>JAWDEX010000012.1:6999129-7013214 GCA_035221805.1 Trichilia hirta
CCTGCAATCTTTTTACTCGTCATTTCTTAGAGTAAGAACTCTTACCTAAATCAGGCATATGAGCAACGAAGAGATTAAAAAATTATTCACTTAGTCATATTTTTGCTTCAATCAACCATCTTATTTCTTGAGGGATACTGTTGTCCATAAGTATCTTTAATATGGTCAATCTAATTTTATATATTTTTATCAGACTATTTATAAAAAGCGTAAGAAATCGATCATGTAATTTTAGCAGAACTTCATCCATATTTAGCTATATCAAACTAAAATCTGACAAATTATCGTTATTAGCGACTTATCCAAGAGTAATAAAACTACTATACAAAACAAACAAATGATTATTAATATGATTTCTAATAGTTAAAATTCTTTCAACTTAATTTTTCAAATAAAAAAATAATTACATATTTTTATAGTAGAGAAAAAGGTAAAATAATAGTAATATCTATGTATATTAGCTTAGCAAAATTTAAAAAAAAAAATAGTAAATACCTACATTATTGATAAGTTTGGCAAAATTACCCTAATGGTTAATTTGAAACATAGATACGTCACTATCAAAATTTTGGATTCTTGAGTCAAGATACAAATTTATCAAATAATTTTAACAGAACGATTTAAAAATTAAACCTATATCATTATCACAAATTCAACACCTCGAACTTTGTTTATAAAGTATGGATAAAATTTATAGAGGACAAAATTGGGTTATGACACTTTCGATATGTACAAATTTGCATCTATTTTTTCTCCTTTCAAAAGTACAAGCGCTCCACGAATGATCTTCATGATCTTGTTGGCAACTTCAATTCTACAATTGAGATCATCCAATTGTCTTAAAAACAATAAAAAAAAATTTTCAGCCCTTCCACATGTGGTACTTCTTAAATAATACAAATTGTACCATTATACATTTTTAACTTAATAGATCTAATAGCGACAATTATCAAAGCATGATTATTGTAACTAGATATATTAGTTCCATAGATAGCTTTATAGTGATAGAACCGTTCTCTCTTAAAAGTTATGTGAAAAGTAGTTCCTAAATCAAAAAACCATACATCAACAAATTTTTTTTCTACTTTCACTTGTTGTTGTTACTTCACAAATTAGAGAACCTCTATTATCTGACATATTGGCAACATTTTCAAGAAAATTAAAAATTTTCAAATTCTAATAATCTTTGTTCCAAGTGACTTTTCTTGCCACTATAATAACAATTGAAATTCTTCTTACTTTTTGAATTTGACTTACCATGATTTTGAATCCTACTTGAGCTACATTCTATTGATCTCCTTCTCATCATTGTTCAGGCCTCCACTTGGTACAAACTTACCTGCTTGTCTTTCTTTAACTTGCACCGATTTTCTTCTTCTAGAATAACAGCTACTATGTCATCAAAGACTAGAAAATTCGTAAAGATATTGTTTGTCATATTGATAATGAGTTGATCATATGAATCTGGTAGACTTTAAAGTAGAATTTTAGCATGTTCTTATGGCTTTATTATATAACTCAACAATGTGAGCTGAGAAAATAGAGTATTCAAAGTGTTGATGTGCTATTTCATTGAAGTTGATTTTAACATCCGAAGAGTATAGAGTTTTCTTTTAAGAAAAATTTTATTGTAGAGTGATTTAGTCTCATACAATTTGGTGAGATGATCCTAAATTTCATTTGCTGTCTTTTTCTTCTTTATGCTTGACAATACTTCATTTACAAGAGTTAGATGAATATTTGAAATAGTACTATTGTCTATCTTATCCTACTTATCATTTGTGATATCTTACATTCTTTCAATAACAACTGTTAGACAATTGTCTTTTTTCAATATTGCCTTTATATTTAGTTTCACATTGAGAAATTACTCCCGGTGAACTTTACGATCTCAAATTTTGTCACCATTGTTTCTATTATAAACTAATTGAGTAAGAACTAGCTTTCACTATTTCAATAGTACTCAACACCTTCAAAGGATAAGTAATAATTTAACTTATTTTCTAATGTGTAGTATCCACCTAGTAGCAATCACAAAGCATTTGATAAGTAGATATCCACACTCAAGGATGATTCTGATACCACTTATTATAAAGAAGTTCAATTGGATAAAGTGTGATTATAACTAAAATAAAAGAAAATAAATGAACAGTTGAACACACAAATTTTATGTGAAAACTGCCTAATTAGGGTAAAAATCATAGATAAGGTAGAATAATTTCACCATGAAAAAAATTAGAAATTATAACTTTTTTCTATTATATAAGAAGAAAATAATATTATTTTCTTTTGTTAATATAAGATAATACTTTCTCACTGTCTCTTCTATTTTTGGGATGCTTTCACTCTATATATTAATGAATTCATACAAAGAAGAGGTATTTATAGATTTGAAAAGCTTATCCAATAAGTTGACCTTTTTAAAAGGTTTATGCCATAACAATAGCTTTTAAGGGAAGTTTTACTAAGTTTCCACAAGAAGCTATAACAAAATTTCTCAAGAAATTTTATCAAGCTTTAATAAGAAGATTTTAGATACACTATAGTGCAGCAGGGGTTCGAGGTTTGGTGCTTAAAGTTTCAGACCGGAGATTTCGTGACAGTAAATAGGAATAATACTTCTTGTACGTATAGCGAAATAATGACACAATTAGGGGGCTTCATCTAACATGTTCATGTATTTGAGTAATTTTAAGTTCAAATTTGTTCTCTTTGAAGGATCGATGCACCGGTTCCTTCTTTAATACTTACTATCTGTAAAACCAATGTGGAGAGATTATTTACGAAGTGATGATTATTTTTTCCCTCAAAAACGGGAAATGAACAAAGAGAGAACAAAAACTGTGACAGAACATATTTAATCTTCCCTAACGTCTTATGACAATAAATGAATACTGAATTTATTTTTCTTATACCAAAGTTTCGATTCCGATTGGACTTCAAGGGTAAATTAAAACTGAGGTTTCTAAGTTTGCACCTTTTTCTTTTTTGCTAATACATAAATGTAAAGTAAATTCCTTTCCTTCCCAATTTTGATTTGTACAAAATTCTTATTGGTATCTCTTATACAAAATTTAAATAATTAAAATGTGTTAACAACAATGGAAAGCATCATTCGCTTTTTTATTTTGTTTTGTTTTGAGTTCAGAATTGAAATATTCCATCTATTATCACAATATTTAATGTTTGACATATAAAATATTCATTTCACAGTTGTGACTCTTGAAAGTCATAATACTTTAATCTCAAATGAATCTTTAATTATCCGATAGTGTAATTTTTTTTTTTTCCTAAAAATTTTACAAGAACGAACGATACAACCTATTAAAAGTTGTGTAGGATGAGCATATTGATCATAAAATATTATATAGTACGGACATTATTTCTCGTATTAATTTTCACAAATCCTAAATCAATTGTTATATGAGAAAGGCTAACTAGAAAGAAAACCTTGACTCAATGTTGATAAAACAATGATTATGGTTATTACAATTTACAAGACAAGAGTTGAAGCTAAATATTTTCCAGTTTCCACCGAAAACGTGATGTTTTTGAGATACAATTTGATCGTGACTCTTGGTAGTTTTGAATTTTATAATATTCTTGGTTTTAATTTTTTATAATATTTGGGATTGAAGTTTTGTAACTTTAATGTCATAGTTATAATAAAATAATATCTAAAGATATTTATATATTAAAGAAAAAATAACATTCGCTAAAACTTAATCTTACTGAATATTTTTGATATCTTTTCTCATAAAGTCACATGATGTCTGCTACATAAAAAACTTTCATTTTTTATGAAAATATTTTATAATAATAAAAAAGTGGATAAATTAAGAGTTAGTATTCATAAATTTAACACTCCTCCTCAATGATAACTCTCTTCAAATTATTTTTTTTTGTGATTATGCCTTTAATGTTTGATTGTCTCCAACATTTTCTTCTTTTTCTTCCAGTTCCTTTGTATTGATAACACTATCACCTGTGGAAGTCAACATAAAAATGTCTCATCATGATTTGACTCATGCTGCTGGAGCAAGAATCTTTGGATCATTAAATGAGTCTTACACCTCTCCGGACAGGACGAATTTTCTCTTCGGAAATCCTCTTGCATGAAGCAAGCCTCTGGGCTTCGGTACTAAATTCCACGTTTGGTTCTTGTGTTCGGTAGCGGCTTGTATGCTAAGGGCTTTGTATGACTTGACCTTCAAGATCATCATCTTTGTTATGCTCTTCTAAACTTGATCAGGCTTTGGCATTTTGCTACCCCATCTTTTGTAGTAGTTTGCCTTCTATTTTCCTTGAATCTGATCTCCTTTTATATACTAGCAGCAGAATGATTTTCAAAGTAGAACAGTACATTAGAAAAAGCATCGAGATGGCAGTAAATTAAGTAAGAGTTAAAAAATGAATCCCGAGGGGCTTACTTGTAAAACTTTCAAACACTACAAATTAAGGCTGCGTCCTCAAATTGAGCCGTTACGTCGGTTAATACCATTAAGTCGTCGAATTCACCTATGACTTTTTTTAAGGAAAAAGGACTAAAGAGCTTGACATTATATAACAAAATTAAATATATTAATTAAAAACTAAAATTACTTCATTAAATGAAATAAATTTTGGTTTAACAAAATCACTTTTAACTATAATCTCAATCACAAATACCTCCTAAAACAAAGGTAGGGGTTGGGATCAATAATAATATTTTCAAGTACTTTTAAATCATTGAAACGAAAGGACCAAATACTACCTTGAAACACCCCAAATTTAATATATTCTGGATATTTGCGATAATAACAACATATACTAAAATAAATAAAACCTGTAAATTTTCTTAAAATAATTCTATTCTAACCACTTGAAACTAAATGCCAACTTTAATTACAATCCTCTTATTTCTCAATAATTACAAATTGTATATTCATATCCTATACAAATATACAAAATATTCGTATATCAAAATTCAAATCTCAAAAATATTTTTATATCACCAAAACCGTTACAATTCATGTACATCCATTGTTTTAAATGATTTGGAAAACCTAATAACAGTAAAACTCTTTATGTCGATTATATCATAATCCTCAAATCAAATATGTTATAATCCTCAATTCAAATTCGTTACAATCATCAATTTAAATTCTTATACATTGGAAGAAATGTTTTTAAAATTCTTAATAAAATATTCGTATAAATCATGATTCATGCCAAAGAATCATCAATACCATAATTCATATCATAAAATCCTCTAATCACTACTTTTCATAAAATTGTTTGACAAAAGTCATATCCACAGTCTCAATAATCAAGAATCCAATGAAACATAATGCAATAGCCCTGAGCTTCCTTACTTATATTATTCTAACCTCATACCACAAATAGTCAAATGAATACTTATCTTGTGGTCATTATATTGCTCCTCATAATTCTTATCTAATCTCCTCGAATCATCTTTAATGAAGAAGGTAAAACAAATTTTCACGATTTCTTATGTACTTACGAGTTAACTTTCTTTCCAAATTGCTTTTGAGATTTTAATCATTCTAAACCATCATCAGTCTCTTAAACCAAATCTTCATACCTTGAAAGAAACATTTAGGTCTAAGTTTCAATTAAACCAATATGACCTATGTTATGGTTGTAATCTCACCAAGAATCAACCAATCCTCAATCAAGAATGAATCAATCTTCAGAGAAAACAAGATTAAAGAGAAGTGCAGATAGAAAATATAAAACTAGAAACAACACACTCAAGCAATTTACGTGGTTCAGATCTCTCAGATACTACATCCACGATCAGACTTCTAGAGTCCACGCTCTTTATTATTGATCAATGTTTAATCTGAGAGAAAGAACAAACAAGAAAACCCTTTTCACGAATTATAAATTCGTCCACCCTATCCCTGCACATCAGCCCCCTTTTATTTTCCAGAAGTTTGATTTCCCGCATTGCCTGGTTAACTTCTTCTACGGTAAAAGATCAATGTATCCTTAACGAATTTGTTACAAAACAAAATGAAAGAGGGGCACTTTCGTCAAGCCACTTATTAACATAAAAATAACGAATTTTTTGAAACAGTTCTTCTTTTTCTTCTTCTTCTGCTTAATTGAAGATTATTGGATCATTATCCAACAACATACCGTAATGAATTATTGGTGCTTTGAATTATTGGTATTTTAGTCCCGTAATCAAATCAAACAATATGTCCTACATAATTCCTCTTGCAAATATCACAAAATTCACACTTATTACTAATAAACAAATCTGTAAAAATCTTATTTCAACTCTTAAATATTTCTTATACTTAAATCTTGCAATATCTTAAATCAGCTCTTAAACATTTCATATCCGAAATCTCACAATATTTCCAACTTATCCTAACGTATTACATTCTCTTTTCAAAAATTTCGTCTCAAACAAAACAATAATCATAATGAATGCACTTCCACTATACTACTTCGATACAATATATCAGAAAATTATACAAATAGATTTCTGAAATATTGGTTAAACACTTATTATTGAAATTTTCTGCAAGTGCTTAGAGTTGACTGTAGTAATAAAATCTGAAAAGTATTCTAAAGTGTTGAACCCAAAGGAATAAACTAACTAATAGTTTTCAAAGAAATCAAATAAATAAAATAAGAGGTGATTGCAACAAAACTAAAAAAAAAACTATAAATTAAACTAATTAACAATAGAAGTGGCAATTTGGGTCATGACATAATTATTCGATACGGATATGAGCAATTAAATGGATTTGAATTTGAAAATTTTGAAACAAATAATAAACAAGTTGTATTCGTTTCGAATAAATAATAATCGTGTTAAATTTGTATTTGACCCTTTGAATTTGTTTATCTATTTAAGACATAATTAGTTAAATAGATAATCGTATCTAATCGAATAATCATACTTAATCGTGTCTAAATGGGTAATCGTATTTAAATAAATAATGCTTAAATAAATATTAATTTTTTAATAAATTTAAAAATAATAAAATAGAATAGAATAAATTTTATTCTAATAATTAAATTTATTTATAATTTAATTAATTGTATGGTTTATTTTTTATTTTTTTATTATAATTTAAATAGACTTAAATAGTCGTGTTGTAATCGTGTTTAAATGAATAATCATATCTAAACGGATAATCGTGTCTAAATAAATAATCGTATTTAAACAGGTAATCGTGTCTAAACGGGTAATCGTATAATAATCGTGTCATATTCGTATTTATATTTTTTGACACGAACAATAATCGTGTCGTATTCATGTCAAATAAATATTAATCATTTCGTATTTGGGTTGAGCCAAATCCAACCCATTTATCCAAATTGCCACCCTTTAAAATACCTCGAAATAGCAATAAAGGTACCGATGGACTAATCACGAGAAGTATTCAAGCATGTGAGTTTGTTACTGTCATAGTAGAAAATAGTTTTCCAAATCTTAAAGCATCATTACATGTTGCAAAAAATGCATGAAGACCTGGTCTTTTGAATGCTATGAAAGAGGATAAGAGAGAGTATAAAATCTATTGAATGTCCATAACAAGGGAATTTAGCCTCAACACACACATTATCTAAGAAACAGGTACACATGTGCCTGCATCACAAGGATACACAAATTCGAGCATATACATACCATTTAAGCATCATCAAATTCTTCCCCATGACTATGGATGCTGTTAATTTGACAAATATCGCCAACTTATAAACCCATTAAAAAATGCAGAGGCACCAGAGAGCCATAAGTAAATGAGTCAACAAACCTCTACAAGAGCAACAAATGAAGCAGCCATCATTGCAAAAGCCTCCCCAGCGTCAAAAGTGGGAGCTCCCCATTGGAAAGGATATGGAACTCTTATCCTGCATAGCAACACTAATGAGCATTAATCAACTGAAGTGGGACTGACTTCTGTATCTGGAATTACAGTGAATTCCAATATCCTCTCAGACAATTAAAATTACTCATCCATTGAAGCAGCAAATAAAATGTGTGATTGTCCTTGCATCTCTATTGGGTATCAGAAGAGGCCTTATACTTCAGCTAGAAGGAAAACCCACAAGATTCTTACCATGGGGCAGCACCTATAATGCCAGCACGGTCAGTTCTGCAGCTTATTTGAGTTCTAGGTCCTGTGTTCTTATATGCACCACCCCCAGTTAGCAGGTGGGCATAAAACCACACAACTGCAACTGAGAATATAACAGCAAATCGATCAAACACATGCCTCTGCCCACATACAGGATAAGGTATATACTGCAATAGCAGATCAGGCATCAGCATTCTATCTAATATGCCTCAATGCTGTGACAAAAAGGAGAATTTATGCCTTAAAAATGGAAAATTACCTGTGAAAAAAAATTACCAGAAAGATGATCTGTGGCAAACCAATCTCCACACACTTTGCAACCTACAATGCAGAGCCAGAGTGAATAGGCATAGCAACAGAAGTACATATAATTGCAATGAGGGATGGAGGGCAGAAAGTCGGATTGCTTTTTCTGCAATTTCTTCATCCTGAAAAGTAATACATTGTTACATACCCCAGGAAAGCCAAATTCATAAAGCCCAAAGCCGGACAGAGCAACCAATGGAACAGCAGACAATGGACTTAACAACCTGTACAAATATCAAAAGCATAGTGTTAACCAACATGTGTTTCAGTCAAGGAGCTAATAATATAGTGGAATAGTGATTGAACACCACTTTTGACTGTTATGACCATATTATCTAATTTGTATAAATCAAGAAATTTCAGTCTGACAGGAAGTATTATTGTGGCTGACAAATCACAGTTGAATCAGAAAAGTATAGCATAAAAATAATACCTAAACGGTCAGGGCCACTGAATAAAGAACACAAATTAGATCGAATAACAATGTTTTAACAAACCGACCTTGCAACATTGCGCCACAGGCCACTAAAGCCGAGAACAATTTGTAGAGTTGAAGCAACAATAAGTGCACCCTGGGTTCCTTGCATAATCTTCTCAAATTTCTGCTCACACATTGAAAGCAAGTGATCATCACCTTGTTGATAAAGGAACAAGGAAGTAAAAAAGATAGCAGGGTTTAAATTAGGTGACCTCCCGAGGATTGACAATGTCATTGTATCGACCTGCCAAGATGATAGAAATGGTTGTTGGAACATAAGTATGAGAGCCTCCGATCACAGCAAGTAAACGAGTACCGAACAGTGTCTGAAACAATGTGTTTATTCCGGCCACAAAAAGCAGTGTCTGTATCGTTCGTGCCTTTTCCTCCTGAAACGGTAGACATAATTATGATCAAGCATAAAACGTAAATAACGAGAATAAGTTGTAAATATCCTTTGGAAGCCTACTTTTCCTCCTCCCATCTGGGGAACTAAAGAGGGGGGTACGAGCACAGTTGTACCAAGCATGACCAGGTAATGTTGAAAACCAAGTAAGATCGCCTCAGCTGTAAAATGAAACAATCCCGTCATTATATGAAATTATCAATTCTAATTGTGGAACGCACTGGAAGTGCGGAATTAATGAAATGGATTCCCAAACTTAGAACGAGAACAACCGGAACAAGGAGGCGTACATTCGAGACAAGACTGGTTCCATCGTTAAATGATTAGAAAACAAGTGGCTTTCTTGAAAAATAATATAATTGTAAACTAATGAAAGTAATGTTGCAAAAGATGAAAGAGGAAAACAAGCAGGAAAACTTATGAGAACTAGCTTCTATCGAAAGTTAACAAATCGACCGTAAGCACGAAAACCGAAGGACAAAAAATGCCCCATGAAGATACACAACCATAGAAGTACTCAGAAAGAGGGTTTGTATTACAACAAAAAGCATATATTACAAATGGAAAACGAGGAGATAATAAATGATAAAACTTACGCCAAGGTGGGGGACTAGTAATGCAATAAGCAATACTGGGAAGCTGATCCTTAACTGGATGTGGCTGCAACTCCTGTTTGGCGCCGGCGCTGCCCCTCCATCACTTCCTGCCATGACTTTTTCCTCCTCTTTCTCTTGTTCTCCTCTTCAAACAAATCCTTTAACGAAATTTTTAGTCTTTGCTCAGTACAGAACTCCAATCTCCATTCAGAGCCCAAATCTCTCAGAACCCCATTACAAAAAAACTAAACTTTAAAAAAAAAAATAGCACTCAAACCCAGAGGTCTCAATTCCCGAAAACAATTACACCACAAAACTAACGGAACTAAATCTCACCCAAATGTATTTCTACTAAAAGTAAAGACTGGTAATAAAGCTCGAGAAGCAGAGTCAGAAAATAAGCATTACACTGAAAAACTGCTCTATTCTTCTCCTGTAAGGTTCTTCATTCAAAAGTAACAAAGATGTGCAATTTAGTGGTCTACTGAGATGGGTTTTACTGCCAAAAGTCCCGCTTAGGCTGCAAGGAACATAAATGGGTGAGTTTGAAGAGCAGAAAAGCGAAAGAGAGACTACTAAAGCTAGAAAAGAAACCAAAATTCTTCTGTGTGACCAAAAGTTATCTCCGGCGAGCCATAACTTCATTTCCTTTACATTTATGCGGGTCTAATCTCTTTAAAATCTTTTGCTTCAGTTACGCAAAGCTAAAGCTTGTATAATGCAGTTCCACCGTCACCCTTACGAATATTTTACTATCTAATTGCATTTTAATTTTTTTTGAATTTGAATTATGTAATATTCTATAAATGAAAAATTAAAATTACATGAATAAAGCTGTAAGAATTTCTCTCTATTTCACACGCCTATTAAAGATGATAAACTTTAACAGCCCGAGAAGGACAAGTCACCATATTTCACCACTTTTGCACTCGCCGTCTGGTACATAATTAATTACTACTGTAACCGAAGGTTTTGAGTAATAACTTGAATATAGATTAATTAAAAAAATCCAAGGCATATGAGAGTGTTTTTGTTTGTTATTTATTGATCCTGCTGTATTTGCGTGGTTTGTTGGTCAGGTCAATTGATTGGTCATATTCTTTTTCGAGTGTCGGTCAAAACCTAAAAATAAATCCAACTCCGTCGCTGCGTCGTTTTGCTTTCAGGAATTGCATGACACCTGGCACTTAATTCTGTCTACGCGGACACGTAACAGAATATAAAAGACAATCAAATCATAGAGTACTTTTTACCCACAATTCTGCAGTTTTTCACGGTGTTACTTCGTTCCCTTCCCACCTGAACATATTCTTTGCTGTCTGCTCCTGCTAACATTTTTTGGGCATATGATTCTTTGCTATTATTTTTTCATAAATATCATTCTTATTGCTGTAATTGTGCCTATTTCAGGGAACCTACTGGAACCCAGATTAATCGCCATAGAAATTTTATGGCCCACCTACTACTTCCATATTTTTCTGCATTTGAAGGGTGATAAGTTTATCTACCTCAGGTAAAATTCATTTAAAGCATGTCACCCTTAGAAGTTCAGTTTCATTATTATTTAAGTATTAATTAAGGAACAGTTGCTCATTTAAATGGCTTCTATATGTACTTTATGACGCAATGGTTTTCATGCATTTTTGGACCAGATCATGACATCTCGGCTTAACTTAATTATGATTATGTGTCTAAATAAATAATAAGGCTCGTACTCAACGACAGAAATAAATGAACAATCCTGGGACCAATATGTATGAATAATAATATTTAATTCCTGTATTTTGTATTTTTCAATGGGGTATATATTATTTATTAATGTTACACTGTAATTTCATTTACTTGTGCCATTCAGCTTGTATTTATATAGAATATGAGACTTAATCCTAAAGAATATTTTAGTTCTTTTTCTGGTAAAAGTCATGTTTACTCTGTAAATAGGTAAATTTGAAGGAAAAAGAGAAATAATTTTGAGATTTGTTTGATCAATTATGCGATTATTTTATTAAAAAAAATTAAAGCTGCAGGAATTATTTCACTCAAGATTGCGTCTTTATGTCAGGTGTTATATCCGTGACTTTCAAAGATAGTAACGTTTGGCATCTGGCTGCTGTGACTGAAATTTTTAGAGAAGAATCTGTACTATAATTTGATAAGGAAACTTTGGGACACTCTTAGAAAAATGCACTTGGTGTTAAAAGTATGTGTACAAAACTCGTAACGAAGAATAGATCTTATTATTTATTATAAGTGAGGCTAACAAATAGAATCTTAAACTAAGTGCTGTTTTAGAAGGCCGTTAAATTTGAATTTGGTACAGTAGACACTTATTTTCATAGTGGCTAAGGACCTATTTAAGACAAACGTGCAGGTAATATCTTTTCATGATCAATCGTTAAAAGTAATGGATTTATATTATATCATACTGTTAATAATGTAGGATAATTATGATTTAATTAAGATAGTAAAGTTTCTGTTGATGTGAAATGCGGCGTTTGCTTTCAATCGGAGTAACTTCTGAATTATTTGTTGTTGACAACTCCTTAACCTCGAATTGCACCCTACAATCACATTGCTTACAAAACCTTCAAAAATTTTAAAATTTACCTTTCCAAAATTTATATTTTTATATTTTAAATTTACTTTAAATAATATATTAATGAATTACTATTTTAATATATGATAGCCAAATCCTGGTCTGTCCATTGGAATTCAATTACCAATCAGCTAGGAAGCCAGACTGCCCATATTCTGAAAAATAAATTTTCAAATGGGATTCAAAAATTAAGTATAAAAAAATTATTGGACGGTAATTAGTTCTGTAACCTACAATTTTGACAGGAGATTACGGTAAATATGACATAATCAAGCTCGATTGATACATAACACATTAATACTCATTTTGTGTATTGGTGGTGGTGTTGTGAAACAATCGAATTGTTTCATAAATCAGATGTTAGAACAACTTTTTGTTTTGAAAAATTCTCTCTTCAGTCTTCAGTTTCAGTTTGGAAACACTTGTACAGCATGCTCTCTTAGTTTCCTTCAACCTCTCTTACATTATAGTAATCTATGAACTTTAATCTCTGAAGTTCTCTTAACCTCGTCCATAAACATGTACACGTAACATTATTTCAAAAACCCAATTACTTTGTATAACTTCACACTTTGTCCTTTGATAAAATATTCACCAAACATTCAGATGCGAAGGAAGGAAAAGCCATACAGCAAGTAAATCATGACTAAACCGAATTTGTCCTTGTGAATGCAACCAGAATTAAGCAACGGATAAGCAACTTTCTGCTCAAGGTGCAGAAGAGCCAATCTATAATCTAACTGATTCACAGTAAACTAGTAGGGTAATGATCTTCAATAATCATCTATATAACTAAAAAGTCTAAACAGAACAATGGTCTGCATCATCCCAAATGATTATATTCACTACTAAAGAAACCATAAAAGTAAACTGAAGATCAGAAAGTCATTAGATGTATCTTCTAATTCATTTAAGAATTTCTCAAATTAAATTAAAAGAAGTGCAGTCAATCAAATTATGACAAAATATCTACGACCACATTGCAGAAACCATTATCTCCTATTGTCAATCAAATGAGACAACCTGCCTCCAATTTGCTCGAGTCTGAAGCACACCACAACAGAGGCAGAGGTGCCATGATGAAAGAAGAGCTACAAAACTTATTCAATGCAAGCTTTAGACAATCTTGGCAAACAGGAAATACACTGTCCTGAAGATACAATGGTACCTAAGGTTGGGTACAAGCAACACATCCATCATAATATCATTGAAAGTACTTCTCCCAGAATTCGGAATATGCGAAGGTAGAATCATCCCTGATTAGAACCACGAGCTTGCAACCTTTTCCTCTCAAATTCAAGCTGGAAAAGAAAAATACATATAGAGATGAGCTTTCCATATTAAAATTCCAACTAAAATGAAAATTTCACCCACTCATTAGTCTTACCACTTTCGTCACCCGCTCATTGGCAGCGGGAGTTCCTCCAATAACAGATTCAGGAAGATATGGACTACTAACACACACTTCATTCATTACAACTATAACAGTCTTATCCCAGCGAACTGGAAGCCTGTACACATATCATTGACATAAATTATGGAAAATTTCAAGTTTCGAACATTCTGATTTTAGCACAATATATATAACTTGGAAAATATGC
>JAWDEX010000012.1:7013314-7023658 GCA_035221805.1 Trichilia hirta
AAGGATATCACTCACATGTTACGTGCAATCAAGGAAAGGTTTGGTGAAGATATTTCTTCATCATGACTTAGGGACTATGGTGCATTGTTAGATACTAACCATAGTCGTTGAGCAACCAAAATGTTCGGAGTCAAAATATTTGACATAAGTTCACAACTGAGTCACGGTAAACCTTTATAGTCTACTAAGATCCTTTAACACTTTTTTACATGAGAAAGAGAGATAAAATATTATCAATAGAGGGCTAGCACCCTCATGATAATATAAAAATAGGACAACTCTGATACGTATAATAGTTATACGTATTAACGATTCTTTAAAGTGTTAAAGAATTTATATATTGATATCATAAAGTTATTTAATGTAAATAACTTTCTAAATTTGATAATTTTGATTATCAAATATGTTAAAATATGACTTTAAGGCAAAATAGTAAAAAATAAACGAAATAGTTTTATTTAGTACAAAATTATCATTTTACCCCTAATGTGATACATGTATATAATTTATTGTAAATTACATATTTAAAGTTGATAATTTTAATTATCAAATATATTAAAATATATTTTTAATATATAAGGGTAAAATCTAAATTAAAGTATTTAATTTAGATAAAAATAACAAAGTTACCCTTATTATATATTTGGCCAAGAACATTATGGTAATTGTACTATATTTATGGAATTTGTTTAAATTCATCATATTAATTAAAGTGTTGATTAATATGACTTTTATTTAATTAATTTAATTATTAAATTATTAGATAAATAAGATTTAGTATTAATGGTTAATATTAAACCAAATCTAAGAATTTAATTTATTAAATTTAATATAATTGGTCAATTATTTATTAATTAAGTTTGACTTGATTTCATTCATGTATTTTAGATATGATTATATCACATTATTGTCAATTATTATATCATATTTATTAGATAAATATGATATTAAAATAATTAAAAAAATAAAAAATATAAAAAGATGGATATTTTTATTTTAATTAATTTTTGAATGAAAAATATTAATTTTTCGTATTTCTCTAAAAGAAATTTTGTCTAAGATTTAAAAGAGATAAAGAAAATGGTATTAAGTGGAGAGAGCTCATGTTTTTTAGCTTGTTCTTTATTAAAAAGAAAACACTGATCAAATTTTTTAAAAATTTTAAGATAATTTATTATTATTTTCTAGAATTTTTATATTAAAAATTTATATTCCAAGCATGATATAACCTTCAATCACAAAAGAAAAGAACAGTAAGAGTTCAATACTCCGCAATAAAGGCAACAAGCACTCGTCGACAAGGGAAGAATGGCAACGGGTGAAGCTGAGAGTTGAGAAAAAATGATTTCGTTTTGGGAAAATAGGGTGAAATAAAAAATAATTTTATTTATACATAATAAAAATGGAGTATTGAATAGAAATCAGTACTTGTTAAGTTAGACTTGGATATGGTATTGTTTAAAATCGAATTTAGTGTTCACAACTAAATCTAGTTTTAATTAAACAGGGATTCAATTTTTTGAAAAATTTGGATATTTTGAATAGCCTTAGATAAACTTCATTTAAAGCATGTCACTTTCAGAAGTTCAGTTTCGTTATTATTCAAGTATTATGCTATTGAAAAAATATGTTGTAACGAGAATTAGTTAGTGTTTAATAAATTTTATTATTAAAAGTGATGTTGATTTTAAAAACAGTTAATATGTTTTTGATAAATTATGCTCTTAAATTATTATAATAAGATAAACAGCTAAAAAAAATTTAATTTATATATAAAAATTATTTTTACAAAAAAATAATTGAATAAAATTATAAATAAAAAGTTATTTAACGTATAATAATTAAATTTAGATTTTTTGTTTAAATTAATATAATTAATAATTAAATATCCTTAAGTTTAAAATAAAATTTTATATGTAGTTTATTTCAATAATGTTTGAGCAATAAAATGAAAGATTTAATTCTAGTATATTATATCTTTTTTCTTTTATTTTTATTTGACTTTATTTAAATTTTAATAATATTATTTCTTAATTAAAAGTAGAATTTAGTAATTTACTTAAGGTTAATTTAAGATATTTATTATTTGAGGATATATTTGAAACTATATTTATGATAAAATTGTTTTTTCAAAATGAAATTTTAAAAATTATTACTTTTTTACTCTCCAAAATCTGATATAGAATGGTTGATAAACTTTAAATAATTTTTAACTACTGAAAATCACTTTTAATACCAATAGCAGATGGTATCTGAGTGTTACAGTGGAACAGAATGGTTGATCGAAATGGTATCTAAATAAATAATCAAGGCACTCAACAACAGATAAATAAATGAAAAATCCTTATCCTGGGATTAATAACAATTAGATTCCTATATTTTGTATTTTTTTTTTCTTTTAAAATAAAACATAACTCTTTCATATGGTTTATGTTATTTGATTAAATAAACATTGTAATTTTATTTAATCAAATATTATTTTGTAGTTTATATATTGTCCAATAGTATTTATATAGAATATGTAATTAAATACTACTACTACTACTACTAAAGAATATATAATTTTTCCATTTCAATACTGGCTCAGGACCTATTTAAGACAATCTATATCTTTCCTTGACAAATCAATGAAAATAATGGATTTGTATGCCATAAATAATTATGAATTAATTAAGATAGAAGCGTATATGGCGTCACTTTTAATCGGAGCGGGTTCTGAAAGATTCGTTGTTGACAACTACACAACCTCGAATTTCATTATCACGTTGCTTACGGAAGTCTTTGAAAAGTTTGAGTCTCAGACTCTGCATAACCCTTGCCTCCAGGCTCAGGCTCAGGCTGAGACTGAGACTGAGACTGAGACAGCCAGATACACCAGACTCTGCAAAATAAATTTTCAAATGGGATCCAAATTTAAGTATAAGAAAATTAAAAAAACAAAATTAATTTCTAAACAGTTGACAATTGCTCGATTATTCGATATTTATTGTATATTTCTTAAAAGAAAAGAACCACAAAAACCATTTATTATAATCATGTTAAACTCTGTTAAATATACTTTGAACTGCTTTCCGTCAGTGATGCGTAAAGTGCATAAAAAAAAAGTAGTTTGAATTCCGGCCAAGTGGTGGTGAATTAGTAATATGGTGACGAGTAAAGTACAGCATAACCCACCCATATTTGCCTATAATGATTTCCGTGGACTACAATTTTTACAGTAAATATGACATAATCAAGATCGATTGATACATACCGCATTAACATTCACTCTGTTTAGTGGTGGTGGTGGTGTGATACAATTGAATTGTTTCAAAAATCACAAGTGTTGGAACAGCTTTTTATTTGAAAAGTTGTTTCTCTTCACTTTGGAAACATTTGGCCAGTATGTGAATCTGTAATCTCTTGAACCTCGTCCATGAGCATGTAATAATCTATGAACTGTAATATTTCCCTTTGATATAGTACTCAATGAACTGTAATCTTCGAAGTTCTCTGAAGCTTGTCCATGAGCTTTTACACAAGATTATTTCAAAAACACAACTACTGGGTATAACTTCACCTTTTAACATTCACCAAACGTTCAGACGTGAAGGAAGGAAAAGCCATACGGCAAGCAAATCATGCCTAAACCAAATTAGTGAAATGTCCTCGTGTATGCAGAATTATGAGCTCAAGCCAGCATTACGCAAGGGATATGCGACTTTTTGCTGAAGGTACAGAAGAACCAATCTATAATCCAACTGATCCATTGAAAACTCTTTTCATGGCCGAGGGTAGTAAGGTGATGATCTTCAATCATCATCTATATTATCAAAAAGTCTAAATGGAACACAGGTCTCCAACGTCCCACATGATTATCTTCACTACTACAGAACACCATATTCATAAACTGAAGCTCAGAAAGTCATTAAATATATCTTCTGAGGGATTTAATAATTTCTCAAATTAAATGAAAAAAAAAAAAGCAGTCAACCAAATTATGACAAAATATCCACAAACACATTGAAGAAAGCATTCTCCTACTGTCACTGAAATGAGACAACTTGCTTCCTATTTGCTCCATTCTGAAACACGCCACAACAGAGCCACGGGTGCCATAATGAAAGACGAGCTACAAAATTCATTCAATGCAAGCTTTAGATCATTTGGCAAAAAGGTAATACGCTGCCTTGAAGATAAGATGGTACCTAAGGGGTGGAACAAGCAACATATCCATCGTACTATCATTGAAGGCACTTCTCCCAGAATTCAGAATATGCAAAGGCAGAATCATCCCTGACTGGAACCATGAGTTTGCAACCTTTTCCTCTCAAATTCAAGCTGAAAAACAAAAATACATATAGAGACTGAGTTCTCCATATTAAAATTCCAAGCAAAATGAAATTTTCAGCTGGTCAATAGTTTTACCACTTTTTTCACCCTCTCATTGGCAGCAGGAGTTCCTCCACTAACAGATTCAGGAAGATACGGACTGCTAACACGTACTTCATTCATGACAACCATAACAGTCTTATCCCAGCGAACTGGAAGCCTGTACACATATCATTGACATAAAATATGGAAAATTTCAAGTTTCGAACATTCTGATTTTAGCACAATATATATAACTTGGAAAATATGCAAAGAGAATTTCATTGAAAGTCCAAGGACTTGATGAACCAATTGCAATAAAGATCAATGATCCACCCACTTGTTCAATATACCCATAAACACAATCTGTATCTTAGAGGATAACTGTGAAAATAGAACAGAGATAAAGACCTATTGGTTAGCTCGTTAAGTGTGTGTTCGGAAGAGGAAAAAGCAGAAGGAAAAGAGTAAAGGGAGGAGAGAAGAAAAATAAAAGCCTGCTCTACCAGTATAAACCCTGAAAATCAGGTCTCAAAAATTTGGGTGACTGGAAGGTAACTGCAGCTAGAAAAAATATCATATTAAATTTTACTATAGTATCTTTCGCCCCCTCTTTTCTTATAATCCCTTAACTCCACCTCTCAATCCTTCCTACAAAACAAAGCTTCAGGATGTGGAAGTCCAACGGCTGTCTAGCTGTGCATTGACACTTAGAATCCCGTTGTATTAGGTATTACTCACATAGAAACATTACGACCATCTAAAAGATAAATAATGTTGAGTTGTACCTAGTTCACTATGCTCTCATTTTCTCTAGCTTCTCACCAAGAAAGCGAGACAATTCACATGGACCAGTTTTTGAACTATTCATACGTGGGAGGCAATTCCAATATTCACACTTACCTCTTATCTTTGACAAAATTAGATTTGGCCTCCATCAACCTTAGGTTGGCCTTAAACAGAATTAATGTTTAACAGGTATGAATTAAATGATAAATATAAGTATGTGGCCATATATAAACAATCAGATTGAAATCAGAACTTCATTATTGACCCTGGTTAGTTAATTGTATGCACCACGATAGGATCTCCAATAGTCATAACATCAATATCACGATTCTCAAACCCTGAATTGACACATCCAACCCATACTTCACCAAAGATAACAGAAATCTTCACAATAACATATTTGTAGAGACGTAAACTCTTACACATATTTGCCACAATCAAACTTTAAGATCGAGACTTTTAAGTCCACAACAGTAGACATATTAATAAAACATATGCAATTCGCCAATTTGAAATCATTAAAGATGAAAATAAATTAAAATAAATGGGATTATACAGCATATGTTTATCCTTTATTGAATAATTTCTATCAAGTCCTAACATTTATTTAAATTCTCAATCATTAACTAATTAATAACAAAATAACATTTGAATAGGTTATTAAGCAAATGTACGAATGCACTTTCTAAGGGTTTCTGGAGAATATGGAACTTAACTGTGTGTATCTTAGCCATATATAAGAGTTTATTTACCTATATACTAAGGGCATGTTTGGTTCACCATTGAGATACTGGGGCTTTATTCACACCGTTGGTAGATGAAATCAATGGTTTTCAATAAAAGTGGGTAATTATCAAACACTTACATTGTACTTTCAAAGTTAATATCAAATATACCCTAAAAAATTTAGGCTTAACTGAAAGCATATTCTTTTTTACGTACACTAAAAAGTACAAATAAATTGAAAGATAAGAAATACAACGCCAAGTCACATACGTCTTAGACAAAGCATCAAAAATGCTCTGAGCTTCACTGGTCACTCCTACGCCAATTCTCTCAGCGTCAGCCTCAGCTTGCCTGGAAATTCACAATTCAACTTTAACAAAAAAAAATAAAATCTACTAAAGAGCTAACGTAATTTAAATTTCAAATTACGTAACCGCCAATTATTCTCTAGCTTGAAGACCATTAAGATCAAGATAACATTTTTTTACATCCAGAGGGTCCTCAGCTTGTCCCAGAAACAAGAACTCCTTGACATAATTAACATTCAACAGCCGAATGTTTCTACGAGGCCCAGAATTCAAACCCTCTTGTAATAAGCCAAACCAAAGTTAAGAAACATCGAAACTCAATTGAAAGGCCAAAACTACATTTATTTTTTTACAAAAAAGAATTGATTGATCGGAGATTGAAGATGAAAAACAAAGAAAAAGAAATTAAAAAGCAAGGATATGAAGTACGAGCATGTTGGTGAAGCGGTCAAAGGCGATGACCTGTCCATCGAATTCATCGCCTAAGGTGGTCTTGATCGATAGCAAGCACCCCACTGCAAACTCCTCGCCACCACCCGCCATGGTTTTCGATGGATCTTTTTTCTGAAAGGTTTCGGCCTGGAGTGCAATTAGTTGATTAGAAACACGGGAAATAATAATTGTGGGCTGGGCTTAGGTAATTTTCATAGACTCACGGACTCACTAAGACGACAGGCAAAATATTCTCATGGGTTGGTGATATTTTCACAAGACATCGCACAAAAAATTTAAATTTATAAATTAATTTTATAAAATAATATATTAATTATCATAAATTAATATTTATTATAATTTTTTTTATATTTATTTAGCAAATAATTTTTTTTTAATTTTGATTTGACAAAAAATAAAAAAGTTTATATCTATATCTATAATTTCAAATCAATATACATTTAAAAAATTACTGATATTATATAAAAAAAAATGATTAATGTTGCATGAAAATTTTTTTTGTTCAATTGGTATAGATGATAAATAAATTTTTAATTCATATTTATTAATTTAAGTAATTTATCACAAGATTAAAATTTTAATTTATAAATGCTTTGAGAAACGGGGTACTATTATTGTACAAATAGTGGGGATGGAAAAATCCCGATCCATTCTCATGGTTATTCAACCCTTATAAGTTTTTTGGGGTATTTTTAAATATTTTATAGTGTAGTTAGAACCTAATCCAGCGGTGGGCTACTATTAAGCCTGCTATAAAACCACATATTTTAAAGCTCATTTAAATTATAGTACTTATCGTGGGTTAATATATATTCAAGGATGATTATTTTTGTTTATTATTAGAAGATATTCGGGTGTGATTAGAAACTAAGAATTGGAAGGCAGTTAAACTCCCACTGAGGCTTTAACTACTTCCAAAATGACAGGGGTACATGAAAGAATTGGATTTGTCGATACTTATAGTGTAGTTACAACCTAATTCAGCAGTGGGCTACTATTAAGCCTGCTGTAAAACTACATATTTTAAAGCTCATTCAAATTACGGTACTTATCGTGGGTTAATATATATTCAGGTATGATTATTTTTGTTTATTATTAGAAGATATTCGGGTGTGATTAGAAACTAAGAATTGGAAGGCAGTTAAACTCACACTGAGGCTCTAACTACTTCCAAAATGACAAGGGTGCATGAAAGAATTGGATTCGTCATACTTATAGTGTAGTTACAACCTAATCTAGCGGTGGGCTACTATTAAGCCTGCTGTAAAACTACATATTTTAAAGCTCATTCAAATTATAGTACTTATCGTGGGTTAATATATATTCAGGTATGATTATTTTTGTTTATTGTTAGAAGATATTCGGGTGTGATTATCCTTTCGAACCATCGGCTCTGATACCACTTGCGAGGATCTAAAGAGTATGTCTACAAATTAAAAGAGAATACATAAAGACCAAATGAGTAAATATATTAATGGATTTGAATACTATTTTTAACCCGAAATTTTAAGATATTAAGTACGTAGGTCTATTTTATTTATATATTATTTACATGCCTTGTAATTTTTAATATGAAATATTTTTATTTCATGTGCACTTAAACCCAACACTTTTTTCAACTAATTAACCCTTTTACTTTAAGCACGTTTTCATAGTTCAATTTTTTAAAATTTAAGGTTTCAAAATTCTACTTTGAATCGGAGAATCGAAGGAGATGAAATGGCTGCTAGGGTTTTGTTTGTCGATTAACTCAGCAAAAAAACTAGGTAAAAAATCGATTTAACCCTCGTGACTTCTAAGCTGTCCACGTGCAAGAATCGGAGCCGGATACGTCGACATCTAAAACGGATCTGTAAAAGGGAGTTTTCTGTTCATTTAAGTGAGACATGCTTTCTCAATTTCTGTGAAAGATATCCATTGTCCATGTGTCAAACGATTATGTGGCCATGTAAGCATACATGGGACATGCATGCTGACTGTACTCTAACCTTGTTAGTATGATAGTCTCACCGTATAAATATACCAATTTGCTCTTGGTCTCTAGCATTTTAACGAGAAAAATTGACAGAGTAACAAAAGTTATTTTTTCAAACGAGAAGATTGATTGTTATCTTCACCAAACCTACGGAAAATGTCTCTTTTTCCCTGCCTATAAAGTAAAGACGATTCCATGATATCATTTACTTTTCGTGATGATTTTCTATTTACCCATTTTTTTTTCCATTATGATTATGATGAAGTCTCTTGTGTCATAAATTTTTTTTTATATGCGTTTTGGGTCAGGATGGGATAGATGTGGGGTAAGGAAATATTTGTATTTTTTCTTAAGGCATCATTATGTCGTGTGTCATGGAATCAAATATTTGTCAAATCACATCATCTTTAAATTTGGGATGAGGAAAACATTGGCAATTTCCATTGCTATTTGCTAAACAAGCCAACAATGAAGATTGTATTGGAAGTTTATTATATGTTCAATACTAGAGATGGTTTCCATGTTAACGCTTGATTAAAAATGTTGTTTTATTTATTTTTATACTATTCAATTAAAATACACACGTTTTCCTGCTTTTTATTTTTGAATGTTGATATTTACGAGGGATCTGCTGCAATTAGTCATCTAAATCCAAAATTAAATATAAAAATTACAAAAATAGTTCTTGAAAGAAAATGCCGCAAGCAATGTGAATTGTCCAACAAGAAATCCTAATTAATGGCTGATGAAGTTGGTATGCGCAGATTTCTAGTATAATTTGTTTTTTTCATCCGTTTCCTTTGAACGAGCCGTGAGCGACAATTTTTTATTATTTTGGTATTACGTGTTAGTATGATTACAACGAGGTAGAGATAATTATAGTTTCGGAGATTGATTGAATAACCTTTGGCACTGAACTGCCAAACCTAATAATGGCTCCGTAATTATAATTTATCATTTGGGTGCTGCCCAAATTTGTTTATGGTTAATAGTTAAGGACACCCAATTCATATCCACACGAGAGGGAAAAAGCAAAGTAAACGGAGAAAAAAATAAGTCAATGTAAGAATTCCACATGTTCCATCGAGAGGAAGGACAATAGTACGTTTGAATTTCTTTCAGGAAAAACAACAAAAATAATTAACAAATGATTACAGGAGGAGTTACAACGCCATCTTGTATTTACCAAAAAATAGATGGCCCAACAACACACTAATAGAGATAATGGGATTCTCAAATCTCAATGTCACTTTAATTCGTATCAAGTTGTTGCCGAAACAAAGAAATAGCTAGGTCTTTGTATCATTCTGTCTCTGTCAACTGTTGCCACCCAAAGAAATCAGAACGGTTGGAGCTCCCACGTCTTTTCAGGGCTAGAATATGGAGCATGAGTTTTATGACTAGAAGAGAGAAAAACTCATTTCAAAAGGAAGAAACACGAGCCCAGGAGAAAAAGAATAAATTCGGAGTCATTCTATTTCGAAATATGGGCAAAGACCCGAATCCTCAACCGTTTTCCAGGAAGCTTTTACCCTGGACCTTCTATGCCGTCCTCTCTATAGCTATCTTTCGCTTCTACTTTTACCCACTTCATGATTTAGGCTTTCATTCTGTCCCTGATCAATTCCCTCATACAAAATCCATTATCACTACTAGCATTCCTTCTTATCCTCCTTTCTGTTCTACTTCATTGTCTTCCTCTTTCTCTCAAGGTGCAGGCTTTGACTCAATATGTCCTTTTGT
>JAWDEX010000012.1:7046937-7066401 GCA_035221805.1 Trichilia hirta
TATATATATATAACATTATATTTAGATCATGAAATATTAATTACGGGTATTTTGCCTAAAATTATATATATACACATAATCATCAAAGTACAATCGCATGTTTAACATTTGTTAGAATTTAAAATATTTACACACATGGCTATAATAACCACTATGGGATGATCATGTATAATTGGACCCAATCCTAGTGATTACACTTTAATAATTAATACTATTTAGCTATCTTCTAAAAATCTACCAAAAATTTAGAGTAACTTACAACATTGTAAGGGAATAAGTCTTGAGAGAGACTTAATAAGTGGACAAAAAATGTATACAAGAATAATAAATTAAAAATTCATATCCAAAAATTGAAAGTACAATAAAAATTTGATCAAATACTAAACTCTTAATATTAAGTTTAATAACATATTTAAAACTTTCTTAGTGTATCAAAACATTCTATATAATAACTTATTTTATTCATAAAAATAATAGTCAATTTTTTAAAATTTATAAATATTAAAATTCATTTATTTATGCATATAGAAACACAATATCAGTTGACGGTTATCAAAAATCAAAAATTAAATATATTAAAAACTCATATTGCATATATACTGATGTTAGGTATCAAGTATCAAAAATTAAAGTTTAGTTTTTTTATAAAATCAAATACACTAGATAACATGTAGCTATATATAGATATCAGGTATTAGATCTCCTTTTGTTCCCTACTTCTTACTTGTATTGATATTGTTACATACACATATATCAAATGTATAATTAGGGCATATGTACTTCTCCCCTTATGGCTCCAGATTAAGGGTAAATAAAAATAAAAATTATGGCAAAAACATATATCATAAACTCAAAAATAGTACAAAGGCAAATATAACACTCAAATAAAATATAATTCATCACGTTATAAAATATTAACAACATATTTGGCCTTCAACCACAAACATAAACAAATACTTCAAAATCTACAGTCAATTATATTTGTTCCAAAACAATAATAATAATATATTTCTTAATTCGAAAAGCAATAAGTTTTATAAATTATTTTAAAGTAATTAAAATATTTGAAAATAAATCCTCTCACCTAGTTTGCTAATAGAGTTTGGATGAAATTAATTCAAATTAGTCGGATGCTTTTGCGGCGTATCTATGACATGAATTTACCAATTATCATCAAAAAATTGGAATATGCATATACAAAATTTAACTAAAACTCTATTATGTAATCAAGCCACAAAAATTCTAATTTCTCACAATTAAGCTTCTAAATGACTAATTCTAATGCTTAAACATTACTCTCGATCTCAATTTATTCTAAATAAGCTTAATTAAAATTTTTTTTGAGATAAATAGTGAACTTTATTATAAATAGTAACTTTGACTCAAAAATTACTTAAAATATGAAATTAGGATCATAATGATGCTGAGAATCTTACCAAAAGGTCAATTTAATTCTTAAATTGAGAAACTTGTATCTCAATTTAAGGGTATTTTTGTCATTTTCATCACGTGAGTGTATGGATGTAGTTTACGTGTAAATGATAAAATTCTAAAGTTAAGATGTTTAGGTGAGTAAGAATTTAGAAGGAGTTAGCGATAGAAGAAGAAGTAGAAGAAAACAGTACGCAGGATAAAATTTGACTAAATAAATTAGGTGATTTGTTCAAATGAATTTTGGCAATGGAGATTTAGTTGAACAAATTATAAACTTTGATTGACTGAATCCAAAAGTGTAAAAATTCGAGAGAGCACGTGAAATTTCGAACAAACTTTGTAATTCATTCAACTGAAGAATAATAAGATCAGTTGCTTAAGGGCATTCATTCGAACCATTAAAAAGGGGTATTCGACTAAATTTAGACAAGGATAGTTCATTTGAATGAATTTTGATACTTGTTCAACCAAACATAAGGCCCAAATAATTCCAAAAAGTAATGAAGTTTTTGGTCAAACGAAACGGAGAGTTCATTCAACTGAATTAAGGCAGAAACATATTTCAGAATACCTTGAATAATTTGGTTGAATGAATTAAAGTGTTCGTTCGATCGAATTGCCCATGAAGTGATCATTTTGTCCTTTTTTAGAATTTTTTTCTTCTTTAAACTCATGGGCATTTTAATAATTTTTCCCTTTACTATAAATACTTCAAAATCTAAACATTTCTTACTTTTTTTTCTCCTCCCTTTCTCATGTCTTTCTCTCTCCTCCCTCTTCCACAATTCAAACATATTTCCTCTCTTTTTCAATGATTTCTTTATTTTCTTTTTAATTCTACATTCAAAATAGCTTGTACACATTATTCTAAGCTTGATACAAAGATTATTTTTAAATCTTGGTTGAGAAATTGCAAAAGAGGAGAATCTAGGGTTTATTGTTCAAATTGGGGATTTCTATATTTGGCAAAGCATTCGACTTATTTAAGCTCTAATCAATTTCTCATTAAGCTTTTTAACTTATTTTAAGCACTAAATTGTATATTAATTGAATATATGTTTTAGGATTTACTGTACATTTAGAAAATTCAATAAATTTAACTTAATTTCGATAAATTTAATGAGAATTTGAAGAATTAGGCTAGATTATAGTAATCAAAGAACTAGAATTGATTAAATTGAGATTTTGATAAAAACTGAATAATGGATACTGTTCATCTGAATCTATTAGTCTTAAGAAGTATCGTATAATAGTTAAATACAAGCTAGAATGATGATATTATGTTAGTGTAAGAATTGTCATAGGATTTTATTTGATAAAAATCAGTTAAATAATCAAAATCGTGTATAATTCTAATAGATTAGATTCAGTTAGGGTATTTTAGTGTATTAAGCATAGTATAGCACGTAAGTCATATTAAATTCTAGTTGAGATGTAAAACTGGTGGAATTGTTTGTATATGTATGTTATAGGCTCAAAGAATCCGAGCAATGAGGTTACGAGGCATGAAAAGTAGAAAGAGTGTATATCCTCTCCAGTTATGAGTGAATTTTTATTCATTTAAACGTTTTTGATACTGCTTTATGAAAACTTATTTTTTTATGTATTAGAAAATAGAATTATTCTTACATTTTTAAAATAACTAAAATGATGGCAAGTGATTTGTAATTTATTGATGTTTCATACACACACACACACACACATGCACACACTGTCGAAGGCCAATTTTTTGTTTATGTTTTGGCTTTAAAAATATGAATTTTAATGATGTCATACATATAAATGCTTTTGATACATCATTGTGTAAACTTTATAATTTATTTGATTTTATGATAATAATTACTAGAGGTCTTTTGTAGCTATAGGATATTAAGTAGTTTAGCAATGGACCGAGACAATGACTGTCATATGTAAGTAGGTGCACTGATAGAACTAGTATAAGGGAGATTATGATCCTATTTGTGGAGTAGCCCACTAGGTAAGAATATCGAGGACAAACACGTGTAAATTCACGTGTTCAAAGCCAACATCAGTAATGGGCAAATTTTTATAAAATGAGCATGTTTTTGCAAAAATCGTATACATATTATTTTTACTAACTTGCACTAGCTTTATATAAAAATAATTCTATCACTGAAGGCTTGGGTTTACTCTTAGCCAGAGTAAATGCTGAGAAAAGATGCTAACTCAATAATTTTTATGAATAGGCCTTGGTTTCCATGTGGAACACATTATTTTTTTGGCATTAATAAATGTTTTATTAAATGATTTGTTATAAATTTTTTTATGTATATATTTATATTTTATAACTACTCATGAAGTATACTACCATATACTCATCGTTCTTTACCCTTCAATTTCAAGTAATTGTAAGTCGAGTGTAGAATGATAGCTAATGGTGGTGACTTCTTCAAGGTTTAGAGCTGTGAGTATACTATTTGCTCTTGACTCACCTTTTTAAACATTCGATCCATTGTGCGTGAATGTATTTAAATTAAATTTTACATTGAAAAGTGAAATTTTAATAATTTCATATATTGCAATTTATGTATAAGTTAGTTTTGATATATAGAAATAAATAAAAAATGTCTTAGAGAGACAAATTTATGTTGCTGTGATTTATGAAAAGCTTTTGAAAATATTTTAAAATATACGTATATGATTGTATAGAGAATAGGTGTCTAAGAAGTCTTACAAACTCAAGAGGCATGTGTAGGGATTAAAATGTACCTTAAGAGTTTATGATAGTTATCATGTATGGATTCCATGGGTAGAATATGTATGTGATTTGAAAGTGACATAGATGTTTCAATCGCAAACAATCACAAAAAATCTTGACATGTAAATAATAGCCTTTTTTTCTCTGGGCTTAATCATTAATCAAATCAAATAAATAAATATTTAAGAGTGTTGAGGATGTCGAGTACGTGTGATTGGCACAAGAAACGCAAGCTTAATCAATGAAAAATCAAGCAAATTGAGGATAGCCTAAAATGAGAGAAAATAGAAAAAATATCATGGGAAATAAAAAATCAAGGAAAAGAAATGATCAATCCATCCTTGGATCCTACTTTTATAACGGTTATGAAAATGTCTAAATGATCCCAGGTGAAAAGAAAGAAGAAAATTTCAAAAAGGGTGAAATAGTAAAAATACAGGGTTAAATGCGCATCTAGTGTCATTTTAAAAAGGGAAAAAGGAGACTAGCCACCTAATCAGTGCCCAAATCAGTGCTGGTCACCACTCTCAGGTCAAGTTTGGCATCAGACAGCACCAATTTGGTGGTGGTGGTTTGGGCTAATTTAGTCCTAGTTTTCTTGCCTCTCCTCCTTTTGTCTTCCTGTGTATAATAGCTTTATTCTTTGTTTTGATTTTCTCTCTTCTAACCTCTAATTTTCATATTGTTTCTTTTTAGGGAATCTTTATTCTATTCTCTTTTATTAAAGACAAACGTATTATCAATCAAATTTCTCAATTAATTTAACCAACTTTAACCAAAATCTCTCAAAATACTTAATAAACATTAATATGATTTTATCTAACCAATATTAGTACCCAAACATGCACTTTTAAAATAACAAAAATGTTCTTTTAGGATAAAATAATTAAAATACCCGTAAGTTAAAAATGCAGGGCATTATATTTTAAGATATGCCTTTTTCTCTTGTATACTATATAATATAATATTTTTTAGTTTAGCCTAGTTTAAAATTTTAGAAGTTAATTATTTGAATAATAAAAGTTATACATAAAAAATTATGCTACTATGTTATAAAAATAAAAGAAAATTTAATGATTTTGGTTTCTAACACGGTTAAGAATAAATGACTTGAGAATGATATTTTTGTGAGAAATTATAGAGCAATTAAATTATTTTTTTGATTTCAATAAAGGTTAAAATTTTAAACTTTTTTATTAACTTACGAATATCTTATAGTTAGGCTAAAATTAAAAAAAAAATATCAACATAATTTATGTAATATCTTACTATAAATTAAATTCAGAAATAATTTTTCTTTTTTGATTTGTATAACCATCTTTTATTAAAACAAATTATAACTGCTTTAAAATTATCAAAAAGATTTAATTCAACAAAATACTAAATAGAGGGATATTAAGATAAGTCGTGAACAAAGTTAATATATATTTAACATTTCACCTTATTAAAATCGAACATAGGTTGGTCTTAATGAAGGTTACCTACTTAGACTATTTCAAAGCATTAATAAGGAGATCAAAACCCCTTTTTTTGTCAAAACACTAGTATCCTATAACTAGATGTAGGTAGATATACAATCAAATAGAAGTCAAGAGTGTAGATAAGTGCTTATCAAGTACAACTTGTGCAATAAATATCTCTATTTTTGAGTGATCCTAACTCCTATAAATGATAATTTAGATGTATAGACCATCGCATTATAAAATTAAGAGGTATAAGGTAGTTAATAGGACACTCAAATGGAAAGATAAGAGTGTTGATGCTTGGTAATACTTTAAGCAATAGAGGACTTGATTGCCAATTGGCTAGTTGTGAGTTAGTTAGCGATTAATTTTATAGTTCATTTTATAGTATTTATTGTAAACCCCATCTTTTAAATTTGGTAATCTAGTTTTTTTCATTATATCTATGTACATGCATATGCATAATTAATAATTAATTGACATAACATTGAGGCTCAATGATTATTTTAAGAATTTAGTTTGATAAGAATTGTATTTTAAAATTTTAAATATAGGACTTGAATGATACTAAATATTAATTTTATTTATAAGTGAACTTGAATAATATTTTTTAAATATAAGTAATATAGAAGTAATGTGTTAATCTGAACTATAAAAGTATTGACACATTATACAAGGATCAATACTTGTTGAAGAAATATCGATATGCTTAGAATTTTTGAGAGTTATAAAGAAAATTTACGAAGTCAAACCAAATCGATGCTTTCAAAGAAAGTATCCACACTTTATGAACAGATCGATACTTTCAAAGAAAATATCAATATATTTAAGTTAGATTTTAATATTGATACGCACAAATTTCAGAGAATTAAAAGAGAAATTACAAGATAAATTAAGTCGATACTTTTGACAAAGTATTGGCACTTAAAGAAGAAAGTGTCAATCCATGGTATAAAAGTATCGATATTTTTTAAAGGATATAAGAAAAGATCTAATGCAAACATGCATTTTGTTATAAATTATTTATTTTTCCCTTTATAAATTTTTTTTATCTTTATTGCTCTAAAGACATGTTTGTAACTATCTAGGTTTCTATAAATAAAAGCTAAATATGCTAGAAGGATCATTTCTCTTCTTTTTCTCTTCCTCCTTTGTCTTGTCTCTTCTCTTTTTGTGAAATCTCTCCTCATTCTCCTTACAAATTTCTTCCTTTTTCTTTATTTTCTCTCTTCAATTGACAAGGAATCAATACTTTCAAGCTTTGCAAAGTTTCTTGTTGCAATTTTGGTAAGAAATGGCATAAAAGAAAATTTAGGGTTTAGGGATAAATTGGAGTTTTACATTCCAATGATTCTAACAAGTTTTCAAAAATATTACTGAGTTGTGATAAGCATTTTAACACATTTTGGAGCTTCAATTTGTAATCTTGTTATGATTGTAAAATAAGTTTTACTGTTCAAATTTTGATATGTAAATAGGAGTAGTAGAAAGTTATGATTTGAGTTTAATTTAAGTATTAAGTAGTTAAAATAAATTTAGTCAGGAAATTATATGCTTTAATGCATGAAAATATATTTGATTTGGGAAAATCTATAATGGACAGTGAGATAGCATAGTATAAGAGATGTGTTTTAGGAAAATTGAATGATTAATGTTTTAATGAAGAAGGCCATGAGATTTTATTATAGAAAATCAGTTAAATAGTCATTGTTGGATTCAGCCTCAATGATTATATATCAACTTAGGAAATCTAATTTAATAAGTATGAACATTTTATAAAGAGATAGACCTACATAAAAGTCGTCTAAGTGAGTTGTGAAAAGGTGGGGTAGGTATAAGGGAAGTTGGAGATATTTTTATGATATGAAGTAACTTACCTGTGGGAGGTAACGTTGATAATAGTCGGGAGTATTACCACATGACTAGTTGAGACCAATGTAATTGAGATGGACATTGTTTATATATATTGATAGATTGATTGAATGATAATTTGATTTTACATAAGAAACTCACTAACGATTTTAGAGTTACCTAGAGTCAGGGCACTGGAAAAGGTGGCCATCCTAAGTATTTTGTAAATAAATAGACCATAGTTTTGAATTAAATAAAATATTTTGTATGTTTTGTATGATTTATTTATTTCAATATGTTTAACTTAAAATATTTATTTAGATATTTATATGTAATAGTTTATCCATGGACTATACTCATTTCCTCACTTCATAATTTGATGTTGTTGAGTGTATTGTGGTGAGTGGTTGAGGTGGTGGTGGTAGTATCACTAGAGCTTTGCGTTAATTTGGTAGGGTTCCTTTACTTGAATTATATTTTAGATTTGTTGAGTTCACTGAAATATGTGTATATTAGGTTTATAAATTTATTTTTAGATTTGAAAATATATTTCTAGTTTCAATAAGTTATGAATGTTTCATAAATTATTATGATAAATAATGATTTATTTTATGATTAATATATGTGTATATTAGGTTTGTTGAGTTCAATAAGTTACAAATGTTTCATAAATTATGATGATAAATAATGATTTATTTTATGAAATGTGATTGAGATGAAAAATATATGAAAATACTTGATAAAATTAAATGTATTTTGGATATGATATAGATACCAAAGATGTCTTATATGTTCTCGTAATATATTTCGTAGTATTAGAATGTATTTTAAAGACTTGTGATAGTTGTTACATGTCGACTCTATAAAATAGGAACATAACATTTGTTACACGATAAATTTACATAATTTTAATATTTGAAATTAAATTTAACATATAAATTAATTATGTGTTATATTTAAACTAAAACTTTTGCTGATAAAAGTATTTTTAAACAAATAATCAAAATATTTTTTTTACAAAACTATGCCTATAAAAATTCTAAATACTATAAACTTTGCTTAAAAATATTTTGTTTAGAATGGTTGTACCAAATTAATCTGTATACAAACAAAATCTTAAGTACTTCTATGTAATTGAAAACTTAGCCTTAAAGTTTGTACTCTTAAAGAAAGGAAAAAAGATGTAACAACTTCAAGGGAAAAAAAACAACAGAAAACCATAGGCCATTAAAATTATTTTAATAGCACTACCTATGTATTATGTACAAATGAACCACATATAGCACAATTTATATTTTATTAAGGGAATTGGATACAATATATTAACTTATTGTTATATCAAATTATTTTTTCAAAGAGATAACTAACATAAACTTCAATATTTAAAAATTAAAAAATATATAAATAACTTAAAATATTTAACTCAAAATTTAATAGATGTATTCTAATCAATTCCTTTATAAATTCATAGGTTAAAAAAAATTTTGTGTTGGTGGGAACCGAGTAGGAGTTGCACCTGAAAGTAAGTGGAGGGATTGGGATGAGGATCACTTTGCTATAGCTACCACACTTTGTGTATTATTGACATAGCTTTCATCTTTATTGATGATGCAATGCCCATCACCTCCATCTCTTTCTTTTCCATAAAATAAGTAGATTTATCAAAGTTTGCCCACATCACATAGATCATCATCGTCTCTAACCTTTTTTTTTCTCCCCATTAATTGTACACATAATTCATTTTCCTATTTGCCAATTACGTGGATCCCACTTTGATCAATTGGCCTACGCCATGATGTCATTGTTAAACTAACTCTTATCTTCTAAAATCATCTATGCATGTCTATTGTAATTGATAATATGTAATAAAAGGAAAACTTTAAAATTATACATTTTTTTATATTAATTATTATTTTTTAGATTTTACATTTTAAATTTAATAAAGTATTTACTATTACATATATAAAATATACTTTTAACCATTCAAAATGAATTAATTTGATAGTTTAAAAATAGTGCAAAAAATTAAGACTATAATCTATAATAAAATAAGAATTTTATTATCGTGAAGTTGTCCTATTTTATTATTTTTAAATTTTTTATTATGAATATCAAAATTTTAATTGTAAATCTTAGTGTTTTCATTTGTAAGGCAAAAATTAAAAAAATAAAAATTTTTAAAAATTGAGATGATATACAATCTATCTTTCTATGCAATAACTTTACCCATGACATAAAGACAATAAAGAAGGCCCTATCATGAATGAAAATGTCCACACCATCACCATGGTTCCATGAAGATCCTCCATTTCTCTTTCAATATTCATTCTCCATTCATTAGTCAACATTAGTTATGTAATCAATTTATTTTTTCTATAGGTTCACCAACATTACCTAATTCACTATTGAAAATAATAATAATAATATTTAATACGTTCTAGATTTTAATGAAGTTTCGTGGTTGCCTTCTCTTATTAACAATTTATTTTCAAAAATAACATTAATCAACATTCTTTTATTAATATTTGATATAAAATTGGAGAGGAATCTCTTTCTCTAATTTAAAAATATATTAAATTTATATTAAAAAAGTTTTTTTTTATTAATTTTATTAAAAAAACATTTTAATATCATTAAATCAAAAAAAATATTTATTCGTCTCCTATCTATTAATTGATAACATCTATTAAGAGATAAATAAATATACTATAATATATTTATGTGAATAGTTGAAATGAGATAATAGCCTGTCACGTGTTACCTTTTGATTCCTCAAACTTATTAATTTTTATTTAATTAAATATATAAAAAAAAATAATAATTACTCTTTGGCCGCTAGCAATCAGTTAGCGGCAATAACTAGTAATTTAATTTTTCTTAATACTATTAAATTTTAAATTTTATAATTTATGCGGTGATGAATTTATTTTTGACAATTCTAATGTCCAAAATATTGTTAAAAATAATAATTAAAAAAAACGACAAATGGTGGCACACTATCACCAAGATTGACAAGAATAATTCCATGATTTTTTTCTTTATATTATTCTCATAATATTAAAAAAAATTAAAAACTTCTAAACCTATGACAATAATAATGTAATTTTGCTTGTATATTTTTTGTATAAATTAATATAACAATATTGTGTCACTTATAAATTTTTTTGTATAAATTGATATGATAATTTTATATCGGTATCATGTCTTATATTTTTATGGGAGAAAGACAAAATGTTTAGGATAATAAAAAAAAATAAAATTTACGGCATGTGATAAAAATATAATATTATTTTATCAACATGTATAAGAGTTTATATTCTAACATTTATTATAATTTTTAATTTTTTGTTATAATTTTAAACTAATAGAAGGCAATCAAAAGTTGATATTGTAACGAAGAGTTGAAAAATAAAAATTAAAGAATTAAGAATTACAATAAAAAAATAAGATGCAATAAAAAAAATGTACAATATTATCATATATCATAACTGACTAAGGTGTCATCACCAAAACTTGCATGCAGCTGTTTCACCATTCAGTACAAATTAAGTATGTCTAGTCAATTATTTGATTAATTAGACAATTGAACTGTATTAACTAATTAGTACAAGTTTAATAGGTTGAACACATGCAAATCCCCATTAGCTCTCATACATAAAGGTATATTAGTTCATTCCCGTACCATCCATGTTAAGCAATTCAAATGATCTTATGCACAAATTTGGCTGTCTTTAAAGTTGTGGTTGATAATTTAGATAAATATATTGTATTTATATTATGTTAATAATTTATAATATATTTTTTTATTGATTAAAATTTAATTTATTTATTAATCTTGTTAAAATTTTTTAATTCAAATATAATCTATTTATTAATTATGTGACCTATTTATTAAATGTGTCATTTTAATTGTGTCATTCGTTTATTAAATAAGTGACATAATAAAATACTATTATTAATTTATTAAACGGATAATTGAATTATTTATTAAATTCAATGCATTTAACTTAATTAATTAATTAATATAATTTTTTTATTTAATTACTTATTTATTTAAATATAAATAATTAAAATTAATATACTAAATTATTATTTATTTAAATACGATTATTTTTTTAATTAATATATTTTACTTATGTATTAAACGAATAAATAAATTTAAAAGATCAAATTTAAATTTAACATAATTATTAATCGTGTGATATGAATATAACTCAATTATTATTTATATTAATTTTTTTAAATTTAAATTTATTTAATTTATATTAAATAAAAATATTATGGCCTAAATTGTGACCTCGAATTAAAGCGAAAGATAAGCTTATTATCATACTACTCTAGTTTATAAAATTTACACACACTAGCAAGAAATTAAATGAAAACCCCATCATTTCACCCAAAATTTCATCCAAAATTGAGAATATTTTTCACAAATCAAGAAACGACAAGCGTCCATTTCCACAACCATTGAAGGGGCCACGAGCGTCGATAATTGCAAATGAAAGTGCAAAAGAATTGGCTACCACACCAATGATTTAGAGTTGCTTTTAGAGACCTCAGGTATTTAATTATTAAAATAATGAATAAATAAGTAAGAAAGCCGTGGCCACACACGCATTACACATAAGAATTTAGATATGGGGTGACGCTGTTTTTTTTCAACGAGGAAGAAAACAATAAGTTCAACGAACTAAAGCTTCATAGGATTCAAAACCTTTTTCTCTTGTATTGTTACACCCATTGAAAGAACAATCCATAATGTTCATTATTGGGATCATATACAATTTTTGGGAATCAATTGCAAAATCAATGTCAATGGGTTGTTTTATTTATAATTTTTTTATTCTATTTAATTTTCGCTCGACTAAAAAAATTAACTTAAATTGAATTATGAAATAATAGTATCAATTTATTAAATTTTTCTTGAGGTCTATGACCGTTAGGCCATAAAAAAATCCAAAACATTAGAGTATTGAATATATGTTGTGCAAAAATTATCTTATGCTTAATTAAGTCATGAGTGGAAAATCTCTTAGCTCATTTATGGCCTCATTAATATTGACATAACATCGTAGGAAAAAGTTGGGGCAACCTCGAAGTCAACTGTGTTCACGGGTGATGGAGTTATTACATTTTGACCTTAGCAAGGTCGCTGCTCCCTTTTGATTTTTTTAGTACGGTTCATATGCTTTTCTAAATTAGTGTGCTAAAGACATTCCATTTATTTATTATGAACATTTTTATTCTAATTTAATCTAGTGAAACATTTTGGATTGTTTATTATTATTTTTTTAATTTTGGGATTTCCATAATTTATTATGAAGTTTATTTTTTATTTAATCAAAGCTTATGATTATTATCATTTTATGCATTCATCAATTTTAGATAAAAGATGCGGAATAATGATTTTTATGTATGGTGCTTGGGAAGGAATAATTTCATATAATTTTTTTAGTGTAAAAAGGTAAATTTTATTTGATGTTTGTATGTGTTGTATTATTAAGCTACCCCAAATTAATGTCTTGGGCTTGTTTTTCATTTTTGTTCTCCTGGCTTTAAGAGAGACCTTATGGAAGTATTTGTCCATCTTCTGCTTTTGAGTGATTCTAGATGCACCGGCCATATTTTATAGTACACCCACAATGGGTCGGAGAAGTAGAGGTTATAATTAGAGACGGGGCGATATTTTCACTCTCTCTTGACTGGGTACCCATATAATTAACAAATACACAAAAAAAAAAATTACAATCTTTTATAATTTAAATCATATAAAATAAAAATATCTTATTATATGAGATAATATTTTTTCAAATTTATTAATTACATAATTTTAAATAAAATTTAATTTTTGATGATTGTTTACACTCAACATTTTTTAATGGTTTATCATGTTTAAATATTTATTAATAAATTTTTATATTAAATTATAAAATTATATTTCTTTCTCAAATATAGCGTGGTGATATATTTTTTTTTATAATTGAATCATAATTATTAAATTTGTTAATAATTTAAATTTTATTCTTCATAAAATAAATAAAAATATATAAGTATTAATAAACTTTATTAATTTTAAAATATTTTAAACTAATTTTTTGCAAACTTTAAATACTTATTTTTAAAAATTAAAGTATATTTCTTAGTACATATAATATATTGAAGTGACGAGTGAACAAAAACTAAAAAGAAAAAATAATTTCAAAATTTTATATATATATATATTGTATTTAATTGATTTGATATTTATCTAATAAATATTAATTATTTTATAATTAAATTTAATATTAATTCAAAATAGTATTTACTTTACCATTAAATAAAATATAGTATAAATATCTTCAAAGCTCATTTTATAAATAACAACTTTTACAAGACTATCTAAATTAAACTCTTTAATTTAAATTTAATTTTTTAACCTTTTTCTTTTATGAATAAGTTTTTTGATAATTTATATTATTAATAAATTATGTAATTTATATTAAATTACATAATATATTAATAATATAAATAATCAAAAAACTTAAATTACATGACAACAAATATATGTGTGCGTATATGCACGTGCTAACTGTTTATGAATAATATTTTCTCTTTCCTATACCTTTTTTACTATATAAAGTTATTAGTATTATTATAAAATTTTATTGTAAATTAGCTGTGAGCCTACTTTGAATTCTTTATACAAATATATTTACAAGCTTAGTGATTATGGTTAATACTAGTAATATGTCATAATCCCTAAATTATAATAAAAAAAATACTTAATTAAATCTATTCAAGATTATATGTATTATGCGAGTAATATTCTTTCGTTGACAAATCTTAATCAAATAAGAATTTTTGGAATGTTAAAAGATTTAAATTAGATATATTTATGAATCATCAATCAATATATATTGAATTTGTCATTACGAATTCTTTTGCATAATATTTAATTTATTATGATCAGAAATTTATATTTTAAACATTTATCAATATTTGTTTACAAATCCAAATTCAAATAAAGTTAGTGGGTACTTCCAATCCAATAGATTTAGTCAACGAATCACATCTTGACCATTATTCGAATTCACGTATAAATAATATATGATCGAGCTAATTTTATCATATAAGGCATAACTACTTTTATACTTATACACTATATAAATAATGCATATCTATATTAGATTCGACCATGATATCTTAAGTCAAAAAATAACATTGAAAACTAGTATAACCATACGATAAATCATTGACTATATTTATCATTATGTGATTTATTATTATTTGGTTATATTTAAAAAATAATTGTCTAACTATTAATCCATATTAATATTCTATTAACATAACTATCATTGTTACTCAGACTAATATTACTTTATAATATTCAATAAAGATATTTAATCTACTTATTATGCCATATTTTTATCTATTCAATATCATTTACGTAAAAAACAAATTTAATAATATTATTTAATAATTAAATAAATTATCTAAATAATTTATATATATATATATTGTTTAAATATATGATAAAATAAAAAAGTAACTTAGGTATGTAAATAAAAAATTCTTACTTTTATTAATAATATGTAAATATAAGATAAAATATATTTAAAATTAATAATACGAATAATTTTTAGAACATATATTAATAATTTTTTTTTGAGTTAATAAATAAATTATTTTTTAAAATATTATCATTTTTTATTTTTTTAATGTTTGTTAATTAAATGTGGTGTTATTACGAAAGGAAATGGCCTTCACTTTTTAGATAATCAATGAGTATGTTTCGGTTTCCTTTCTAGTTAATATAGAGATCCAAAATCTGGACGGCACAGTAAAATTAGATTGGATCGAAATCATCTAGGCCTAAATAAGTTTGTCTCCAAGGAAACTACCTTAAAAATTTTGCAACTGAATCAAGGATAGGACAGGGAGGACGAGAATAGTACCCCTATAAAGGGGAACACCCTTGAAATTTTAGGAATTATAGTAAGCAATTCATTCTTTTTAGTACAACATTGGGAAGAAAATAATTGCAAGTCAAAAACTTATTTCAATCTCAATAGGAAGGTGAAGGTTTCTTGAGCTTTCATAGAATATCATGTGGTTCTACAGTGAAACCACCTTATGTTAGATTTCTACGATATTGAAAAATTGTCACCAAAGATAAAAAGGACGAATATAGCGGTAACAGGCAAGTAAATATCTCCTTTTTAGATAGAGGTATTGAAGCTTCTAAGTAGTTATATGACAAAAATCTCTCTCTCTCTCTCTCTCTCTCTTTTTTATTTTTTTATTTATTTTTTTATCTGTTTTGGATGACCAAAAAGGTCAGACTTGGGAATGGCACTCATATTTGGCAGGTTCAACTTGGGAATGGCACTCAACTAATCCCAAGTTGAATTGGGTAGGTATTGTTATAAAAATACAAAATTCGGTTAAGTATGAATTTAATATGTCAAAACTCTGTCGGGCTTGGACTTGGGCATCGATGCTTGCATAAATCAAGTGGATATTCGCCTATTCCGTCAATTCATTTTTTTTAATTATTAATTAAATAAAAAAATCAAATAATAAAAATTGGAACCTAAAATCTAAAATTTTAAAATTTTAATTTATGATATCTAACTTCTAACTTATAGTTTAATATATCTATTTTTTGCATGACGTATCATATGATTTATAGTATGTAATTTTAATTTTATTATAATAATTATATTTTAGTACAATAATATTATTAATATGAATTTTTGTCTGTTCTAATCTTCAATAATGTTTTATCTATCTATCTATTTATAATTGAATTGAAAAATTATTATGTTTTTATCTATAATTTAATTGAAAATTAAAACTTTTTATTAATGAACTTTATTTAAAATTTAAAATTCAATATTTTAAAATTAAAAATAATTTTAAATTTTGATAAGTGTTATGTGTTTATTAATAATATTTACGTATATTAAAAATTTATTCGAATAATATCCAAATATAAAATTGACTTAAAATTCGGATAGCACGTAATTATAAATAGTCGGGCATGAATAAATTGTCATCCTTAGGTTGACTCATCAAGTCGAGCAATAGAACGTATTAAAAAGGAAATACTACTATGGATTGAAGTAGTTGACAACATTTAAAGGTGGGATTCATTTCTGCCTATTGTCTGTCACTTAGATGCCTCATCGAAGTGACCTCTATGCTACAATAACTTGCATTAATTAGTCAGTTTCACCATGTCATATTAATGATAGAACAGATACATCTAAAAATTTTTCTTCTAAATGAGTAAGCTTCCCAATATATTCTTCTAATTTTTGTATAAGCTTTTGGATTAAATAATAATTTAATAAAAAATCATCCAAACACACTAGTGATAGAATAAATACATTAAATTTTATTTTTTCTCAATGATTAAGCTTGCCAGTATATACTTCTAATTGGTTTTTCTATTAAACTTTTAGGCTAAATAATAATTCAAAAAAAATATCACATGGAAGCTACACTCTTAATTGATGTTGTACATTACAATTCCATCGTTGCATGCTTAATGACAATGATTGTAGTGCTCAAATTCCTAAGATTTAAAATTGGTTCAAGGTCAAGGTACGTATTGAAGTTGCAGCACGCATCAATGATGTCATTAACGGAGCTTGCTAAAGATATGTAACATGCATGACCCAATGGCCCATCGCTTTGACTTGGGTGCATGACCGAATGTAGATGCAACAATTTTGTCAATAGACAAAGAAGGCGCGAAACCCTAAAATCTCTTTCTTGCAAATTTCAAGCAATTATAATAATTCAAAAGAAAACAACTTTCGGTGCACACCGCAAATCACGCACTGCTCTAGGCGGCTTTTATCTAAATTATTTATCTATATAATTCATCATCAAACCCAATGCATAATTAATGTAACCAATTTTAGACAATGAGAGGATCTTCAATCTTCAAATACAAAGTCATGAACTTATCAAAATAACCATTAATAAAACCAATCCCATGCCAATTACACCACTACCAAGCAAACTTTTTGCTGCTAGCAAAATTATGTGTAAGTACCTTGCCTGTATTTGCGAAAGAGATCTTCAGTTTTGGCATTCCTAAAGGCGCAACATCCAATCAAATAAACCCATATTAAAGCAATAAGAGTTATAAGCAGTATGATATCTGCTCTTCTCCATTCTTTCTTCAGATTAGCCAGTAATCCAGCTTTGCATGAATTACAGTTGTAGCAAAGCTGCATTTGGTCATTGCTCCATTGCAAGCAATCCATGTCAGCTGCCGTGTTAATGGGACTTATCCAATAGGTAGGGTTTACAAAGGTGAACCCGCACTCGGTTGGAGGTTTACAGCATCCAGACTGGAAAGAAGAAAAAAAGCAAAAAACAGAGATGAATATAAAGATAAAGAATGTTTTGAAAAAGAAGATTAAAACGTGGTTGTCATTTGAAGAATCTAATCCTGTTTTTACTTTACCAATAGTTATCGTTGTTTGCTTATTAAAAACCCTATTTTCTGATGAAATTACTGTAAAAATCATCGAGGAAATATGCCGAAGGAAAGCTGATCAGAGACTGCCTTTAAATATGTTCAATGCCAGACAGAAAGAATTTCATTAGTGTTTGAGACTGAAAATGTTTATTTATTTAACTTCTCCGAAATGAATAAGGGAAAGTAAAACCGAAATTTACCTGTAAAGGTGCTAAATGTGCATTAAAGAAATCTTGAGCCATTCGATAACTCTGATTCAATTCAGCACACATTTGTGTGGAGCTAAGACATCCTTTAATCCTATCCCATTTGTAAGTGCTTCGAACTCTTCTACGTAGCCATCCAGAAAAATCATCAAGATTATATTCCAAGTAAGCTCTACTCGGAGCAAGGTGGCCTGAACCTCGAACGGTAACCATGTAGATGAAAACTACTAAACAAGCCAGCAAAATAATAAGAATGAGCATAGCAACGAGATAGAATATAAGGAGCCAAGGTATGCGCCAAAATCCCCCTATAAAGCCAGCTAGAGCCACAACCAAAATCAAGATACCCAAAATAATGACTGGCCATTGCAAGAGCTTTACACAAGAATTGTCCGGCTCGGTTGCCAGCCAGATCCCAGCACCGATGACCGGGATTGAGAGAAGCATTGCAACAAAGTTGATGGCTCCGATAACATTGTTGCTTAGGGTCATAATTGGGGAGATTATTCGAATTTGTTTTGCTTCTGCTGTTGTTGAAGTTAGTAAAAAATTATTGAACTTGAAATGGAATTACTTAAGAGTAGAGATTTGGAAAAAGGAGCTAAATACAGCTTTTGTCATACACACACTGTGTTTTGTTCCTTTCCTGGATCCATGAAAGCTACTTAAGCAATTGTAAATTTGCAATAATGACTTTTAAAGCGCGCTTTGGCCTTCTAAGTCTATTCACTTGGTTAAAAAGGAATACCTTGTACAGGAATTGGCATAGAAAGGAAAGAGACAAAAAGATAAAGTTGCTTACAACTAATGCATCCATGTCGTGGGAAAACGAAAGGAAATTAAGGAAGAAAGAGTAACTTGTTTTATGCTTTTAGAAAACAAAGGAAAGTACATTTTTCTTACATTTCGTTATGAAAACAAACTAGACAAGACAGAAAATATTAAAATATACATCAAAAAAAAACTTTTTAATTATTTACATGAAACGTAAATTCCGGAGCCTCGCTCATTAACTTGATCTAATGGTACCGTTACACACGTACATTTATCTTGTCGAAAGAATATATAAATAAAAATATTGGTTTTCTACGGATACTTTTTCAATTATTTGGTTCTATTTTTTTTTGGTTAATTTTTACCCTTGAAAATAAATTCAAACATTAACTCAAAATTGATAGAATAATGTATTTTTAAAAGAGTAATGTCATGAATATAATTTTCTTTTACAAATACAAGTATACAAATTTATATCGCATGATAGTATTGATTAATAAAAATATAAAATTAATATAATTGATGATAATGAATGAAATA
>JAWDEX010000012.1:7066411-7088525 GCA_035221805.1 Trichilia hirta
TTTTTTTTTTTTTTTTTTTTTTTTTAAACTTAGAAAAGTACAGAATAATTTGCCCAAATCAAAAGGTTCTAGGGCATTTTTTTATTTGGGTTTTAAATCAGTTACCCCAACTTAAAATTGCACTGAAAAAACTGTAAGTAAACTATTTAATAATTTGTTACTAAATTTATTTTTAATAAAATATTTTTCAGCTGCTCCCTTCATAATTTACTGTGTTCTAGGAACAATTTTTAGAATTATAGGAGAGGTTTAATTTATCAAATATTTAGTAAAGGTATCTAATGTGATTCACATCTAATTCAATTCATTATATTTCTTCTATTCTGTGACATCATCCTAGTGGCTTGATACTTCGTCTTCCTGGCCTGTGATTCATCTTTTAGAAACTTCGATAAACTAAGGTCGTATCTGTCTAGCATCGGCATGAATCTACTCTGTATATCTTTATGGGTTCTTGCTTAACAATGTTTGGCATAGGTACCAATTGCATTGGCACCAATTTAAGTAGCTTTCTATCATGAATCTGTTGAAGACAGGCCCTGGATGAGCTCTCCGATCTCAAGCCTATATGCTTTACTCTCAAATCTTTTAAACAATGCCAGATTGGAAGATAGCACAGCAGCTAACACTGAAGACAACTCAGCAACCTACGAAACTTTTTTGATGCAAAGTGTATCTAACTCAGATGATATGCTGGACATGCCTGCCATTTGTAGAGAGACCCGTGCCTCTATTCAAACGTATTTTTGTTATTTTATCAGTTAAATATATTTTTATTATTTCTATCGTATAAGTGCATGTTGTATAATTTAATTTTAGATGATATGATTATAAAGATACATATGATCGTGGGTTAGAATTTTGTGAGAAATTAATAGTTGAAGAAAAAGCAAAAGAAGGCAATATGCTAAAGAAAATTTAGTCAAACGAATTAAGTAATTTGTTTAAACGAATTTAGTTTAGAAAGATATGATCAAACAAATTTAAGCATTCGATTAACTGAATTCAAAGCCAAAAATATTTCAAAATATCTGTAAAATTTTGGTCAAATGAATCTTTCGATTTATTCGACCGAAGTGCTATGGGGCAAGATCTTCTTTAAAGTCGTAAGGCCATTCAACCAAATGAATTGGAAATTTTATTCAAATAAATATGAAGAGGATTGGTTTAAATGAATTTAGGGATTTATTTAACTAAATTAAAGAAAGAATATATTTCAGAATACTCTAAAAAATTCGATCAATGAATCATGGTGTTGTTCAACTAAATCACCTATAAAACAACTATTTTTGCTTTTATCCAAAAAAATTTTCTTCTTTATATCCAAAGGCATTTTGATTATTTTACTATTTAGTATATATACCACTAAAGGTTTTAGATTTCTTCATTTTCTCCTCTTTCTTCTCGTTCTTCACCTTCTTCCTCTTCACTCTCGTAGTTTCAATAAGATTCTCCTTCTTTTAAAAATCTTTCTAATTTCTCCCAATTTTTAACTTAAATCAGCTTTAATTCATTATTTTCATGGACTGAACCAAATCTCTGCACGGGGAGAGTTTGGGGTTTATGATAAAATTTGGGGGATTTTAAAATCAACAAGGAATTTGACTTTTTAAAGGTCTAATTAAGTTACTGATAATATTTTTAATGCATTCTAAATTTTAATTAGTAAAATAATCAAATTTGAAATTTAGGATTCATTGTTCACGTAAAAATTTTGAGAGAATTAGCATGATTTCAACAAATTTAGTATAAATTGAAGAATTTAATTAGGTGATATTAAATTAGAAGATAGAATGGCCTGAATTGACATTTTAGTAAAAATAGAGTAAAGGATTATCATTCATAGGTACTATTCATCCAACTGAACTGTTTATAGGATTATCGTGTAATAGTTAAATTTGAGCTAGAAATAATTTATACGAGGATATAGAATTGGACATGAAATTTTATTTAATAAAAATTAGATAAATGAGTGAAAATGCGCATAATCTCGATATGATAGGTTCAATTAAGACAATTGAATATAATAAGTATATTTACATCTCATATAAAATGCTTTGCAAGTGTTTATAGAATAAAGAAGTGAAGTGATTGTGTATATGTGTGTAATAGGCATTGATTGCACAATCGAATAGCCTACTTAAAGAAAAGATCCTTAGAAAATGGTTATCCTCCCTACATTGTGAGTAAATCTATATATAGTTTATTGTTTTCAAATAATTTATAAAGCTTATTAATTTTTAAACTAAGAAATATATTATATTAATATTATTTTATCATTTACTGATGGCCCGTGTATGTTAGAATACATGTTTGATGGTCGGAGACCAAATATGATATGAATGATGATATATATGTTTATATCTTGATGTTTTACAATTTATAAATGTTGTTTTAAATTGAAATGACATGATTGTATATATTTATGTCTTTGAATTCTACATGGATTATGCTTTCGTGACATAGCTAATGAGCCTGGATATAATATTTACTGTACCTAAAGGGGAATAGCTTAAAGTTAAACTTATTGAGAGGCCGCTTAGGTGAGTGTACCATAGATGAAGTAGGTATAAGAGAGGATGTCGTGTTAGGGTTGCTCACCTATAAGATGTATGTCAAGAATAGTCACCTATGTTATCATATGATTAGTCGAAGTCAATGTTAGTGGTTGACTAATTTTTAATAATTATTATGCATTTTTTATTTTAAAAAAATTATTTTACTAAAATAGCATTTTTTTCTTTCATAAAATTCACTGAGAATTTTAAAATTACCTATGGCCTAGGTAATTAGGGGGGAAGGTGGCCAGTCCACATGATTTTTTAAACACAAGCATATTTTTATTAAACTTGATTTTTTTTAAACTTATTTGTACAATTTTTTTTTATTTAGGTATATTCTTTACTATAAATTACTTATTTTAGTATTAATATGTATAAATTTACTTATAGAGTATTATCCCATATACTTACTCCCCACTCACTTTAGTTTCAAGATAATTGACGATTAGTGAATATGATAGAGTAATAGCAATTGCATTAAAGTTAGAGCTTTTAAATATAATTTTAAATTTGACTCACAGTTTTTCTTTTCGTGTCAACTGGGGAGAAAGTTAAAATTTTTTGTATTTGTAAATAAATTTATGGATGATATGTTTATATATATGGTTTAAATTAGAAAAGAGAGTTTATATATTGCAATACTGTTTTAAAATGTCTTAAAAAGGCATGTTATTGTTTGATGATGATGTTGAACATTTTGAAATAATTTAAATTTTTTTAAAAATTTTTGTTATGTATTTAAAAGATTTATCAAGTATATCAAGTATTTTACAAGTGGAAGAGATATGTTTTGAGATTTAAAACGTATCTCGAGAATTTGTGATAATTATTGTATATAGACCTCGTAGATAAGGGTGTGGCATTTGTAATAAATACAATGATGATATTGAAACTCTAAATTTTAGGAGTGATAATTTAAATCACAATATGATTAATATGATTAAATAAATTGATGTGAATAATAATCTAATTATATTTGTGTCGTACGATTAATTAATAATCGTGTTAGATTTGAATTTAATCTCTAAATTTATTTATCTATTTAAGATATAATTAGTTAAACGAATAATTATATTTAAACGAATATTTATATTTAAATAAATAATTGTATTTAATATAATAATTTTAATTATTTATATTTTGATATTTAATTCGTATACAAAAATAAATAAATAAAATTTTATATTAATTAATTAAATAAATTAAATAAATTAGATTGAATCAATAATTTAATTATTTTTTTGATAAACAAAAATCAGATATAATTAATAAACGTGTGTACTCAAAATAAGAGTTCCTATCGCAATTAATTAAATGGGACTACTACAAAAATATACTACACATTTATTAACAGCACACGGACAAGACTCATTTATCAAATTGTCACCAGTGGAATCTGATGGCTAGGATAACGAAAATGATTTGATTATTTTCTTGATGGTTACATGTGCCATGTAGTGGAAAATTCCGGTTGTACATTCCTTGCCTTTTGGTTATTATTTTATTTTTTATTCGGATTATACTAACGAATGTTCTTAGGGCGTTTTTTAAGATTTTTATTTTTATTAATTATAGCAATTTCTTGCATTTAATATATTAATTAATGATAAATTTTAATATATTAAAAAATATAACTTATCAAATATAAAAATTTTAACTAAAGTAGAGAAAAACATATACATTGTACTTTGAGATATGGAAACCAATGAACAGTACCTGCACCATTTCTCCTTCAAGCAATTATAAATTTTGTGATCACGTTATTCGCATAAACTTTTATAGTTTTCTTAGATTATCGATGGTAATTGTGTTGTTGTGATGATTTTTTTTAATTATTTGGTTTTAATTATTGAGTATTTAATTGATTTTTTATAAATAATAATAACTAAAATATTTTTATGCAAATTAAATAAATAATTGAATTAGAATTTTTATTGCGTTAATAATAAATATAATTAAAAATAAGAGAAAATTAGTGCTGATTTTTATATTTTTCCATATAAGCGAAATATTATTAAACTTAAGTGATAGTAACACATTAATATTATAAGCAATTAACTAACGATGATATAATATTGTTTATTTTATTTATATTAAAATAATATAAATAACTTGTGTGTGTGTGTGTATAAAGAATTAGTAACTTGTATTTTATTTATTATTATTTAAAGAAGTTTTATTTGTTGTTATAAAGAATTAATTTTATTTATATTTAAGCTTTATATTAGCTCTCATTCAAACTTACTTTATTTAATCAATGATAAAAAATATTTATAATAGTTAGGTAATAATAAATACAAAGTATGTGCTAATTAATTTAAATCATAAATTTTAATTAAAAAATTAAGAGTAAAAATTATTAAATAGTTCTCATACAACTTGTATTATTTAATTAATAACAAAAGAATTTATAATAATTAGGTAAAAATCAATATAAAGTTTGTGTTGATTGATTTAAAATATAAACCATATGTTTAAAAATATTTAATAGTAAAAATAAAAGAAATATTTAGAGGATTTTGGTTTTGTTTCCAAAAATTATTTTTACTTTTTAAAATAAAAATAACAAAAAAAATATGATTACACCCTTTTTAAAAATTATTAGAAAAAATAAAAAACATTTTTTTAATTCAATCATTATTGTATAATTGTTTCAATTTTAATTGAAAGAGCAGTGACGTTTTAAGAAGGAAAGTAAATTTTGGAAGGAGATACAAAATAAATAAAATTATATTAAAAAAAAGAAAAATAAATAAATTAGTAAATGACTAATTTAACCACCCAATAAAGTCCAATCCTCCTATCATTCGTTTGGTTCTTCCCTTCACCCTTCTTTCTCTAAATCCTGTTTATCTCGCAGAATATTACCCTTCCAATTCTACCCGTCCATTTTCCGACAATTTTCCTCTCCTGCCCCTCGCAGGCACAACGCGAAAGCTCAGCTTTCAGATATGTTCTACCGTGGAACAAACAACAGTAGAGGCAAAACCAGAGGAAACCCAGAAACAAAATGTAAGGAGAAAGTTATTCGTCTTTAATTTGCCTTGGTCTCTCTCCGTTGCAGAAATGAAGAACCTTTTTGGTAAATGTGGGGTGGTTGGAGACGTTGAGGTTCTTCTCTCTCTTTTCTTTCATACGTGGTTTTTCATTTCTCATGCTCTTGTGATATGGGTTTTAATTATAACGTGTGAAAATTTGGTTTATAAAGCTAAAGATGGGAAAAGCAGAAACTTTGCATTTGTCACCATGGTTTCTCCGGAAGCAGCTCAGGCTGCTTTTGATCAATTGGACGCTCAGGTAAATTGGTAGTTCATATATGTACTCATTCACGCACGTTGGGTAATTATACTGATTATAATCTTAATTGTTAGAGAATTGTACTTATCTGTATTTTGTGTTTCTTATGCGTTCATGTTCTTAAAAGTTTAAATGGGTCTCGATATGTGAGAAAATTTTCTGTTCATTTATTGATTTAAATGCAATCATAGAACTCATTTTGAAGATTCTTTAATGGTGTCAATGGAATAATTTTATATTTTTCAATGTTGCAATATCGGTGCTGGTTTATTCCTCAATTTCATTGTCTTTTTTTTCTTAGAAAATTCTTAAGCACTTAACAAAAACTTGATATTTCTTTCAGGAAAGTGCAAAAGTGTATTAGATATGGAGATTAATAATAAACAAAATAAGTTAAGTATCACTCACATAGAGAATGATTTAAATTGGTTTGAGAAACCATTGCTAAAGTCATCACATAGAAATCAAATATAAAAAAATGTAAGCCCTTTAATCCGTTCTCCTCAAATCTATATGGTGAAAACTACTTTTGTAGTAATTTTAATCATTTTTCTCTTTTGCACTGCAGTCCTGATTCTCAACTCTTGTATGATATTGTCGAAGCCTTATTACTGCTCCAGGTGTGAATTTTATTCTTCTTGAATAGGAAGAAACTGCATGTTGGCATCAGCACTTTTCTACTATGTTTTTTGTTTAGACATAGGTGATTATGCTTTTCATTTGAAATTTGAGCTTGGGTTTTGCTGAAGACATTGTCTGAATTGCTCATTACCAAACTGAAGCAGAGACAAGGTTCATAAACTCAGGTAGCTTAGTTTAGAGAGAGAGAATTCTTAAGGATGTTTCTGTGTGAGCCCACATGGATGTTACCTCAGAGAGCTGTATCAATGGTTCAGTTGATTTTTTTGGTTCTGTTATCTTTTCCCTTTTAGTGGTTGCTTGCTTGTAGCGGATAGTTTGTGTGGAGAGAAGTTTTACCATATATCAGAGTATATTAAGCATCATGCTCGAGGAAGCGAGTAAATTTCCTTCATTTATGTTGCATCATGCAGGAAGTGTCTGGGAGAATTATTAGGGTTGAATTTGCAAAGAAATTCAAGAAACCACGTCCTCCTCATCCTGAAAATCCCCCAAGACCCCCTGCCAGAGAAACACAACATAAGCTTTGCGTTTCAAAAATTGCCAGGAAAGTTAGATCTAGCCATCTCAGAGAAATGTTTTCAGCTAATTTTAACCCAGATTCAGCCAAATTTGTTTTTGACAGCAATCAAGGAAGATCGGCTGGGTGCGGCTTTGTCTCATTTCCCACAAAGGAGTAAGCAGAGGATGCAATTTCTTCTTTGGATGGGAAGGTAAACAAAAATAATTTATCTATGCAATCATTCAGTCTGTGTAGATTGTGGTTGATTTCGTAAATAAGTTAAATTTAATTTCCATTGAGACTCTCTTGTATGCATTGTCTGGGTTAAGATTGTGAGTGCTTCGTGCGTTTAGTTAATTAACTTGAAATTACTTAATGGAGTAATCTGGTTTTATGTCATAAGTTATGAAAATTTACTGGCTTGAGCTATTTGTTTTATGAAATTTCTTTATTTTTTCATTTTTACTGAGCTCATACGTGGTTCCTTTGAAGGAACTTTTTCTGTGTTTGTTTGTGGAATCCTGTCCCCATGTTATGTTATATGCTGTTATTTAGTTTTTGTGTCATTAGAAATATAAATAAAAATGCAAATGGAACTGTTGGATTAGTCATTGACAACATGCTTCTAATTTCTACTGCCTGTTGTCAATAATCCGATCGCTGTATTGTCCCCATACATTTGGCGAGAAAAATTACTTTTGGATAGTTAGTGTGCAACTACTATCTAGCGTAATTGTTCCTTGAGCTTCAGGGAATGTATATTGATATAAAGAGAAGAAATCAAAATCTATATATTAATACAAATTGACTATTGAGGCCAAAGGGTTTGCGATAATGCATTGCATTTACAGTTTCCTAGTAAACTTTAAAATTGTGTTACACAAACTAAATATTTTGGTTCTGGATAACTTTTCTTTGTTTTAGTTTTTGGTTATTAAGCATCCTTCTGGTGACTAGAAACGTTAACCAATTTGTACGGATTTTGTAGAATCTCTTAACTTCTGTAAGCTGTTATGAAAAATGTTATATGCTATTGGGAATGTGATAGAACAAATATTTCTCCATGGTTGTTTGGCACTGAAATGAGATTTTAAGATGGTAGACTATACATAGCAAGAAGTCTAATAGTGTTGTTAGTGTTGAAAATTTTGACATGAAGTAATTTCTGGCCAACAGACTCATGGTACTTATGTTCTAGTTAGTACCGTGGGGAGTAGACTATTGTCATTTCTTTAAGTTAGGTGGGCAGCATGTTTAGTTTTCTGGTTATTTCTACACTTTCTTAGTGTATATTCACTTTGTTTGATTGGACAAACAGAGATATCAGGGAACCATTTATGTCACTTACTGTCATCAGATAAAGTGGCTATGCTTGTGAGATGATCATTAATCAGTTTATTATTTTTATTATAATAATTGGAGGTCATTTGAATCAATGACTTTTGTGTGAGAATCTTTTTCGCGGATTAGATTTGTGCATATTTATTTTGGGTGGTCGTTTATTATCTATATTTGTTCACTGTCAATTAAATTTTAGGCAGGCAGTCGTGTCTGGATGACACTTACTCGTATGTGTTTTATTGCTCTGTTCTTTTACAAAAGATTTTTCCTGCAATTCCTGTTTGTGTCTCATCAAATACAGAATTGTTTGATCCTTTTGTTCTTCCTCATGCAGGAGTTGATGGGACGATCGATTCGTTTGAAACTTAGTCAAAGGAATAATGTATCTGAAAGTAACGAGGAAGAGGCCAATGCACCTGAGAATAACAAGGAAGAGGAAGATATATCCGAGGATCAACCAACAGAATCATAAACATTCAAATTTTTTGTGTTTTCCGGATTGACAGTGCAAGCGTATCACGAGCAGGCAGTTGATATCCACCCCACATTAACGAGATGAAAGAATTCTCTTTGATATGTGCATTTTTACAGTCACTTCTTTTTCCTATCTATAACTTCATACATCTAGATAGAAATTCATTTTGTGTCAGATATTGCTTGAGCAAACTTTACGACGTTTTGAGTTACATCTGTCCTGTGAAATTTGATGCAGCAGTGGACATGTATTTTAGCAATTGATATCCAGTCTCTGTACGAAGTCTGCATTTTGTAATTATATCGATATGCTTAAATGTATTAAATAACGAAAGATGAACTGAAACGCTGAATCAGAATTCGAAACCCTTTTCGCTCGAATGAGAAGGGAAGTGTTGAACACTTTGCAATAACATGATTGACAATTAAAACAATATGAATTCATGTAAAGTAAAATAAGACCGAAACTTAATTGTATAATTTCACATGGCACATAGTTAGAACAATATTGTAGACAATTATCAAAATTGTAGAGGTGATAATTCATATTAATGAGTTCAATTCCTATTATAATATCGGTGGATATAATAAAATTTTATATACCTTTATTTATTAAACAATGACATCACACAATAAGATTATTAGAAAGTTTATATTCATATTATCTGATTCGTTTCAAGAACGGGTAGAATTGAAGTTGGGAAATCGACTTACCAGATAAGAAAGTTCTTACGATGCACATTTGGCCTGAAGATTCAGCTGATGTGACATAAACATGAAATTCAATTCATTGTGTTTCAGTCTTGGAGTGTGTACTGGGCGGGGTGGGATTTCGAAAAAGGTTAATCTAAAGTACAAAATTAATTACAATTAGAACAATAAAAATAATAAAAATATTCAAGTATAATGATAAATTATTTTTTAAAAATATAATAATAAATTAAATACAAAATGAATTTTTAAATATATGAAATAATAAGATAATAATTTTAAACAAGTCATAAATAAATTTGTGCCTGAAATAAATTGACATGTATCATTAATACCAAACACATGCCAAGTCGAGTTTGATATCTCATTATAAAACTCGCTTTAATGAATATTTATTAATTACTAAACTCATTCAAATTCTATAACTATAGGTTTGTAATATATTTTACATTCAAATATACAGGTTGTATAATTGTATTTTCACCTAAAGTAAAACAAATAAAAATATGTAAAATTTTTTTATTTAAAATATATATTGTAAATGCATCAAATTAATAACATATATCATATTCAACAACAAAATTATACATATAATAAAAGTTATAAATCATATCATATATAAAATATTAAGTCCATCAATATTTTTCTTAGAAAAAATCCATCATTTAATCAATTTGTTCGTAACAAGTTCATGCAAATTAATACAAAATTTAAAATTAAAAATAAAATACATGACAAATATATCACAAATATAAGTTATAATCAATTGATGACACAACTCTTTAAAACATGAAAGTGAAACGTTTTTCTAGTAAAAAAATTAAAATTTTTGAATTGAAAAATTTAAGATTTTAATAATTTAAATTCTAACTGTAGAAAAAATAAAATATTTTAAATATAACGAATAATATATAAAAGTATTAATAATTATTTTTTAAAACTATTTATGATAGATTTTCATGAATATTTTATTATATTCAAATTCAACTCAAATTTATTTATTTTTAGTTCCCAAATCTGTTTTATTAAGGTCAAATACTAATAAATATCCTTTTGACGAATCAAATTGCCATCCCTAACATCATCAGCTTCCATTATCTCTGTTATTTTGTGTGTAATAAAAATAATTAGAATCTAATGGTCAGATACTTGCCACCTAAAAACCAGGGCGAGCATTATCTCACCTTGATTAACAAAACACCTAACCGTCAAACTCTTTAACGCGGTGCATTTTTTTTTTCACCTAACTAAACTAGTAAGCCTGCCGACCGGTAAAAACAAAAAATAAAAACGGACTTCGACATTAAGGTTTCTTCTTCATAGAATGCTGGTGGGTTGAACCCGAACAAAAATTACCGACTTTCTCCATTAAGTTTTCTTCTATATAGAACGCGGGAGAATTGAATCCCGTGGACAGATCACAGAACTAAACGTATTGTAACATTATCACCCTTACACGCACTCTCTAGGGATGAAAATGGGTTGAATATGGTATGGTGTTATAGGCCACTGAATATGCGTGACTTTGGCTTGCCGACACTCCGGATACTCCGATCCAACGTTAACCTTTTTATACTATTTTGGTACACTCCGTTGGTTTCGCACTATCTTGAGTTTATTAGGAGGATGGCTCCGATCTCGACTAACCCAATTTGTCATCTCCACCAAGTATTTTTTAGACTAAAAATTCTTATTCAATATTTAAACTACTTCACCTTAGCACGTCTGGATACTTGAAGATGTGACATATAAACACTACCAAATCAAGTTGTATAATTATATTTTCACCTAAAGTAAAATAAATAAAAATATTGAGAAAATTTTTTATTTAAAATATATACTGCACATGTAATAAACTAAGAATATATACTATATTCAATAATAAAAATTATATGTATAATAAAAGTTATCACGTATAAAATATTAAGTCCATCAATGTATTTTTTTTTTTAAATTTATCATTAAATTAATTTGTTCATAGTAATTTATACAAATTAACACAAAATTTAAAATTTAAAATAAAATATATCAGTCTATCCCAACAATATAAATCATGATAGATTGACGATACAACTCTTTAAAATATGAAGATGAAAAGTTTTTTTTAGTAAAAAAGGTTAAAATTATTGAATTTAAAAATTTAAAGTTTTAATGGTTTAAAATTGATTTATTGTATAAAAATGAAATATTTTAAATACAGAGAATAATATATAAAAGTATTAATACTTTTTTTAAAGAATATTTATGATTATCTGTTATGAATATTTTATTATATTCAAATCCTATTCAAACTTATTAAAATTATTTATTATTGATACCAAATCCAATTCAATCTTAATGAAATGTTACGAACTCTTTTCAACAAGGTCGAATACGATTTTCAGGAATCAAATTGCCATCCCGAACATTATCAGCGTCCATTATCTCTGTTATTTTGTGTGTAATAAAAATAATTAGAATCTAATGGTCAGATACGTGCCACCTTAAAACCTGGAAGAACATTATCTCACCTTGATTTGATTTTAAATTACTCCTCCTATCTCACACATTTTTATCTGGCGGACAATTAATGTTTTTTTCGCTTGCGTGCCAAAATAACTAACAGTCAATCTCTTAACTCGGAGTTTTTTTATTCAACTAACTAAACTAGTAAGCCTACCGACCCAACCTTCTCCGTTAAGTTTTCTTCGTCATAGTATGCCGGCAAATGGATCCGAACAAAAATTACCAACCTTCGCCATTAAGTCTTCTTCTTTATAGAACGCGGGAGAATTGAATCGGATCACAAAATCAAACATGGCAAATTCTACTACTTCGGAAATATGGATCGTTCCGTTTTTTGGTAATGGACATCTCTTTCCTTCTATCGAATTGTGCAAGCAAATTGCCTCTCGAAATTACAAATCCATCTTCATCGTTTCTTCTCATGTATCGAATAGCGTCCCTTCCTCTCTTCACCAATACCCTCTTGTTGAAATCGCTGAAATAACATCATCTCCGGCACCAACATCTCCACCGCCGCAGCCTGGATCAGACCTATTTCAACACCACGATGGTATGCACAACCAAATCGAAAAGTGTTTCGAGAACCTCATTTCCATCCGAGGACTGCCCGTTTGTGTTGTCATTGATGTAATGATGGGGTGGACTGTGGATGTTTTCAAGAAATTTAATATTCCAAGAATTGGGTTTTTCACTTCTGGTGCTTGCTCAGCAGCTATGGAGCATGCTATGTGGAAGGCTCACATAAACCAGGCAGATATCAAACCCGGAGAGATCCGTTTACTTCCCGGTTTACCCCAAGAAATGGCTTTATCATATTCGGATATGAAACAAAGGCCTCATGATCACGGCGGTCCGCCTCCACATAAGCCTCATGATCACGGTGGTCCGCCTCCACCTCGGCCTCATGGTCACGGCAGTCCGCCTCCACGTCGGGTTTCTGATCACGGTGGTCCACCTCTACATCCGCCACCGGGCGCACCTGGTCCAGGGAAAATGGGCGGCCCACCCCAACTCGGGGATCAGCCACCCTGGATGAGGGAAACAGAGGGCTCTATAGCCTTGATGATCAACACCTGTGATGATCTTGAGCATCCGTTTCTTAATTATTTGGCTAACCATTTGGGAAAACCAGTTTGGGGAGTTGGTCCACTATTACCTGAACAATTCTATAAATCAGCAGGCTCGAAATCAGTTCTTATTCATGATCATGAAATAAGAACAAATCGACGACGTTCAAATGTGACTGAAGATGAAGTTACCCAATGGTTGGATTCCAAGACTCTTGGATCAGTACTATACATTTCATTTGGTACTGAAGTTGGTCCCAATTCGGAGGAATATTCAGAATTAGCAAAAGCTTTAGAAGCAACAAAGGTTCCATTTATCTGGGTCATTCAAGATGGTGCTGGAGGACATGGTCCTCCACCTCATATAATCGGTTCAGTTTCAGAGATTCCGGATCGTGAAAGCTATTTTCCTGATGGGTTAGATCAGAAAGTTGGAAAAAGAGGTCTTATAATAACTGGCTGGGCACCCCAGTTGTTGATCCTAAGCCATCCGTCAACAGGAGGATTTTTATCTCATTGTGGATGGAATTCAACGTTAGAAGCAATTGGTTGTGGGATTCCGATTTTAGTATGGCCTATTCGAGGAGATCAAAATTATAATGCAAAATTGGTGACCAGTTATCTGAAGATTGGATACATGATTTCTGATGATCTTTCAAAATCTGTTCGCATGGATGACATAGTGAATGGTATAGGAAGATTGACGGGAGATGAAGAGATGAAGAAAAGGGCAGAAATGCTTGGCACTATATTCGATCATGGTTTTCCTTCGACTTCAGCTGCTTCTTTGGATGCTTTTGTTCATCTTATTAACCAGAAAAAAGATAAGACTTAATTAGAAAGAATTATATTGTCTTAAGTACTATGATTATAATAAATTTCCATTTGGAATTGATGTATTGGATTGTGCTTTATCTAGAGTATTATTTTGTAAAATTTGTTGTTTTATTACGCATGGATTTTTTTTCTCCGCTGTGTACGGATTTGTTTGAGAGGGCTTACGAGTCTCAAAAACGTTAGGGCTTATGAGTCTCAAAAACGTTAGGGCAGGTTTAATATATATAGATATATATATATGGAGTTTTCATAATTTTAATTAAATTAAGATATAAATTTTTAATAATTAAATTCAATAGTTAAAATATAAAGTTGAAAAAATAAAAATTAATATTAATAATTCAGTAATTATATTAAAATTGTATATAATTAATTCAAAAAATATGTGTCAACTTTATATATTTATTTTGACTTTTATAATTAATATTAATCTTTAAATTAAAAATTTGAAATTTGTTAAATTTTTTATATTTAATAAATTTATTTTTTAATGCACTAAAAAATAAAATTTATCAAATATAAAAATTTTAATAAATATTTTAAGAACACTAGTTAATAGAACTCTTTAAATTATTAAATTCTTGTTCATCTCTTCTTCCAATAAATCTCATCAAATCAATGATAAATTGAAAAAATATCTCATGATTAATTTTGCTAGAGAAAAAATAATTTATTTTTTAGAGAGAAATCCATCAGCTCAATCGCTATCATTTTCATCTTGTTCTTCCTCTTCCTCTTACTTTTGTTATCCGGAAAATAAAATAATAATTAATTACATTAAATTTTAGCTTCTTTTAACTTACTTAAAATAAATTTATTTAACAAATTGAAATGCATTTATCTAAATAAAATTTGTAATAAATTATTTAGTTAATGTTATATGTAAAATTATTTAACTTAATTAATTAATTTTGACCATGCTTCCATAGCCAGTCACTTGTATCTAGCTTGTAGTCCTCCAACATTCCAAATCCATTTGTTCAACTAAATTGAAATAGAAAATTCATACACGATAAAAATATCTTAAAAATAGGAAAAAAAAAGGGGCTCTCCATATGCAGCAGCAAAAGCCAAAGTAGATAAAATCTCAAAATGATCATATTCATCCAAAAAATAATTAGATTACAAACATAAAATCCAATTGCCATTGTTGCAATGCAAAATTCCGCATAATTTTCTTTTATGAGAATAGAATAATCAAAGAGGGGTTTTAATAGATTCAGTAAAACCATAACAAAAAGAAGACAACAAAGGGATGAAAGGAGGCTTCTTTGGGTTTGAAGATTAAAAAGAAAGAAAAGAAAAGAGAAGAAATCTCTTATTTAGTAAATTGAAGGGATTTGATTTTGGGTGTGTTATTAAAAGATCGGATTTTGGCTATGGTGGAGAAAAAAGATAGTGAAGAAAGAGAAAAACTGATTGTGCAAGAAAGTCATGGAACAACAGCATCACGAGGGGCTGAGTTTTTGCCCATAGAAGCAGCAGATTCACATTGGATAGTTGTCATTTCTCTGTAGAGTTTATGGTGGGTGATAGGTGAGTACATATGTCAACAAAGGCCAAATTCGACCTTTTCTTAAGGACAATTTCGCCTTTAGATCACAAATAATGATTGACATACATACTCTCTAGTAATAAGACCCCGTGAGAAGCTTTTTTTAGTGAATTATGTTCTTAATATCAATTAAGTCATTAGGCAAATATCTTTTACCTTTCCATTTTGATAAAAACAACTCTATAACTTAAATAAAATACTCTCTCTTTTCTAAGCAAAGCATGATAATTAACTGTTAATTATTTTTCCATTAAAATACTTTTAAGTAGACCAATAAAAAGACTTCGTTTTGGTTAGAAAAAAGAGAGTATTTTATTTGAAGTAGACTAAGCGGGATTTTTCTTTTTTGAGGACTTCATTTTTGAAGGATCCTTTACTCTGACAATGCTAATTTCATTAGAGTAATTGAAGATGAGAAATTGGAACTTGAAGTTCATGTCAATCCTAATTATTTTGGTCTCTAAGATGTAGTTATATATGGTATTTAAAATACAAAATCCCAAATTGAATAGTTAACAGTGCTATAAAGTGTTTATAAACCAAAACACTTACGCTGCCAGACCGCAAGTCAAGATATCAGAGCTCATTTAAACCTCGAAACAATTGCACATGTATGCAAGTAAGATACAATAACTAAGCTATGCTATATTTTTCATTTTTATAAATGTGAGTTTTATTCTTCTTTTTGAACAATATTTGACTGCCTATGGAAGCCCATTTAGCCTCAAAACAAGCGCACAAGGGATGGATCCACCAAATGAGATAAGATAAATTTATTCTTCTTTTTATTTTGGGCTTAACGTAAACGAACAATGTTTGATTGCCTACCCTCACATTGTTTTTCAGGGTGTAAGTCAACTGAGGCCCATTTAACCTCAAAACAAGCGCACACAGATCCACCTCGATGCAAGTGAGATAAGATAATTACGCTAAGTTTTACTCTTCTTTTTCATATTGGGCTTAACGTGATAAAAAAATGCTTGATTGCCTATAGTCACATTGTTTTGCTATGTGTAATGTAAACTAAAGCAATGTATTACTTCATTTTTATTTTGGACTTCACTTAGACTACCAATGTTTGACTACCTACAGACGCATGGTTCTTCAGGACGTAAGGTAAACTAACGATATTTGACAGTTGTATGTCTAGAATAGTATTTGACAGGTGTATGTCTGAAACCGTTGTCTCGATAGTTGCAGCATTTAAAGTCAAAGTGACAATTTAAAAGGGTGCGTCGACAATTTAAGCTCGTCTGAAGGGTCACCTACGGCCTATAAATACTGGGCTTTTCAGAACTCATGTTCTTTCAATTCATTCTAATCTTCTCTCTTCTCTGTCCTTCCTTTTACTATTAAATACATTTTAGGCCTCTAAACTAATGATATTTCGCAGTTGTATGGGTGGAAGAGTTGTGTCGGCAGCTAACAACTTTAATAATCAAAGTGACTATCTAAAAGGGTGTGCAGACAATTGTCTAAACACCTACTGTTTATAAATAAGGTTCTCCAGAACCAATATTCATTCATTTCATCTCCAATCTTCTCTCTTCTTCTTCTTCTTCTTACAACTAAATATATTCCAAAGTTCTTCAAAATTTGAATTTTCTTTTGCTGTTCTAAGATTACTGTATTTGGAGTGAAACCTTGTACCCATGTCAGCTGTTATATCCTGCAGTTATACTACTATTCAACCTTGTGCAATAGGATACTTTCGAAAAGGATACAGGGTTCTTCAGAACAATTATTCATTCAATTCATTCTAGTCTCCAATCTTCTCCCTTCTACTTCTTGACCAGGAAAACATTTTGCCGTTGCTGGTAAAAAAGCATCCTGCTGGCTTATTATAGGTTGACTTTGATGTAGGCATACCTACTATTTTTTAGTTGTTTAATCTAAAATGTCATCTAGCTCCTTCGTTAGAATGCTTATCTAGTTTACGCTCGTTGAATTATAAATGTATGAGTGTTTGACAGATAAATTTATGTTTGCTTCCTCTTACCCATTGCGTTAGACAAAGCTTCATGATGCATGATTATCTTTTGTAGGCGACGATAAATAAGTAAAAGCTAATATGTATAACCATAAATAAAGGGAGAACATTTTATAAAGCCTTATTTTATTAAAATTAATTAATTTAATTCTCTTATTGAGCATTAACCAATACGTGGTTGAGTTGTGTTCATTACTTTCTATTTTATTGGCCCTGCCCTAATAGTGAGCGTATGACTTTTCTCAAAAAATAAAAGTAGAAATGTTCTTTGTGAACATTAAAATTTGATTGTACTACAACTGAATTGATCTCTACATCTAAAAACAAATTAATGATTCGGGTAGTGTTAATTTACAGTTAGCTTTTGAGTAAAGGAGTAACGTTAATTTAAGATTTGCTTAATAGCAAATGTTGGGTCGTTGGTTAACGGGTAAGGAAAAGGTATTGTCATTTGGAGTCTTTTAGGACAACAAAAGCTCATTCTCAAATGGAATCTATAGACCATCGTTAAGGAGACCCACACTGCATTGAAACGAGGCATATATAATTGTTTCTTGAATAATTATGTTCAGTAGTGTTCCATGTTATATTATTCCCATCTTTTTCTTCCCTTATTTATAATAATTTTACTCAGAAAAAGCCACGAACAGTCTAGTGAAATAGAGGTTGGTTTATGTTAGATAAAGGGGAAAGGAATCAGAATAATTGGAATAACAGAACTCAATTAAATATATAATGCTTAAGCAATGAGAAGGTAGGCTGCCAATTTTAGAATTCTTTTGACAATACAACTTGCATTCACGTGTCCCATCAGTTTGGCACTAATTAACTGATGTTAGGTCAATTATTTAGTTCATTAGATAGTTGAGATAATATTAACTGATTGGTGTCACCTTGGTAAAGCGGTTCCATACAAATCTCTCTTTTCTTGTGAATGAAAATTTTATTCTTAATTAGATTTGTAGATTAATTTTTTAAGTAAGCTGCATAATTAATATATTGAAGTGGACTATAAAATGGAAATAGTATTAATTCCCATACAAGATTAGGATCACTTCAACTGTTATTACGATAATAAAAGTATGAATTAATAACTTCAACGAATACCCAACCAACATGCCACCACCCTTAGTCAACAACAAACCATGATCTTCCAAAAAAAGAAGAGATAATGAGCAGAGCAAAGCAAAGGAAAAAGGAAAATACAATACTCGATAGACAGTCCTAGTCTCTGCTGTTTTCTCTCTTTAATTTCTTTCCTTGCAAGGCCCTTGATCTGATTTTTTCACCTATCTTATCGCTTTCAAAGAGTGATATTCAACACACTATAATAAACCTTCTTTCAGTACTTCACTTGCTAAATCTAGCCTTATTACCAAACACCCTTCAGAAGAACACATCCAATTCACAGACAATTTCTCGGGTATTCTTTAGTTTTCACTGAATTAGCTAGTAGGATTAGTTGAGTCTTATAGAATTCACTTAAATTGTAATGGCTTACATAGGCAATCCAAAGGCTTGGGGTCCATATGTCAATAGCAACGACTGTTCTCAAGGATTTTGTAGCTTTTACTGTCCTCAATGGTGCTACATCATATACCCTCCTCCTTTTGATTTTCCTGATGGCAATTCTGGCCCTAACTTCTCCCCTCTTGCTATCGCAATCATTGTCATTTTGGCTAGTGTTTTTCTTTTAGTTAGTTACTTTACCATAATATCTATATATTGTGGAAACACAAACACAGGTAGAAGAGAAATTCATAATCCAAATGAAGAATTGGAACATGATCATAATCATTCTCATCTACTTGAGCCTTGGCATGTTGCAACGACTGGCTTAGATGAGGCTCTTATCCATTCCATCACAATTTGCAAGTATAAAAGGGGAGATGGGTTGATTCAAGGAACTGTTTGCTCAGTTTGTCTTAGTGAGTTTGAAGAAGATGAAAGCATAAGGCTTTTGCCGAAGTGTAGCCAGGCTTTTCATGTACCATGCATTGATACATGCCTTAAATCTCACTCGAATTGCCCTATATTTCGCGCTAACATATTCTCCATTACTGCTTCGCCGCCTCTGTTCCCTCCAATACCAGAGCAAACTCCTCCAATTCATGTTTCATTGCAATATAACGAAGGAACAAGTGAAAACGAAGAAGCCTAACAAGAAACAGAGAGAGGAACTGTTGTGGCAGAAGATGAAATACAGCAAAAGGGTATGTTACTGAAGCCCCCATTCCGTGCCTTCAGTGATCTGGGGAATTTTCAAGCAAGAGATACCATAATTGAGATAGCAGACGAAGGATATGAACATCAACAGATTAGAAGATAAGTTTTAATGGATCACTCATGTCAAAGCTGCGTTTCAGTTGCTGATATATTGCGGATGAACCAATATGAAGAATGTGTCTCTGGTGCAGAATCATCGAAATAATCAGCAGAAATGGGCGAATCCGGAAAAATAAAAAAGTTCTTCATTGCGTTATTAATCTTGTGCCTGTTTCAATGAAGAGACCGTTTTCTAGCGGGAGATTCTCACTCATTAGACAAGGGAGATCAGTGCGAGACACAATTATTTCTCTCTGAAATATATTATTTTGACAAAGAAATTAATTAAATGTCAGAATTATCATAATGTTAGAGATGAAAAAAAAAAAAACAAAAGAAAAAACCCTATCCTGTGAAATTCAGGAGATCGTCTGTGTCATGCAAACATTTCTTTGGGTTTTCTCTCTTCTCATAGCCTTATTGTCCGTTATTTCCAATTTGTTTAAACAGAGGTTCAGACAGATTGCGCAAATTCTGAGGACGGTTTGAACAAAATTATAGAATCTGTTTGCTACAGAATATAGGAATATACAAACAGTAATATCACAAGATTTAGTTGTTGGGTAATGGATACAATGCTGCTAGTTTCTTTTAGTACAGCTCGGTGATCAATTTTTCATGCTATACAGGACCATGATATTACTATTGGCCTGTGGTCAAATTGAATGCTGTTAATAAATCTGATTTTGAGCGGGGATGGGAATTTAATCACTGAGTGTGTATTTACCTACATCCAACGCTATTGGAAGTGCATTCGAGTCCTGCCTATGACAGAATCGCTCCACCTTTGTGTTTGTGTGGGTTGCTCTCTCCTGTAATTAGGGAGGATCTCTAAGTCCTAATTAATCTAATTAATGTGAAGTTAAGATAGTCTAAAAATTAGAGTATTTACATACTCATTTTTTTTTTTAAATATTTATACATACTCTCAGCTTCTATCTAGTTGTTTATATTTATTTATATTTGTCATGACCTGATTTTATCTTATTAATAAATTATAAAATTTAATTAACACTTGATAGATAAATTTAACCTTAAATTTATGATAATGATTAGTGTGCTTAAATTTTAAACTATTTACTAAATTTATTTGACAAATAAATAGTATACCTCAAGATGCCAAATTTAAATGATGATATATTTGTTTACTGTTACTTAATTTCAAATTTGTAGACTTATCATTAGACTAATTTTGATAAATTCAAAAATAATATTAATATTTATTATTATTTTTATTTTTGGCTGAGCTAATTATATACATATCACTATTATTTTATCTTTTTCTATATTATAAAAATATGTAATTATTTTTTTATTTACAGAGTTAAGTTGAAACAAAAAGAGTTTCAAACTATCATATTGACGATTATTTATTTGTTTTTGGTATTTTGATTCTCTCAAAATAACTGAATTTTTATTCCTTTCTTATATTTTTAAAAATAAATAAAATTCTTTCAAAATTATATGAACAATTTTTTTTTTCTGTAAATAATTTATTAAAAATTTACAAGATCAAAGTGACAACATTAAGGATACTTATGAATAATAGTATCCCACAAAATTTAAAATGGTTAATCAAAGAAAAAATATAATTAAATAGATAATTTTATTATACTTTTGTTTCCACATGCTTGGTTTACGTAAGAGATTTTACTCTAAAATATGATAAACAAAAAAATTATAAGGTTATTATAGATGTGCGGATAGAATTATAATAAGAAATATCGCTATTTAGGATATGTTTCGAATAATAAAGAAAATAAAATTTAACTAATTAAGAATGAAGTGAGTAAGGAGTCTTTATATAACATTCAATTAACTCTTGAGACGCATTATTGTAAATTAGTGCAACATAAACTTAAGAAATTATAAAAATTATTTTAAAATAAGCACCAACATTACAGTATTAAAAATCTTATTAAAAATGACTCTCTTTACCAATTTTTAAGAAAATTGGAGGAAAAACTTATCTCTGACTTATAAAAGATGTTTAAATTGTTTTTGAATGTGAAACTTGTAACATCCTGATCCTAAAGGGTGGGGGGTAATGCCGAGGCAAGGTGCCTACATAAAGAGTTATTCTTGACAGGCTTTAAGAAAATTATAGGAGCAGGAGCAAGTCCACTTTGGAATGAAAGAGAAGGTTTTTGATTTATATAAGTAAAGTTAAAACAAATATGTCAATGAGGCCTTTTGAGATAGGTGATAGTTTATTCTCAAAAACTCCATAATTAAGCGTACTCAGATAAAAGCAGTATCAAGATAAGTGACTTTTTAAAAAGTTCTCGTATTGATTTATTATTAAAAATA
>JAWDEX010000012.1:7136746-7150012 GCA_035221805.1 Trichilia hirta
CAATATCCTTGTCCCTCTCCATCTATAACCTTTTAGAGAAACGGTTGTGATTGTATTTAGCTATTTTGCATATAGACCTTATCAAAGCTTCCTTTAGGCTAACTAAAGATTTTTTGCACGATTTTCACAGATGGCATTAACTATTAATGTCTAAATTTTCTTAGGACAGAAAATCCTGTGCATCACACATATTCTCTCTTTGAAGCTAACTGGTGTGCTAGAATGGGTGCTAGTTTGCCGCAAGTTTGAATTTCTTGAGTTATACCTAAAATTCAAATAAAAAAAATTAAGAGTAAAGTTAACTTCTCAACATATAAATTTCGATACTTAAGTCAGATGTTAGGTTAGAGTAGAAAAAAAAAAATCAACGAGACATAAGTGAGAATAAAGGTATGTTTATGATTTGTACTAACACGAAGAGTGGAGTCAAGAATTATCTACGTGTGCAAGTTACCGGAGCTTTTTCTCTGTTGTCAATAGTTCGACAAGGCCCTCTCCCCCTTTTTCTCTAAAAAGGATCCCTCTTTTATTGCAGAGATTGTATTTATAGTAGTTTTGACACATGCAAGTATCGAAAAACAGTAGCATGATTAAACAGAATACAGCTTATCTAGATGTCCGATAGGTCATTTCATCATTACCTTCTACCGGAGTAAGATGACGCAATAAATGCTTACTATACACAAAGCATGATGTCTAAGATTTTAAATGTGATGGGACATTCTGTAAGCCTTAAAAAGTGTGTCTCGTTTGTCCCTTCAAAGTATCCTATTTTTGATATAAAAGAGTTGGCTTCATTTTGAAATTTTGAAGTACTAGACATGAGGACATTAAGAGTTCTGGGTCGCTTCTCTGTATCCGTGATGAGAAGGATAGCCTCAGAAAAATGCATCAACAGCGAGATCAAATATATACAGTTTCTGATCCAAACACTGCAAGCAAGAAGAGTGCGCAAAGAATGGAGAAGCTGAGTGGAGGGTACTTCGATTTGTCAAATATTAGAAGACATAAGAGAATGACAACCAAGAATCAGTTAGCTAAAAATCTCAGTTTTTGGTATATGCATATGGTAAAACGATTATGGTTTCTATGTACTAAAGAAGCGTAAAATATAGATACTAAAACCTGTGAATGACGACGGAAGAAAGAAGAAAAATGCGATTAGATATGGCATTCGAATAGACAAGAATGATAAATCTGTTTATCCCATTAGACATTGCTTCTTTGATGACTTCCATATCGCTAACTTGAACAAAGATTACTGTCACCATTGCAAAAAGAGGCAATACATCTTTCATACGGCATAGCCTCATTCCGACATCTTCAAACATGAATGGAGCTTAGTGATAATTGAACCTTAATTTTTTACTTGGGGTATTGATTTATGGCGGGCTATCTATGCAACTGGTACTGATTATCAATCGGTGTCAACATTTATTATCAGCATCCTGCAGCCAAATCCAACCTTGCTTTCATAATACAAATTTTAATAATTAATTTTCTTTTATCTTTTTTGTACATATAATTTTTTTAATATCAATGTTCAAATAAAAAAATATTGGAATTTAAAAAAAAAAAGAAAAATAGCTGGATTGATTTTTTAATTCACTTTTTTTATTTTAACCATCTTTATAATACGAATTTTTACTAGTTTAATATATTTTTTTCAATATTTTAATGGTTAAGGTTTAAATAAAAAAATTTCCAGTAAATCATATATTTAAAAAAAATTTCCGACCAAGAAAAATTCTTGGCTACTTTATAGTTAGGATTCCTTGATAACTACTTTATAGGATTTAAAAAATAAAAAAAAAATAAAAAAAAAAAAAAAATCTTATAAAAGACAAAAGATATGATTTATAAAATTTTGTTAAGTGAATTGAGAAAGTGATTATTTTCTAAATTTTGACATATATATATGAAAAAAAAAAAAATGAAGAATCTCAAGTGAGACATGCTATTATTTTCCTTTTATCATCATCAACACGTGTCAGAACATATTCCCCAAAAATTAGACAACTTCGAGATCTTTAAAAAATATAAATACGTATAAATTTTGTTTTAATTCTATCAGATAAAATTTATCTCATTAAGTATTTGAGTATATTATTATTTTTTATTTTACTTTCAATGATTAAAATTAAATTATATATATTAAATATAATTTAAATTTTTATAATTAAAAGTATTGAAATTTAATAATTAATAAAAAATATAAAAAATAGTATAATTTTAAAGAATTATTAATCATATTCTATAGAAAGAGAGAGACTGATATAATTATAATCCATTTAAATAATTATTCAGTACTGCAGTTTTATCGTTTATTTAATACGTACACATGTTGCAGGAAGACAATGACATTTGGCACTAATGACAAAACTTTGTACATTATTAAGGGATGGAATGAGGGACCATACACAAACATCAAACGGTGTACTAATGTAACCCTTTTGTCTTGTTGTGCGACATATGGAATGGAAATCTTTAGAACAAAATAGTCAAGATTTAACCATCAACTTGCCAAAATAAAGCCATAAATTATGAAATAAATACCATATAGATCAAACCATGCATATTGTCTTCATTTAATTTTAACAATAGCAATTTCTTTAGCAACGTTTAGGAAATCTTATGATTTGAAATTTCTTCTCCTTTTTTGTGCTGAAGGGATTATACTTCTACGCTTTTATTTGGCAGAAGAGGGGCATTCGGAGATGATGAGCTAAAGCCTGAAATTTGTGCGCCTTGAACCGTTTTCTCTTCTTTGGTTTGGCCCCAGATCACAGCATAAAATCCAAGAGCTATGGTTAATGCTCCAACCAAACTGCACAAACATTTGGATAAAATCAGAACTAGATTAAACTCTGTTTTAACGTATTAAGGGATGTAAACCTTAGAGAAATAAACACTAGTCCAAATTGAAAAATACCTTCCAAGATAAAGGGTATCCCCTAGAAAGACAACCCCCATGAGAAGTGCAATGACCATTCCAAGTGGCTTAAACAAGGAAACATAGATAGGGCCCTTCTTCCTTAATGCCCATGTATGGAATACAGTTCGAGCTGATACGGCAAAAACAGCCTGTAAATGAATATGTTTATTTCAAAATCAAATACAAGAGCTTATAATTTATAAACATGGGACAGAATTACAAATCGTAAAATTAAACTTGGAGTCTCCTCCATGCTTACCGAATACACAATTGCAATCAACTCCATATTAGGCCTTAGTTTCCAAGCATTTGGACTTTTTTCTGCTACCAGGGAGACAGTGGCAGACAAAAAGGTTACAAAAATGCAACAAATAAGTGTTACCATCATCTCTGCAGGGTAGTCTCTGATAATCCATGTCTGCATATCCAGAACGTAGGAAAAATTGTTTATAATTTACAATTTACAATATCAAGTAAATTCCTGGGGATGTTGTTTTATAATATACGGCAATTTATACCTGGACAATGTAGAACAAAGCCAGAATGACACTATGAGCGGAAAGGAAAAAACCTCCAATGGCCCAGTTTGATTGCCTCAATAAGGGAAGTTCCTCAGGTAACTTATTTGACGACAAAGCCCTTGTAATTGGCAGGCCTTTGTATAGAGTCACAATAAGAGCTCCTGTAATTAATACCACAGTGCCGATAGACTTGGCCCGAGTACTTTGGTCTCTTATGTCTAGCTTTTCCATCCTAAAAAACAAATTTTGACGAATTAAGTTCTATTTAATATCTATTTTGGGTGATTAAATACAAATACTTTGAAATAACCAAATTCATACATTATTTTGTTTGCCGCCTAAAAATGGATTCATTATTACATACGTAGGTGAAGGGAAACTATACTAAATATTGAACTAGAAAACCTGGCTTTCCTGTGTGACCATGCAAGTCTTGTCCTGATTCATATTGGACCATTCCACGAAATTGCGAGGTTGGTACCTTTGTCCTCAATATTATGATATTACATAACATCTGTTTGGGTATGTATATTGAAACGTAACATGTAGTAATGATATCAAGTACATGAAGAAAATAAAGCATCCAAAACAGAAACATCTTTGTGAGAGAAAGTGATAGGCTAACGACCGATCAAAGTAACAAATGGAAAATAATGATTTTGATTTTGGTGGAGGGATTGCTTTCGTTTACTAACTTTTAGATCTCAATGGGCTTTTACCTATTAGTTTAAGCTTATAGGTCGACCAATAACATAACTTCATATCAAAGCCAAGTTTTACCTAGAGATCATTTTTTGTCTCTCTCATAAAATTTAAATTTCCATTTATTTATTTTTATTTGTGAATAATTTAAGTTTTTAAGTCAAGCTTTAGCTTAACATCAACCAAATCGTTTGAAGTCGCAAAAAAAGCACTGAAAATATAATGCAAGTAAACAATGAACAGAAATTTTGGCCTTCCTAGTTCCTTGACAGAAGAATATATCTAGAACTTTATAAAGAGAAAATGGAGCACCTGGAGACTATAGCAAGTACGAAAGTAAAGCCTGGAGTTAGATCAGTCATCGCTGAAGCCAGGGTTGGAGAGCTATACTCTAGCCCAAGATAAGTAAATATTTGCCCACAACAGCTAGAACGATGTTCAGAAATTAGTACACTTGCAGATTTACACGTCATGAAAACTTGTGTAAGAACTGCAGTTATATTTGATAACTTCTCTCTGTTAACTAAGAAACCGATACCTGATAAGGCTAAGAAGAAATATTCTGTAGATTATGTACCCTGTGATCTGTGGACGAGTTCTTTTTCTGTCAATTGGTAGGAAAAATGATTGAAAAAAAATGAATTGTGTAATTCTTGGAATTGAGTCAAAGAATATGTTGCGAACACTTACCTGTAGATGATAAAAGAAGAAGGAACAAGGAGAAAGATGGCGAGGAAGTTAGAGTACACAACAAAAACAAAGTTACTCATGCCTCTGCTCAAGGCTGCCTTAGTGACAGTGTTTAAGCCTACGTCCAAGAACTCTAAAGTCACCATGACTGCTGTGACACTCGAGCCCATAATTTGCCAATCGGTAATGGAATGGAATGCAATGCAGTGATTATTAAAGCTGTCATGATACCGCATTTATAAAGGAAGGGGCAGTGAATTTTTGGGATACTTCATATCTAAAGTTGGGACGGGGGAGAAAATGCTCTACAATTTCCTAGTTTGGACGCATTATCCCTTCAAATATGATGTACTTGGTTTGCTTGATCATCCTCAAGGTTTGTTTTGGAAAAGAAGAAAATAAATCAGGAAAAAATTATACATTTTCTATTATAAAAAGAAACAATACGGCTAATACACTAATTATTTATCCATGTATGTGTAAATGACTTATTTATTTCAAATAAAACGAAGTATAAACATAAATACAAGTATTGTCGCGAAGAATCAGCGTCATTAGTCTTTAGCATAAGTTTTTCCCACATCTCTGAAAAATTGTCGTCCTTCCATGCTTTTGTTCAACGGAAGAGGAGCTTTAACAGAAGATAAATTGAAGCTATTGATTTCTTTGTCATCAACCATCTTCTCGTCTTGGGTTTTTCCCCATAGCACAGAATAAAACCCAAAAGCACTAACAAAAGCTCCAACCAAACTGCACACAAAATAAAATTAGTTACTACATTTCTAGAAGCTCAACAAGTTCTATACTTAGATACCATTTGTATGAAACCCAACAAGCACTTAAATTCTTTGATGTGGATAATTAAAGCAACCTTTTCTAACCCTCAAGAACAAAGAAAGAACCAACAACAATCCACAAAAATAAGAAAACTTAATCCAGAAAACAATAACAAAGAAGAATTACTAGAGAAAAAGATTATATTACTGAAGATTTAATAATTCACAATAATACAAGGAACATCGCTTCAATTCAACCCTCTTCCTCTCTTCCTCAATTCTCTCTACCCTTTTTACCGACTCAATTTCGTCTCTAAAAAGTCTGACTTGATATCTCTTAACCTAGAAGACATAAGAATCCTATATATAAAAGTAGGTTTCTTAAACAATTAGGAATTTTGAAAGTCTTTAGGATTTTTGAATTAGTCAATTGAACGAATCCCCCAAACTCTATTTTTTATAGATCTTTGAAATACTTTTACCACCAAATTTGTTCAAACAAATCCTATAATTCTTCCACCGAATTCTTCTGAGCTTCCTGACTTTTTTGCTTCCATGACTTCATTCGATCGATTCCTTCAATCTGTCTAACTGAATTTTCTCTGCAACCTACAAAATTGAAGAAATAAAAAGTACATATATTTCATGTATGTATGTAACATATGTATGCATGTATATTTCTTTACTTCCTCCTTTGCCTAGTAATGCATGTCTTTCTGTTTCTTTTTGACTGGTAGCACGAATTGTGATGAAAACATAGAAGTCATTGCTGCAGTTGTTTCCAGTTGCAATCCATATGTCTTGCCAAATGATTTCGTGAAGATTTAGACCAATGCCTGATCGCAGCAATAAGTGCCGTTAAGATCACATTCACCTAAGAAATGTATAATGTAGAGTGATACATTCCAATATAAACAGGATCCGCCAGAAAATAACTCTCATTGCAACCGCAATGAAAATGGCTTAAACATGGAAACATAGAGGGGTCCTTTCTTGGGGCATGCCTATGTATGAACACGATTTCGAAATGCTAAAGAAAAAATTACCTAGAGATTGAGCAGCAGACCACATTAGATAAGGTTTTACTAAAAAAAAAAAAGGAGGACAACAACAGAGCACTGCAATTTACTTGCAACATGCATAAGCACTTCTTTACGCTTACTGAGTGGCTAATAGCTATGAATTCCATGTCTGGCTTTAGTGTCCAAGCACCGGGGTCTCTCACAGCAACTATAGCAACTATGGAAGAGATGAGGGTCACAAAGATGCAATTGATGAATGTTACCATCAGTTCCTCAGGATAGTCCTTAATAATAGAAGTCTGCATAAGCAAAAGGAATTCTATTTCAGATTTATAGCGGGAGAAACTACGGGCTGTAATAAATACATGAACAAGTATTTTTGATGTCCTCTTGAAAAAATAAAATGAGAAATTACCTGAACTACAAACGATGGTGACGACAAAAAAAAATGCTGCAAGCTTCAAGGAAAAGGCCTCCAATTCAATTGTTTGCAATGAGAGATTCGTGAAATAAATTTTTTGGAGATGAACAACTTGCAATTGCAGAGGCATTGTATAAAGTGACAGTTAATGCCCCTGCAATTGATATGACAGTGCCTATAGCTCGACTAAGCTGCTTTTGACTCTCAAACCTAGTTTTTCCATTCTGGAGGCGGAGTAAGATCGTAATGAATTTCCAGATTAAATAACAAAGAGTTTTAAATTTCGTAAAAGATTATATAAATTTGAAGACCCTTAATCTAAATCACTTGTAGATTGGTATCATGATATATAAGCCAGTTACAAAGTAAAATAAGTTGGTTTTACAATGGTAAGAGCCTTAGGGTCCATTTGGTTTTAAGAACCCACAGAGTTTTCTTAGCTTTTCTCTCAAGATACAACAGAAGCATCACAAACCCAAACAAATCTTTAGAATCTGTAGGAGGCAGATGTACTTTTCAGGTCTTTCCTCTTTCTAATAGGAGATTTGAGCCTAAAATTTACTTAAGTTCAGCTGATACACCGTTGCTAACATGTCTAATTATGCGGAACTACACTATCTCTGCTAACTTTGTCTATCAGAAAGATAACACATTTGTAATTCAATTATAACACCGTTGCTAGAAAGCAACTCAATCACCTAAAATTTACTTTACTTCTACCTGCTAATTCTTTATCATTTAACTAGTTGGAGGCATTGGGATCGTTAAATGTCCAAATGCAATATCAGTTATCAATAACTGTTAAGAACACAATCCTATAAATGCTACAAAACAATACCTTCCCAGATAAAGGGTATCCCCAAGAAGAGTAACTCCCATTATAATCGCAATGGCTATTCCAAGTGCGCTGACCAAGGCCATGTATGAACAAGGCTTCGAATTGTTACGGTAAAAAGTGCCTAGATATTAAGCAGTAGATCAAGTTATGCAAGATTTGACGAGAGTTGATTACAAAGGGACAGGATTACGTTTTCTCGAAATATACATAACCTCCTTTCTGTACTTACCGAGTATCCAATAGCTATCAACTCCATGTCTGGCTTTAGTCTCCAAATTTGAGGTATCAGAATAAGAAATTAATTTTTGGAAGCATAACAAAATGAACATACAAATCATACTTAATGGTTAAGCCACCCAAATTGAGGTGTATTGAATTTCTCAACTTTAGGCTTTCAATAATACCTCAAATTTTATAAAAACTCTCAATTTTTCATATAGAACTAGCTTTCAATTTAAAGCTACTAGCTTCCCTCTAATCCACCCAATCTATAAAAAAATAATTGTCATGGAGTAAGCCTATACTATTTCTATAAGTAATACCATTCATAATATGCATATGATTTCTTTTTAATTTATTATATAAAATTCTCGAGTCCATTTTCATAAACATTTAAAATCATATACTTTTCTAATATATAACAAAATTAACTCATAAATTTCTTTAACAAATAATTCAAAAAAATATATTCTCATTTTTTATTTCAGAAAGCATATTTGCATGTACATGTTCAAAATCATATTCACATTTTTTTTTTCATCATTTTCAAAATCTTTTCAGATGTTTAGAATATTATAAACATATTCAGATTTTCTAATATTATGATATGAATTTATCAATCTATTATCATCTATATCTTTTATAAAATTATTTATAAATATATTTTCATAAAATATTTAAATTTTTTATCTTTTACGTTAAACAATGAGTTTACAACATTACAAAAAATCATATATTCATATTATAATTTACTTTTAAGTTATCATGAATAGAATATCTTACCTTGACAATTGCAATAGTCTAACAATACCTGCTATGTGTAGAAAGATTCCAAATTCTCTAAACATAATCAAGTATAAATTAATCATAAATGTAATATTTCAAATATATTAAATAATAAACAATTTATGCAAGACTAAACTTTCAGATTCAATCATTCCATTAAGAAAACCTAAACAATTTTAATGGGCATTAAAACTTCCTCAATCATTCTTCAAGTTACTTGAAGAAAAAAATACTGTTAACAAGATTTTCAGAATCAGAATGATGCTTAAAATCATATGTTTTGATGTTACTCGATCACATTCAATTGCCCTCGCGTGCTTTATTTTTCCATTTCATCACTGAGTAACACACACTCAATATTTTTTATCTCTTCGAATACTAATCTCCAAATTTGTTGAGAGCAGATATAAAAATTTCGTAGCCATCCAAATCAAAGTTGTTTGGGTAATTCGGAGAGCATGGCTGTGCCTAAAGCACCCGCTGATGAAAAGTTGAATAACCATTGGTTGATGGTTATACACTTTTGATCGTCCAATTGTATGAGTACTTAGAAATATAATGTGAGTTATTATTGTGTCTTGTCCTACTGTTTAGTTGACGTGGAAAGTTGTTTAAGGTAGAATTTGTCATTTGGTCTTTTACCTTTACAGGACAAACATGGAAAATCAAAGAAATTGGTAAATTGTTTCGAAGTTGGATATGTTTAAGGGGTTTTTCTTTTCCTATTTAGGATTAGAGAATCTGTTTGCATTTAGGAATCTGAATAGATACAGGGTTATAGTTTATAGGATTAGATATAGGCATCCTCATAGATTTCAGATTATTTTTGTTCGTTTACTATATAAAAGGGTAGCATAGCAACACTTCGAACGCAACTCCTACCCTCCAAATTCCTGTGCAACCACTGCCAGAAACCAACACCAACATGATGCAACCAGAAAACACCTACGCAATTGAACTTCTGAACTTCGAGTTGATGATGTTATGAAATCCAAGTTTTCTGACATAGCGAAATAGATTACAAGAATATCTGTCAACCCATCATCATCGAACCTCGCATGACTAATCTTGTCACCCAATCTTAATCCTCCTCCAAACTCCAGAATCTCCTTCATCGATGCACCCCTTGGCTGGGGAGGTTTCCAATTTCTCTCCAGCTAGTGAAAATCACTAACCCAAATAACTCTCTACGTCAGTCCCATCCCATGGTATCTTTGTCGATTCCTTCGCAAATTTCGTAAGTAGTTGATGGTAGGTGATATTCAAACTAGTCAGGAGCGGACGCCTGAATCTTGGAATATGGATTGCGAGATTGCACAATTTAGGTCGCCAGATCAACTTATTAAAGCGCTGATGGAAGATCTATGGCCAATATTGAAGGATGTATTATCTCTTAGTGGCTTCTTAGACAAAGCGGCGCTGGTGGAATTATCGCCTAATCCTAGAGAGTTATATGGACAAAAAAGTAATTACAATATTTATACAGATATTTAATTTTTTAAAATATTTAATTTTTATACGGGGTAGATACCGTACGGATATTTTTAATTTGAATATTTAAATTTTTAGATATTCATAAAAAATTCGCATTTGTAAATATATTTAAATTTTAAAAAAATATATTAATTTAAAATAAAATAAAAAATAACAACAAATATGTAAACATAGTATTTTAATATAGAATAATAAAATAAATGTTAAAATAATTTTAATTAAATATTTTAATTAGTACATTAAAATTAAAAAAAATATAAAACTAAATACCATATATTACGAAAAGATAAAAAAAGATTTAAGTTTTTATGCAACACTATTATCAAATTTTATTGAAATAAAAATAGAACTTTTTTATAAATAAAAAAATAATAATTATAAAAAAGCAACTACAATAATAATAATTTAATAAATTTATATGCTTATAAGCATATCACAAATTATTAATTATCGTGATATTTTATGTTAGATTATAATATTTTTGTTATTATTTTTTATGAAAATTTATAATATTTAATTAAATTGACTTAATTATCTATACGTAATACTAAAAATTTAAGTAATTATTTTAATTTATTTTTTAATAATAAATATTCAATCCGAATTTTTTGTGGATCCGAATTTCTTGTGGATCATCTTTAAACCATATTCACTCCGAAAATGCATGTAAATCTTCTTTAAACCTTATCATATTCACATTTTATTTAAATATGATACGGATATTTTCGAATTTGAACCATCTCAATTTTTTTCTTCGATATAACTCGAATTTGAATATTTTTGCCACTTTTATTTGTGTTTTTTTCTTTTAAGAGTATAAATTGTTGAATATAGGGTAGTAAAGACAAATAAGATAAATAATTTTTTATTGGTTTCTTTTTTTAAATTGTTTTTAGTTGTTTCTTTTTCCTATGGAATTTTAAATTTAAAACCATTCAGGACTTTTTATTTTCCTTTTCTTTTTTATGAAGAAATTGGATAAGTGGAATTGGAATTAACTTATTTGCATTCTAGAATATTATCTAATAGTAGGAGATTTTTGGGTATGATTAATATGAATAAAATTATTCTTCAACAAAATCAAAGGTCTACAATTCTCATTCGTCTAATAATTTTGTTTTGAAACATTATGTACGCAAGTCTTTAATTTGTGTTAAAAAACATAATTGTGAATTCTAATAAATACATTACTAAATCACTACCTTTTTGATATTTGGTTTTTGATGTACTGTTTAGACCATTAATAATATCTTGAAATCAATTGAATTCAAATATAATCTTATAAATTTACTTTCTTTTTGCATTATTTCGACTTCCCCTGCTGTGTTCCAGACAGAAAAAAAAAAAAAAAAAAAAAAAAAAAAAAATGCATACTAGACTGATACACTGTTTGTACTTATTTATTTTTATTTTTTATTTTTTTGCAAATGATTCTATCAAAAGAGACTGGTTTGGACTTTGGTTGCAGACAAGTGAAATTCCCGTGCCCATTATTACTGCGAGGAGTAACATGTCAATTCAGTTATTACACAGCTATAAGTAAATCCCTCAACTGCGAACTAGGAATAGGTTAAACCTTGTCAATGTTTAATGCGGGTGCCAAATTTTGTAAATCATAATCTAGAATCCATCATCGGTTTCGGTTAAATTTCGTTACATGAAACTATATTTGATTTGACCGCATTATTTTCACACAGAGTGTTATTGTCATGCTTACAATCTGGGTATGCAAGTTCTTACTACCGTGAGACCATTCTTTTTTCTTGTATTCTCTTTATATAGAACTTTGCTGGTCATTTCTTCAACTACAAGCTATATAAAGTTACTTCTGATTCTTAGAGCTAAGAAATCTACCAAATAAATCAATATAGAAAATGACGCTATTTTTTATTTTGAAAGGTCCATAAGAAAACGAGAACATTAAGGCAGTGTTCCTAACGGACAGATGGAGCTATGCTACACATACATTTGCTTACATGAACATAATTCACTCGTAAATAAGTTACGCAGATGAGATTAGAAATCAAATTCAAAACTCAAAAAACAGAGCAATGAAAGAAATGTAGAAACATAATAGGAGCAAGCTCTGAATGATATGTCAAGAAGCAGGCCAAGCTTTCCATTGTGAAATTAAAACAAAGCAACAAAATCTGCCAATTATCTGTGATTTCTTACAAGTTCAAATTGATACATTTGTTCATTTCACAAGCACCAGCATGTACCTTTCATAATTAAGTAATCTTTGGCTATCTGTAATGCTTAAAACTTCACCAATCTTCTTAATGCCTAACACTCTTTCCTTGCCTTCATTTTCTTTGCGTCAGTGGAGGGTACAAAGAGAACCACGGCACCGCAAACATTCTATCTCCCCAATCTTGGTCATCTTTTCATAAGCAGTATTTGCTAACAATTCGATAACTAAGGCATCAAAGTGACACAAGCACCCCCTTTCTACAATTTAGAATCTCGTTCATCTCTCCTTGATTGACCCTCCCATCTATTGATGACATCTAGCAATATTTCATTCCAAGCATCTATAGGCCCAGGCAGGCACCAATGAACACAATCATTTTGTACACGCTCTTGAACCCCGTTAGCAAATGGATTTGGATACATATAAGGCCCTGGATGACCGTCCGGTCTCATTAATGATAACTTGGTCACATCCAATACTTCAATTCTAGACCACTTAAATTTCTTAGCATTTTCTTTGGCTGATTCCACTTCTTCAACCTCAATATTTCTCATCTCAGCATCCATTCCTTCAAGCATTTTCTCCCCCTCCTTATAAGGCTTGGTCTTAGGACAAGCACCAGCCTTATCCCAATCACCTTCAAAATGTGATGGAGAAAATGTGGTCAA
>JAWDEX010000012.1:7160267-7170588 GCA_035221805.1 Trichilia hirta
GTTCATATTTCCTTTTCCTTTTTATTTTATTAATTAAATTTATTTTTTAATTAATTGGTGGTTTAAAAATATTATGTACGGTGGGCATTTAAAAATTTGAAAGATCGATTAATTGAACTCCTTGAATAAGTTTCTAACTTATAAAACGAGTTAAATTCTTTAACCATGGCTTTTCATTTTTTGAAAGAAAAGAAAGAAAATTAAAGAGAGAAAGAAAAGGCAAGAAATTGAGAATCATTTACATGATTTTCTCGTCTTTCTTAATATAATCAAATTGTTTTCTAAATGTAAAAAACTTAAAAAATAGCTTATTAAAGTTATTATATATTCTAAGTCTCCTTAGTTTAATTGAAACTATTGTTAGCAAATTAGCGTGTGCAATTTTTAGAAGTAAGAAACTACTTATTGAATTTAAAAAAAATTAAGAAGGTATGTTTCTTTTTTAAATTGATTAATTTGTTGATTGATTTGAAAAAATCTTTAAAAGTATATATAAGTTTTCGTTAATAATCCTTGCACGCGTAGTATGCTAAAATCTCCTTTCAAGTACGTCTCCGTCTACAGTTCTCTCAGTATATACTTAAATCTCTTGGGGATGAATGGTATCTTTTGTTCTACACAACGAGGGTTCCTCGAGGCATCAAATGTTATACACCATTGCAGTCTATTCTTTAATGCATGATGCTTGCGATGCATTAAAGGCTTGGAGCTTTCTGTCAATATTAAAGAATCATCAATCTGACTACTGCATTTGTGTTGCCAGTGCGGAATGGATTTGTCAAGTCATTATGTGGACTGAAACTGAGGTAGACTCGATGAACTGTCTCAATCTTCAATAAAGTCGTAATTGATGGTGGAGAAAGGATGCACTAGGGACAACGGAAAACTTGTGAAAAAACCCATTTGATCTTCTTTCACGAGAAAAGAGACCTCATTCTTACGGCAGACAACAAAGACCAATGAGGCCAGTTGTTTGAAATGAGGAAACGAGAAAACTAAGTTCTCTGGCAAGCTTTTGCTACTAGGAGAAAGAGTTTCATAAAAGTCAAGTCCTGTTATAGAATTTCATCTAGTGCTAGTTTTGATTAGCCCCACTGATCAAAATTTAAGATGATATAGTGCGATATAATTGTTATCACTTTGTACCATAACTTTTTTCTTTCTTAAGGATTGTTTTATTTATGCAGTTTTGAATTTACAACTGTTTTGTGAATTTGATGACATCTTCTAAATCCGCTTAACTGAAAGTACGATGGAACCTCACTGATGATGATCATGTGGAAATGGAGAAGGGCAGTGATGAAATTTCGGGAAGTAATTGCAAATACTGTGATCATGGCTCTGTTTTTTATGGTTTACATGCTTGCGAATGACACAAGAAGTCACTCTTAATTTCCTCGACATAGGACGTCATGCAGCAATTATAATGATGTATTTAAGACAGTGAATGTGATTAATTGTAAAATGCAAAGCATGAGAAAGGTGCTAGATGCAGACAAAGCCTCAGGTATTAAAACGATCAAGTAGAGAAGTTTCTATAGAGTTCCTTATTGAGAATTCTAGACTTCTGTTCTACTTAAAGTTTCAAGCTTCCTGTGTTGTAAATGTAAATGGTAGCCAGAGTATTCTAGAGCCACTTATATCAGACAATATTTTTCCTGGACCAGATGTTATTTTCTACTTCAAGTTTCAAGTTTCCTATGTTGTAAATGCAAATGGTAGCCGGAGTATTCTAGAGCTATTTATATCAGAAATTATTTTTCTTGGACCAGAAGTTACTTTAATAAATCAATAAACAACATATATTTGACTTCATCATGGAAATTCAACTTACGAGAGTCGTGAGCATACTGAATTTTTGTATGAACAAGAATATTCGGATAGGTATTAGAATATTGCAGGGATCATAAATCTTGTTAGGCTTCTATGCATATCACTCTGCGGAATTAGGAAGAGAGGACTATCTCGGGTCTATATATTTGAAGGTGGTCCAAATGAGTGAATGCAATGATCCCAAAGTCTCAAAGATTATGTACATTTGTTGGAGTATCACTCGGAGAATTCCTGTTTACTGGTGATAGTATATATTACTATTATCGAAGAGGTTAGAGCTCTGAATCAGCATACCACTATATCTCAAGATTTTCATAATAATTATCTGTTATTTTAGAATGATCACATTAAACGGGTTGAAACATATGCAAGCATTACATAAGTTATATGTCACAAGAAAGCCTGTAACTTAGCATGTTAGTATTACAACTTATCAGGCTGCTTCTGAAGTGGGACAAACAAGTTGATTGTAAATCTTAAATTGGATTGTTTCTAGTATTTTGTACTATTATGCTTGCTGATGAAATATGGCTTCAAATCAAGCATTGGTTTTCAAAAATCTATCATTGGAAAGTCTGCCTGCTTTGTGGTTGCATTATCACGATGCTCTGCTCTTGTTCTCCGTTATTTTTCTATAAGTGATGGCAAACTTATAAACGACTTAATGTAAAAAGAATAAAGTAGTTTTTCATACTATGGAACCATTTTCGGGTCAAATCTGTCAATCATATATGTGTTCTCTTTTTAATCAATGATAGATCTTCAATGTTTTCAGTTTAAGCGTATTGCTTAGTTGATTAGGGAAAAAATTTATTCGAAAATTAACTTGCAGTTTTCCCTTCACTCTTTCTTGACAGAACTCGTTGATTTGGTAACGGCTGGTCATTTTGTTCTCCTCCATCTTTCATTCTTGCGTTAGCTAAAACATACTCCTAACTAGTAAGTAGATGAAATTATTCAAAGAATAATTGTTAAAGATTGCCTAGCCTGCTAAATCATGTTCTAGTTGAGTTGAATGAGAATACTGTAATTCCTAATGCATGCACATTATGAATATGTTGTAGCTAGGCTGGTCCCTTATAGCCACCTCTCTAGACACACCCACACCACACACACACACACACCTCCCCTCTTTCCCGGACATTGTGTTTGGCTTGTGTATCTTTCCAATTTGGCCTAAGATATCTAAGTTCACAAAAGCGGGTAATTTTCTTTTATGTAGTTGTTGTCTGCCAAGAGAAGGGAAAATAGAATAGACTGGTATTAATGACTGAGCAAATGACAGAAAGAAACTGAGGATCCGAATTTAGATACAGGTAAAATTGATGAGAAGCTTATGTCTTTTTGAACGAATGCACTATTGAAAATAATGGAGAGACGGAGAAAAGGAATGGTATACAACAAAGCATGTACCAATTTTCCTATTACTAGAATTTTTCTTTGGGTACAAAACTATGTGTAAACAGGAATAAGTAGTTGTATCAATAACATCTCATGCCTACCATTTTCTTAATAGAAGCCGAATTATAGATCGTATGTATGAGCGATTTATAGAAATAAGTAGAGCAACGTTTGCAGAAGTAGCGGGAATTAGAGGATAATAAAGCTTATCAAAGGACAAATTGTACCTGTTTGATATCCAATCCAACAACAATCATTACTTTGCGAAAAAATTTTCATATTTCTTTTAGTAGCATTATTTGATTGAAGAATGGAAGTTGCCACTTGCCATTTGCCATATATTTGCAAATTAGACCATAGCATGTGATGGGAAGATTACTTATTAAGCACGTGAGAGTCAGGAATAAAGATGCTGTTGTCCCAGCTGGCTTATGAAGTACAACAGGTTTTGATCCATTTCATTTCGGGATAGCTGCTAACAGAGAGACAGAGACCACTACTACACTGCAACCCATTGGCTGCTAGTACCACGTATCTTTCTCTCTTTCCCTTCACTGACTCTTGCACAAAATTGAGAGAGAGAGTTGAAAGATGGTCCCCAGTTCTTTCAGTCTTATGTTAGGGGTCCCTAACTTTTACGCTGGTATTGCACTAGATAAATGCTAACTCATATTTTTCTCCTCTAGCTTGGAATTAAGATTTGTGAAGTGTAAATGTACAATGGTCTTACAAGTACATTTAGAATCTACCACTGAGTGGGTTTTATACAAGTAAAAGGCTTTCAACGTCAGTATGATAATGTTCGTGAAAAAATATGGTCCCTGAAGCAATTAAACTTGTAATTGACGGTTACCTACCATTTGCATTATGGGGTTTAATATACCAGTACTCTATAATTTGCATATTCAAGAAAGGGTGAAGGTTGGGAAATTAGCACTCGGAAGAACGGAAGTAGTGGGTGGTGTTTGGTTGGGTCAAGAACCGACCTACTTAACAGATGTCTCAGTCCCACCAACCTAATACTAGCAGGCTAATTGGATAAGTGTCACACGGAATAAGCATCTTGCAGGTACGTATTACAATGCAAATAGCAACATGGAATTCCTGTGACATATATAAACATGTACTAGTGCGTACCATGTTTATCACACAAAGTGTCAATAGAAATCATCATAATCATCAAACGGAGGGGCCAAAATGACGAGGCCTGATCACTTATGGTAGAAAAGAAAAGAATCTAATCAAACCGTCATCCAAAAATGGGTATGAACATGGAAAATCTGTAAAATGCAATTCTTATATAACTCCTTTTTTCTTTTTTCAATTTTTCTCATTGAGAATTGAGAAGAGAGAAGAGAACAAAGAGCATCTTGCCTACAATATGGTCATTCCCCCATGTGCTATCCCTTCTGTAAAGAGATGAAAGAAAAACATATTGGTAAAGTACTGGCGCGCTTGTTTGACATTGAAATGACATTGTTGTTGACATCTTAAGAGCAAAAAAATAATGAGAATTTTTAGACATACTATGGTTGTTAGTTGGGGAGAAGATGCAAGAAAATACCACAGTTTTATTAGCCCTTTTGAGGGCTCTCTCCCGAACGGGGTTTTCAGATATGCAGAGAGGGAGATTAAGATTGAGATTTGAGTTCGAGATGAGTAGGGTCTGTAGTCAATTCATGAGAAGAGAGGCACTTTCTGGGTGATTGATCAAAAGTCTCTATCTTTTTATGACCCACATATCTCAGTCATGTTGTCATCAACCACAAAGCTTTAGATGCTATTCCATTTCTTTATGATTGCAGGTCTCTTTCAGTGCCATGTTGCTTAAAGAAAGCTAGCATAAAAAAGCCCACCCCCAACGTTCCCCACCAAATTGCTGCAATCATATCTTCGATCAATTTCTCCCTTGAATCTAAGGACAACATTTAATTAATGGATTGTCATGCTAACAAGATGGGTACTTAGATGTTAGGCTCCTTAATTGATTTCGATTTCTATAGCTTAACTTGCTTCAAGACTCCTATATTATTGTGACATCAAAAAATCTTTATTGTTGAATGAAGATAGTTACGTTTACGAGTCAATGTAGTAATTAAAATATGATTAGAGCAAGACATATAAACATTTTGTGTCTAGATTAATTTGTCCTGCTACTTTATTTTATGATGGTGATGGTGATGGTGATGAAAGTGAGTGGACACAGTAAATCCGAGCTGGACAGCGGAATTTCTATTAACTAGAGTTAAGTGGATTTTCTGTTGAACATCTGGGTGCACAATAAGAATAGCTGGTCCCTCATCAGATTCGTCCAATAGATTGACTACTCTAGTGGATGATCATATGAAATCACTATCTATTTGACCAACATGAAAGAAAGAAAAAGAAGTGCGTATCTTCCTCTGAAATTTGAGCAGAGAAAATCCAAGCAAGGGTCAGCATATTTGATGGCCTAGATTGGACGGGCAACATCCTCGTTCGATGGTGCTATTTTTTTTAGGAACAAATAATGGAGTCCTTTTTCGCCACATTGATGATATAGAAAACTTGGACGGGAAGGAGGAGGAAGAGAAAGTCAAGGATTACTGAAGGTTTTGAAGGAAAGATTAGTTTGACAGCTAGGAAAAGTTTAGAGAAAGGTGACGATAAAAGATTATCTTTCCCTTAGTCTCTCCATTTTCTTTTCTTTTCTTTTCTTAGGTGGATACACATACTTTTTCAAGGCCTAGGTTCTGACCACAATCCCTTCACGTGATACCCTTGGAATTTTTCTCCATGTGGGAAAGTTGAATTCTCAGCTATATATGTTGATACATTTGACTGTCTTCAATTCTCACCCCAACTCATTCACCTTAAATTTTTACCAAGTTTTAGGCATCTCTTAGATTGCTCTAGAATTCCACAACAATGTAAAACATGTTGTGGACTTGTACCTGTTTTATCTTTGGCTTGCAGCCTGCAGGCTGCATCTCTGATCTTTGTAATAGGTGAGTGCTAGCTAGCTAGCAAGATTCATGAAAAATTAATGGAAGGATGCACGGAGTATATAGTAGCCATTAGTGTTACAAGGAAAAAGAAAATCCAAATATCCCAGTAGTATGAAAGAAACTAGTAGTATCTGCGAAAGATCATTGTAAGCTTGTTGCGTTAGTAAATAACGTTTAAGGCTTTGTTGCAGCCAATTAGTCAAATGTAAGATTGCTTGGCTAGCATGCATGCATGTATGCATGCATGAGTAAATATAGTAAGCTTAGATTTTCTTTAGATCTTAGGGGGTCCAATGAAATATGATCAGAACCAATATTGAAAAATGGGTTAGGTTGCAATATATTAGATTATAAATTTGAATGTTAGCAAACAAACTACTTAATTTAAAGGATAAGATATTTCATCACTCCAAGAAACACTGAAATTAAGATCTTTGAATACGATCGATACCTAATAACCAACACTTTCTAGCTAAACCAAGAAACTGATTTGTACTCTTGTGTTTCAATTTCTTTAAAACTAAAAGCAGTCAAACCCCAACATATAGTGATACCTTCAAACATTCCAAAACAATATCAAATTAGACTTTTTCAAACATTCCAAAACAATATCAAATTAGACTCTTGTCTTTTGCCATTCCTGCTCTCACACAAACCTTTCAAATAATATATTCAGAAATTCTGGGGAGGAGATGAGAGACTTGCCTGCACTTTAATTTGGAGTACGCATGCATTATTTTGTATAAATCTTCATTCTGTCTTCAGCACAGAGAGGCAGACATAAATTGCATGTAAACATGCATTTTAAAATTAATTCTTTTGGTTCTTTGTTAGATTAGACAAAAAAAATTTTAATATAAACTGGGAAGCATGGAAAGAGCAGAGATTCCATTTCATTAATGGAAGAAAGGGATGGAGCTTTTCAACATCTGTTTTTCCTTGACCAAGACTCTTGTGCCATTCTTAATTCCCCATACGAACTTCTCCAATGCCATTTCACAAAAAATATTTATTTTTATTGAAGAAGAATAACAGAAACTAATGTATTATTATTATTGCCGGAGATGGATTAAAACCACCATACACGGACAAAATCCAATAACTCATTACTTGTAGCACAAAACACACTGCTTTTGCTGACATCACCCAACAGTCTCTAGTTCCCAACTCTATTATTTTAACTACGGTTAAAGGGACCGTACATTCATGCACCCTAAGAGATTTTAAACAACAATAACTGAACCTATTGATAACACACAATATCTCTGCACACTAAAAAACAAATGGGGTTTCCTTCAAAAGAAGCTGAGAAGAAAATTATGAAGATAGCAATGTCTGTCATATTCAGGAAGTTGAAGGCGACAATTGCTGATGGTTTAATCATTTGGTGAAATTATTAATTACAGATTGATTATAAGGTTAACTAGGGATCGATACTTAATTAAAAGTGGTCAAAGACAGAATACAGTGGTCTGTCAAAACCTTTCTTGGTGTCAGGAAGGTGAAATGAAAGCAGCGAAAGCTCCTTTTAGTCATCATACTTGCACAGTAGACAGACACCGAGAAAGAGAGAGAAAAAGAGAGATCCCAGAATTAATAAAATCCTCTCGAACTGAGAATGATATCTATTAGAGGAGAAGTACGCTTGTTGGATTCAATTCAATTTTGCATCAATGTTTGTGTAAGGTTTAATATTGTGTAAAGTAAGAACTGTGAGAAATTCAACATGATTTTGCTCCATGACTAACAAAAACCCCTTAACCAAAAAATTTTATGCGCAGGAATTGCAGCAAAAGTAGTGTCTCCATCCATAGTAAAAAATTTTAACCAGCATACACAGGACTAGTCTGTGATTTCGTGCTTTAGTTACTGTAGTTATGGGTCCCTGATTGCAGACTGATGATACATTTGTATAACATATTTTCAAGTTGAGAATAGTAGTGCTTGACAAAGGAAAAGTTGCTATGCATGCAGCTAGCTGTGCATCACATTGGGCTAATATGCAACGATGTATCTGCATATATACGAATCATAAACACGTGCATAAAGTTGAATCTAGATGTTGCAGTTGCAAAAATACCTAATCGTAAAGGTTCAATTACAGCAAAAGTTTATCATGGCTAACCCAAACGATACGTTCTTAATTACCCTCCAACAACTGTCCCACGTAATGTCAACAACAATATTGGGTGGTTCGCGCAGTTATATAGGATGACTTAGTTGTGCAATAATATGCGTACCTTTTGATGATACTATGGACACTTTGTAACTTTGCAGCTAAGCCACGAAGAACACGTTAATACTTGCAGGTAAAAATTGAGAGATTTCCCATCTAAAATAATGAACACTTCTAGTAAACCATTGACGTTGCAGTTTGTTCTTTACATATATTTACTTAATAAAAGAAGATATAATATCGTGGGTAATTAAGAAAAATAAATTTTCTTTCTGTAAAAAAAAAAAAAAAGAAAATTGGGACAATGAGTGGCAATACCTTCGTGTGTCAGATGGGTGTATATATATATATATAAGAAAAAAAAGAACCATGATATATAGTCATGATGATAGTGTAAGAATAAGGTTTGGTTTCTGCTGATAATTCATATTAAACAGAATAAAATAAAGTACTGGAGATTTTGTTGAACGGAGGTTTGATAAAGAGACCGTCGGGAAAGGAGAAGGCAAACCAAAAAAATAGAAAAAATATATATATATATACTAAGGGTGGCCCTCAGCAAATCATTTTGGTAAATTTAATTAAAGAATGAATAAATATATTTATAGCATTAGAGAGAGAAAAAGAGAGAAATAAGTGTGAGATTTTCCTTCTCGGTTGGCTTATATAAAGGAGGATAGGATGCTGGGTTTAGCCTTCTTCTTTAAAAGGGGAGATAAAGAGAAGGTAGTAGGAGAAGCAAAAAGAAGAGAAAGAGAAAGAAGACTTGACTATAATTGCGAGGAGTTTAATTACCAGGATGGAAGAACATCTCAACCCATTAGCTGTTACTCATCTTCTTCAACACACACTGAGAAGTTTATGCATTCATGAGAATTCTCAGTGGGTTTATGCTGTCTTTTGGAGGATCTTGCCTAGAAATTATCCGCCACCCAAGTAAGGAAAAATATTATAGGTTAAAATTTCAACTGTCATACAATAGGGTTTTTATTTCCTTCAAGAGAATATATGATCTAATTTAACGTTGTAATCCATTTCATAAATTGATAAAATACTCTTATGCATTATTTGATATGATTTGATTAACTAATATTATTTATTCACAATAGATAACCCATTTTTGTCTTTAATACAGATGGGATGGTCAAGGAGCTTATGATAGGTCAAGAGGAAACAGAAGGAACTGGTATGGTAGCTTTTAAGTTTCTTAATATAATCGGTAACTAACTGATATTTCTATGTTGCATCTAAGAAATCTTACCATGCTATATTTGTAAATATTCATGTGGCAGGATATTGGTCTGGGAAGATGGTTTCTGCAACTTTGCTGCCTCAACAGCTGAGATCAATTCTGGGAATTGTCGAAGTTTCTCGGTTTCTGGTGACTGTGAATTTCAACACTATCAAGGGCTGCAACCAGATCTTTTCTTCAAGATGTCCCATGAAATCTACAACTATGGAGAAGGGTGGGTAGAAAACCATAAATAATCTCTTTTGATTTTTTGCTTCATAGATTTCCTTCAATTAACTGGGAATACGATTTTAAAGCAAAGCAAGCGCCTTGATCTGGTTTTTACGGGCAGTTTGATAGGAAAAGTTGCTGCGGATCATAGTCATAAATGGATATACAAAGAGCCAAATGACCAAGAAATCAACTTCTTGTCAGCATGGCATAACTCAGCAGACTCAGTAAGCATACAGTAATTGCTGCCTCCTCTAGTTTGAGATTTCGAGTTCAACTTTGTCGCAGAAAATTAAATATGCCTGTTTCATACTAAAATGTATGTTTTACAGCATCCTAGGACATGGGAAGCCCAGTTCCAGTCTGGTATAAAGGTATTGTATTTAGATAAACACTCCAAGAACTCTGTCAAACATAATAAACAGATCTACTCATTTTTTCCACATATCAAAATCATTACAG
>JAWDEX010000012.1:7170688-7186242 GCA_035221805.1 Trichilia hirta
AAATCTAACATAGTTTAACATCAACTATTGCTCTTAATAACTTAATATAAAAAGATAAAGGATAAGAGATATTACCTCAGATAAAATTTTCACAAAAATAAAAATCTACAACAAAAAAAATTACAGGGGACAAAATTGGATTATGACAGGGAATGATAGATCTTTACCAACTAGCTTGAGGGGGAGCATTAAAGAATTTAAATGATAAGCTCATATTTCATTGTACAATTGTATCATACTGTATACAATTGTTTATTAGATTTTATGTTTAGCAATAGCATATTTATTTATTAAAATTTTTATTCTAGCAGTTAATTTTTTTATAATTATAGGAATTAGTCAACATTTCTACAATAGATTCCTAAAGTTGTATATATTCATTTGTACCAAATTATTCAAATATAAAAGTGAATTTCTCAATAACCATCCTTGAAGAAGAAAAATTTGTAATTCAGTATGTAATAGTAATAACCTGAGCCAGTTCATATTAATTAAAAGTTTCACTTAGACAAAAAAAAGTCTTGATTTCGAACCAAGGCTTGCCAATGTTTGAGGTTACAGATAGTAATCAAATTAAGGAATTTAGCAACAACTAAACTGAAATATCCTTTCTGCATACATTTCCCACCTCAAACTCCCAGAATCGTGAGGTTGATAAGAGATAGATAAGTATCATTTCAATAAATCTGGTTCAAATGGACCACATACTCAAGGGCTTTTTTTAGTTCCTCCTCGGACTGGTCAGTATGACCACTATGCTTAGTGTGATGAAGTGAAGAAAGCATGTCCCAGGAAAAAGTGCTCCACTTAATGTTCAACATAGTGGCTTTTCCCTAGTCTTTCCTATAAACTAATTTTCGGAGCTTGCCCAGGAGATCCATGACCTTTAGGATTAATAGATGATTCTCCAGCACTAACAGCAATCATGGGGACAACTATTTAAGAAATGCAATGTCATTCCACTTAATTGGCAGAGAAAGTCATCTAACTATATTTCAAATTGAATAAGTAAATCATGTTCCACATTGCTATATCATCTCCAAATCCTTTGCATCACACGAACCTTATAAAAATCAAATTAATTATATGATACCAAGCAACATATTACATCCCCATCTCCAATCTTTTTGTTAACTAGTAGTGTTATCTTAATTTCCCAGGTGATGCCCATTTATTATCAATGATGTCAGAAGAACCTTTTAACAGACTGACTGCATTCAAATCGGCCATCTAGAAAACATGTTTTGATAGCATAATCATTAAATTATGACCCTTTTATCAATATAAAAAAAAAACTAATTGTTTGGCTTGTAATGCAAGTACTTTCTGTCATGCCTCATCAACAATAAAAATAAAAAATGGCATTATATCTGTTGATGTCCAAAATTTTTAGAGACGAAAGATTCAGCACATCATATAGATTTATTATTGCAGTGGACGTAGAACCTCCTCAAGGACTACCTAAAATCACAGAAAAGCGAGCTAAAAGTGAAGCCGAATTATCGGCGAATAAACTCTGACGCTCAAGTCAGTGAAATTTTGCAGGACCAAATAAAAAGAGAAAAATTATGAGTGTTTGAGTGTTTTATCGACCTAAGAGGCTGGGCTCAGGAAAAGTTTGTAAGTGCAATAACTATCTCTTAACTGCTCAAAGGCGGCCCTTTCTAAAAGTTCTCAAGTTAGGAGAAGAATAAGGTCCAGCCAAAGAAGAAGAATTCGAATCCTGCTACATGCATAGCATGCACCTTTTATAGAGCTTCTGTACATATGAGCATCAGAGAATAGGCATTTGATTAGACAAGAGTAGGTATAGTGGTTGGGTCAATCTTTTCACCACTCTTTTACATTAGGTCTGGTGTAATAATGAGTACCTATAACTTACAGCGCATGGCACTACATAACGTAATGGGACACCTGAACAATTACTTAAACAGCGTATTTATCGGTCCCATCCACAACTTTTGTTTTTAGATAAGGCGTTGGGTCGCCTCGGTAATCAAAAAGGGGTCACCTTGGTAATCGAGATGGATGTTGAGATATCAAAACGATCATGCCATATTAGGCTTTCTACTTAATAAAATCTAGAATCGAGAAGCTTCAGCTGAAATCGATCTCAAATTGATAAATATCATCAACAATCATTTTCTCTTTCAATTATTATGTGTTTAGTTCTACATTTATTTCTTTGTGTCTCTATCACTGAATTATATTATCAGCACTAATACCATTGGTACGAGGAAGTATTGTATTTATATTATCTCACAATTTTAGTTAAATATTTTCACACTAAGCTTATATTGTTATGTCATTTTTATTATATAATTATTTTTATAATTATATATTAAATTAGAGTTTGCAGATTAAAAGAATAAAAGATAATATATTATTCTTTGGTGATATATTTTTTCAATGTTGCCATTGACATAATGTTTTTCTATTTATGAATTTATTATTTATTATTTTAAGTTAAATATTATTGTAAGTTGGAAGTTTGCGTAAATAAAAAGAATTAATTAGGTTTAGAGGTGGTACCGAAGAGGCATGGACTCTCAAACGTACAAAAGCATTTATAAATAATAAACATTGAGTTTATAAACTATGCATATACATAAATTAAATTAAGATGTCATTAATAATATATTTTTATATTTAATAGCAACTGAAAATTATGAAAGATGATTTATAAATTTTTGATAAATATAAATAAAGACATAATTGACCTTAATAAAATAATTCATTCAAATAGAATTAGATTTCTTTTATCAAATGTGAGATCCTTTGGATCTATTATTTAAATATTTAAAAATGTCAAATTTATTAAATATAAATAAATATATATTTATAAAAATATGTAAAGAAAATAATAAGGTCATAAGAATCATATTTAAATTTATTGAATATAAATGATTATTTACCAAAAAAAATGTAAAGAAAACAATAAGATCATAAAAAATAAAAATATAACTCGTTGCTCAAAGTTTCTCATAAGATGTAAGTAAATAAATTTATGAAGAATTTAATAATTTTAAAATATATTTTTAAAAAATAGAAGAAATGATTGCTCTTATAAAATTTATGACCTTGAAGAGAAAATATATGAAATTATAATTTATGACCATGATAAATAGGCATGTTATTTAAAATTAAATTTTGGATGAAAATTAAATGCCGTCTCAAGCTAAGTATAGATTTTTAATAAGATGTTTTTATTAATTTAATTTAATTTATAATGAACTATCTAATACGAAATTCATAGATTGAGTTATTTATTTGATTTTCATAAAATTTGTTAGAGACTTTTGTTCCTAAATTATTGAAATCAAAATCTGCATATTTCATTTTCATTCAAACTTTTTTATATTATACTTATAAGTTTTAATAGTGTCATTAGATTATAAAAATATGATCTCCCCCATACAACTCAGCAATTAATTTTAATGGATTTAATTCATTGAGATGTCTTGATGCCTAAATTTTTTGGGAAGAGAAAATTTAATATACTACATAGATTTTACTATTATGATTTACGTGAAGCCTCTTAACAAAGACTCTCAGTTACTACTTAAAATCATAGAAAACGATTTAAGAGTGAAGTCAAATTACTGACGAATAAACTCCAACACTCAAATTAGTAAATTATCTATGGCCAAATTAAAGGAGAGACGAAGTATGAATATTTGAGTGTTTACTGATTCGGAAGACTAGACTCGGGAAATATTTATGATGAAAGGCTGATTATTGCCAGCAGAACTGCCTCTTTCTCTTAACTGTTGAAAATGGCCCCAAAAGAATTCAATTTCCTTCCATGTAATAATTTTACCATTTATAAGGCCTCTGCACATGTAAGCATCGGAGAATGGGAGCTTAATTAGATAAGATTAGGTATGATTATTTAGTGGGTCTTTTTACTATTCTTTTACGTTAGGTCTGGGGCCGTAATAAGTATCTACAACTCACAGGGCATGGCATCCCTTAACGTGATAGAATGTTTGAGCTGTTTCTTGAGAAATGTACTTATTTGTCCTATTTGAGACTCCTATTTTTGAAATAAAGAAATCGGGCCGTCTCGGTAATCAAAGTGGAGGTCGAGATGCCGAGAAGAAAGGAGCTAGGTTAGGTCGCTTGTTAAACAACAGTTAGGATCGAAAAATAACTTATCGATAAAAGTCATCGACAATAACTTCTAAAATTTTATTAATTAAAATAATAAGAAAATTTCTATTAAAATTTACTCATAACAATTAGACAATTAATTTTTTATTAAAAATTCTATTTTAAAAAGCTATAATTATAAAATATCTATTTCAAGAGCTCTACGCGAAGAATTATATGAAAAATATTATTAGACAAAGTGGGATGAATCTGATACAAATAAAAGTCTTGTACATTATACGTAAAACTATTAATAATTAGGGATCTAAATGTTATTGTCACAATGAAAGTTATTAATTTATAATTTTAAAATTGACAATTCATTTCCAGATTTCCGGTACAAAATGTCCCCTATCACAACCCCTTTGCACCTTCCTCTGACGAAGCCGCCATCTATTTTTAGACCATCGTTTAAGAAACGTATGCCCATTATAATAGATTAAAATAATATTTATTTTTTATTAAAAAAATTTATGATAAATATTTTTTTAATTTTTTTTAAATATTATTTATTCTTTTATTAAAATATTTATAACAAATACTTCTTTACAATTAATAGAAGTGAAAAAACTCTCATTTACTAAAACCAAAAAAATTTATTTTTATAATATAAATATTTGATTTTATGATATACTTTTCTAATATTTATCATATAAATTCCTAAATAAAAATAATTAAAATTTTTAAAAATATTTTAAATTTAATTTGTAATTTTAATACTTTGGTCTATAATAATTTATACTACAAAACTTATAAATTAACTTTTAAAAACTAAACATAAAATATTTTGATTTCATATTTATAAAAATTTTATGAATTTAATTTTACTTTTAATTTAAAAATTTTTTTAAAAAAATGAATAAAAATAATTTAAATATTTTATTTAAATTATTGAATGACTGTAATAACTTATACTATAAAAAAAATTTAATTCATAATTTTATATTAATAAGCCCTTTTAAAAAATGTATTAAATATAAATATAAAATTATAAATTATTTTTTATTTTATAATACTTTATACTAAAAATTTATAATTTAATTTTGGAAAATTAAATTTAATATATTTTATTTTATATTCACAAAAATTTATAAATTTATTTTATGTTATAATTTAATATTAAATTTAATTTATTATTTTATATTTATATTGAATAAAATTTTAAAAGTATTTATAATTATAATTATAAAATTAAAAGTTTATTTTTTAAAGTTATATAAAATTATTATAGTTGTTCAATAATTTATATAAAAATATATATTATTTTATTTTATTTTTAAAAACAAAAATAAAATAAACTTTTTCTAAATCTAAACTCATAATTTTTTTTTGAATATAAAATAAAATTATTTTAAAAAATTTTAAGTTTTAAAAGTTAAATTATAAATTATTTTAGTGTAAAGTATTATAAAATAAAAAAATTAATTTATAATTTTATATATTTGACAAATTCTTTTTTAAAAATGCTTATAAATATAGAATTATAAATTAAATTTTTTTATAGTACAAAATATTATAGTCATTTAATAATTTAAATCAAATATTTAAATTATTTTTATTTAATGTTTAAAAAAATAAAATTTTTATAAATTTAAATTATAAACTAAAAATAAATTATAAATTTTTATGAATATAAAATGAAAGTATTTAATCTTAATTTTTAAAAATTAATTTATAAACTTTTTAGTACGAAATATTATAAATTAAATTTAAAATATATTTTAAAATTTTAATTATTTTGATTTAAAAATTTATATGATAAATTTTAGAGACTTGTATAATAAAAATTAAGGATTTATGTAATAAGAATATATATTTTATTTTTAGTAAAGGAGATTTTTATCACTTTTTCAAATTATAAGGATAAGAGGATAAGTAACATTTTAAAAAATTATAAGAGAATTTTTGTTATAAATTTTGTGATAAAAATAAATGTGATTTTAAAAAATTATAATTTTTACACATTTTGACCGACATCAATTCTCACCCCCAACTCGCTCAACTAAAATATCTACCACGGTTTGGGCATCTTCTAGCTTGCCCTAGAATTCCACAACAATGTAAAAGGTGTCGTTGGACTTGGACATGTTTTATCTGTCTTGCAACCTGCAGACTGCATCTCCATACTTTGTACTTGATGAGTGCTAGCTAGTTAGTTAGATTCATGGAAAATGTAAGGATACGTGCAATACATAAACAGCAACTTAGTATTACAAGGAAAAACAAGACAATCGAAATATCCCACAAGTATGAGAAGAAAATAGTAGTATCTGCGGATGATCATTGTAGGCTTGTTGTATTAGTAGATTAGCATTTGAGGTCTTGGTGCATCCAATTAGGCAAATGTAAGATTTGCTTGCCTAGCATGCATGAATTTCATGTATGCATGCATGCATAAGTAAAAATAATAGGCTTAGATTTTCTTTAGATCATAGGAGGTCCAACTACATATGATCAGAACCCATATGGGAAAATCGATTAGGTTACAATATTATATTAGAAAAGTGAATGGGAGCAAACAAATTGCTTAATTTAAAGGATAAGACATTTCAACCCTTCAAGAAACACTGGAATTAAGATCTTTGAATATGATCGATACCTAATAACCAACCCATTGTAACCAAGTCAAGAAACTGATTTGTACTTTTGTGTTTCTATTTGTTTAAAAAAAAAATGAGCAACCAAACCCCAACTTATAATATTACCATCAAATATTCTTTTGCCATTCCTGCTCTCATACAAATCTTTCAAATGATATATGCAGGAAATCTGGGGAGAAGATGAGAGATTTGCCTGCTTTTTGGAGAATGCTTGCATTATTTTATATCTATATCTTCGTTCTGTCTTCAGCACAGACAGGCAGACATAAATTGCATGTACACGTGCCTTTTAAAATTAATTATTTTGGTTCTTTGTTAGATTAAACATTTTTTTTTAAATATGAAATGGGGATACAGGGAAGCATGGGAAGAGCAGGGATTCCATTTCATTGATGGAAGAAAGGGATGGAGCCTTTCAGAATCTATTTTTTCCTTGACCAAGACTATTGTGCCATTCTTAATTTCTTTTTCTTCCCCATACCAACTTCTCCAATACCATTCCACATAGAAATATTTGTTTTTATTGAAGAAGAATAACGTAAACTAATATATTATTATTGCTGGAGATGGACTAAAACCACTATACGTCAACAAAATCCAAAAGGTCATTTGCTTGTAGCAAAAACACGCTACGTTTGCTTACATCACCCAACAGAATCTTGTCCCCAACTCTACGTTTTAACTACGGTTAAAGGGGCCGTACATTCACGCACACTAAAAATTTTTAAACAGCAGTAACTGAACCTATTTATAACAAAAAAAATATCCCTGCACACTAAAGGTAAAAACCAAATGCGGTTTCTTTCATAAGAAGCTGAGTAGAAAATTATGAAGATAGCAATGTCTGTCACAATCAAGAAATTGAAGTCGAAAATTGCTAGTAGGTTAATTATTTGGTGTAATTATTAATTATAGACTGATTACAAGGCTAATTAGGGATAGATTCTTAATTAAAGGGGGTCAAAGACAGAATATAATGGTCTGTCAAAACCTTTCTTTGTGTGAAGGAAGGAGAAATGAAAGCACTGAAAGCTCCTTTTAGTCATCATGAACTTGCAGAGTAGACAGACAGAGAAAGAGAGAAAAGAATGATCCCAGAATTAAAAAAATCCTCTTGAACTGAAAATGATTAGAGGAGAAGTACACTGGTTGGATTCCATTCAATTTTGTATCAATGCTTATGTAATGTTTAAGATTGTGTAAAATAAGAACTGTGAGAAATTCAACGTGATTTTGTTCCATCTATATCTAGCAAAAACCCCTCAACCAACAAACTTTATCAATAAGAATTGCGGCAAAGGTATTATCTCCATCGATAGTCAAAGATTAACCAGCAAGCAAGTCATCACACAGGATTAGTTTGTGTGATTTCGTGCTCTAGTTACTTTAGTTAGGGGTCCTTGATTGCGGACTGATGATACATAAATATACCATATTTTCAAGCTGAGAATAATAGTGCTTGACAAAGGAAAAGTTGTGATGCATGCAGCTAGCTGTGCATCACATTGGCCTAATATGCAACTATGTATCTGCATATATACGAAGCATAAACACGTGCATAAAGTGGAATCTTGATGTTGCAAAAATACCTAATCGTACGGGTTTAATCAGACCAAAAACTTTATTATGGCTAACCCAAACTGTACATTCTTAATTATCTGCCAACAACTGTCCAACGCAATGTCAACAAAAATACTGGCCGTTTCGCACACTCGTATAGGACGACTTAGTTGTGCAATAATATGTAATTTTTGGTGCAACTGTAGGCACTTGTAACTTCGCATCTAAGCCATTTATGTAACTTATTCGTGCAATAATATGTTAATACTTGGCAGTAAAAATTGAGCGATTTCCCATCTATGATAATTGAACATTTGCTGCTTAACCAATGATGGTGCCGTTTGTTCTTTATATGTATTGACTTAACAAATGAAGACATAATATCGTGGGTAATTAAGAAAAACAAATTTTCTCTCTGTGAAAAAAAAGAAAATTGGGGCAGTGTGTGGTAATACCTTCGTGTGTCAGATGTATAACATATTCGTTGAAGGGAAATATACATGTTCTCAGAAAAAATAGAGCCATGATGTATAGTCATGATGATAGTGTAAGAATAACGTTTGGTCCCTGCTGATAATTCATGGTAAAGAGAAAAAAGAAAGTACTGGAGATTTTTTTTGAATGGAGGTTTAATAAATAGACCATTGGGAACCGAGAACGCAAAAGAAAAAAATAGGAAAAAAAACTAAAGGTGGCCCTCAGCAAATCGTTTTAGTAAAATTTAATTAAGGCATGATTAAATATATTTACAGCATCGGAGAGAGAAAAGGAGAGAAGTGTGAGATTTTCCTTCTTGGTGGGCTTATATAAAGGAGAATAGGATGCTGGGGTTAGCCTTCCTTAAAGGGGAGATATAGAGAAGAGAGTAGGAGAAGCAAAAAGAAGAGAAAGAGAAAGAAGACTCTTATCTATAATTGTGAGGAGTTTGATTAGCTGGATGGAAGAACATCTCAACCCATTAGCTGTTACTCATCTTCTTCAGCACACATTGAGAAGTTTATGCATTCATGAGAATTCTCAGTGGGTTTATGCTGTCTTTTGGAGAATCTTGCCTAGAAATTATCCACCACCCAAGTAAGGAAAATTATTATAAGCTAAAACTTCAAATATTATACAATAGGGTTTTTGTTTCCTTCAAGAGAAGTAATGTAATCCATTTCATAGATTGATACAATATTCTTATACATGATTTGATTTGGTTTGATTAACTAATGTTATTTATTCACAATATATAACCCCTTTTTGTCTTTAATACAGATGGGATGGTCTAGGAGCTTATGATAGGTCAAGAGGAAACAGAAGGAACTGGTATGATAGCTTCTAAAGTATCTTAATAACATCAATACCTAATTAATGTTTTCTATATTGCATTTAAGAAATCTAAACGTGCTATATTTTTAAATATTCATATGGCAGGATATTGGTTTGGGAAGATGGCTACTGCAACTTTGCTGCCTCAACCACCGAGATCAATTCTGGGGATTGTCCAAGCTCCTCGGCTTGTGCTAACTGTGAATTTGGACACTATCAAGGGATGCAACCGGACCTTTTCTTCAAGATGTCCCATGAAATCTATAACTATGGAGAAGGGTGAGTAGAAAACAAAAAATAATAGCTTTTGATTTTATGCGTTATTGATTTTCATTCAATTAACTGGGATAAAGATTTTAAAGCAAAGCAATCAACTTGATCCGGTTTTTACTGGCAGTTTGATAGGAAAAGTTGCTGCAGATCATAGCCATAAATGGATATACAAAGAGACAAATGGCCAAGAAATCAACTTCTTGTCAGCATGGCATAACTCAGCAGACTCAGTAAGCATATACACCCCAGCACTTGCCTCTTACTCTAGTTTCAGATTTCTTGTTGCACTTTGTTGCAGAAAATTAAATGTCTGTTTCTCACTAAAATGTATATTTTACAGCACCCTAGGACATGGGAAGCCCAGTTCCAGTCTGGTATAAAGGTACTGGATTTATATAAACACCACGAACTTTATAATACATCACAGAACAGATCTACTCATTTTTTCCACATTTCAATATCATTGCAGACTATAGCCTTGATTGCTGTTAGAGAAGGTGTTATTCAATTAGGAGCTGTTCACAAGGTCTCCTCTCTCTCTCTCTCTTTCTCTCTCTCTCTCCCCCTTGTTAACACACAGACACGGAAAGTTTGCGAACAATTTAACTCCTTCATGGGAATTAATCAAACAGGTAATTGAAGATCTGAGCTATGCTGTTCTGCTAAGAAAGAAGTTCAGCTATATAGAGAACATCCCTGGAGTGCTCTTGCCACACCCATCATCTTCTGCGTATCCTTTCAAAATAGATGGCTATGCAACACCAGAAACCTGGCCCTATCAAAACCCTCTAGCAACACCAAATGAGTACTGTGACCATTTCAATCAATCAATGAAGATCACTCCTTCAATGAGCAGCCTTGAAGCTCTCCTCTCAAAGCTTCCATCTGTCATGCCACCACCAAATTCCGGCGGCTACTGTGAGTCACGGCAACTGTCTTTGTCACAGTTGGAGTCGACGCAAAGGCCAGTGGAGAAAGTAGCAAAAGAAGAGACTGATGAGGAGTACAGAACTGAACATGATGCGGGTGAAAGTAGCAGTTCAATGTCTGGTTATCATCATCATCATCACTTTCATCACCATCATCAAATCTGAATGTACAAACTTTAATGGGTTTTGAAAAGCGAGACAAGATACGAACAAAGATTATCTAGGTATCAAGTCTTTTAACGGTGTTAGCTTTGTCTAGTTTTATGTGTGTATATGTCCTGGTCGGTGTTTGTAATAGACCTGAATCAGCTTTTTAAGTCCAGAGATTCCTAGTATGTATCGATGTATGATCATTATTCGGGTTATAATATATATATTGATCCTGTTACTGTTTCTGCAAAAATAAACCCAGACATGGAAAATAGTATATACAGCAAGAGCTAGCTCTCTGTCTCAGGTTGAGTGCTTGAGATAAGAGTCCAACAGGCAACAAGGAGAGTATCATATCTTTCGTTAATAGAAATTTTGAACACTGAAATGAATTTCTCCAGGCTATTCATACACCACTCTTATAACCACATGATTTGAAAAAATTAGCTTTACTAAATATTTTCTAATTTTATTTTTTTTAAATTTGTTTTCAAAGTAAAATAAAATCACCTCAATACTAAAATATCCCATAGTTCAAATCTTAAATTTAATATGATAACGTTAAGAGAGGCGCTCACTGTGTCCTAAGTTTCTTCATGGATTTCAATAATGGAACATAAACATCTGATTCCAATTTCTGATTAACATTAGAATAAAACGATGTACACAACGCAACAAGCAAGTTCTTTTTCCCAGTGTGTATTTCAATAAACAGCGTGTACTTCTATTACAAACCAAAACCAAGATAGAATCCAAAAACCTTCTATCAATTTCCAAATTTAATGAAGTTAAAAATGTAAATCATCATACAAGTGTCTGATGATCAAGAGACTATATAAGTAGTAATTTGTAACACATATTTTCCCTCTTTCTGAGATATTCCAATGACAAATTTGCATTCCACATCAGGGATCGGTAAAAGGAATTGCTTTTTGATAGTTGATCTATTCCTATTGAAATGCCTTGGTCTTTTCCTTGAAGTGTTCTAGGAGGTCTCGATGCTCATCACTGAATAGTCTGCCTTATCTCTCACACGAACACTCACCTGCCAACAAGAAGAATCAAATGTCAGATGAAGAGAAAATCGACCATGAACACAAGCATCATTCAAAGGCACTGAATTGGGACATACATTATTCACGTGATTCACATATAGATTTCATGGATTAGCACATGTTTCGAATTGAAGTACCATGACAGACATAGAATGGAATTACTATGCCCGCGTTCGGACTTGCATTTCATTGAAAAATAATCACTTTTATGAAAATTAATAAATTTTGTTGTATATACACACACAAACACATGTCCAAAAGAATATAAATGTCTAGTTTGTTATTATACATTTACAACACATTTTTAAACTTATTTTACCAAACATGTTAAGTAAAATTATTTTACAGATAATTGTCTGCCAACTTATCTTAAAAATAGATTATTTGAAAATGTAATCTAGAATGGCTCATTTTCCAATACAATGCAATCGCATACATACCCTAACAGTAGTATAAATGAGTACAAGGTTGGTAAATGAAAAATGAATGTTTATCAAACACTTTAGAAGCATACGACAATTACTTGGTGTGACAAGTTACAAGCAATATAAAACATGCAAGACAAAGCACATCATAATAGAAACTCCATAAGAACAAATCGCCAATATAAATAAAGATATGGTTAAGAAAAATGATACAGAAACGAATTCAGTTTATGATATCAAGTAGAACCTGTCCAGTTTTAGCTTCCTCTTCACCAACAACCAATATAAAGTTGTACTGTGCTTACTGTACCTGTAGAAAGCCAGTCAGTGAACAGAACACAAACCCACAATTTCATTATTGGTGAATGGTAGCAGTATTATTAATGAAGGATGCTTACCACAATCATAATCAATCACGATGCCGAAAAGGTAACTTGATCAAAAATATTCATAAAATATCTGACATAATCAGTACTAACCTAAATTGGCATCCATCAAACAAAAATCATACCCACACACCAATTGAGCATGTTGCCATAAACATTTGGTGTGCAAAAATGTGGCAAGTTTCCATGATTGATGATAGATCGCCCAGAAGCCACGGTGCTAGAATTATGAGAAATGAAATATTTAACATGCAAATACATATATAGAGTGAAATTTAAGGAACCGTCACTTCCCAACAAAAATTTAACTTCCAACAATGTCCTGGCATTTATGAAGCCATAAGACTAGCAGCATAAATTATTCTCATGAGCACCAAATCCTCTGGTAGAACTGAAGATTAAGCTCTTGTTGACATCAAGAAACCACAATTTAAGCTACTCTAAGCACTTCCAAAGGAAAATAAAAAAAATCCAGAGACACCACAATGACTGAAAATTAAGCACCATCCAACATTTATGTAAGCATGCAATTCAATATTTAAGAAGTAGATAACGTAGAAATTATACAGAATAAGAACACAAAAATCACGGTCCAATAGAATAATCTATGGTAAGAAACCTTTTTCTGGATCTTTCTATCTTTTGTATCCACATCAACATGATAAACTGCTTGATAAATCTGATCCCGATGACATGATAAAAAATGGGAACTATTATAGATAGTTATGAAAGAAACAGAGCCATGGTTGTTGAAATCATTAATTTATGTCTTCCTCGACCATTTGATCAAATCACAACTAAAAAGCCCATGTAACACACAATATATAATTATAAATAAGACAAAATTATGGGAACTTTTCCTTGGTGATACTTAAATACTTCATAACATAATAGTACTGAAATTACAGAAAGTAACTGAGGAAGCTAATAAAGGGTTTTAGGTTACTTTACAAATATGCAGCAAATTGTCAGTTAGAAATAACCAAAATCATCAAGTCTAGAAAGAGTAAATATAAAAACAAGAGAAGCTAATAAAGGGTTTTAGGTTACTTTACAAACATGCAATAAATTGTCAGCTAGAAATAACCAAAATCATCAAGTCTAGATAGAGTAAATATAAAAACACGGTAATGGAGTCATTTAAGCAGTTTCCAGTGTTTGTGAAATCAAGTACAACATAACACAATAGTTAGAAAAGGGATACGGATTTCTCCCTAGGCATTATCCCAAAGGCAACCAGTACAAATGACATTTTAGGACTCCAGAAGCTTGATGATGATTAAACATCAAACTGTTCAAGCAATCAGCATCCAAAAGAAAACAACTACACTCCGTGTAAAGCATATGGTTAGGATTTCTCTGACACAGGGCAAACAATTGCTTGACATGGAATCAGCCAAAATGGCCATTTCCCCTTGTAATGTTCCAAAATACGTTCAACAGACCCCAATTCAGCTGTGTATCATAACAGGTCTCTCCTACTTGCCTTCATGTTCTGCTGAGTAATTCAAGTTGAAACGAGCAGGAGGCTGAAAGTCAAGCTGTAACACATACATTCATCTAATTGGTGATAATTCTGCAACACTGTAAAATAGCATAAAAGCCCAAGGAAACAACAATGAATATCACAAACCTGTAAAGTTGCACACTGAAATTTCCTCTTAAATACATCAGATACGCTGATATCTATTTTTGGTCCATAAAATGCTCCATCTCCTTCATTTATCTGTGCAGCATGCAAAAACAAAGATGACATAAAACAAAAGTAAAAAGTATAAAATTCTAATGCACTATCACTGTAGAAAGAAAATGCTCCACGAATCATGCATGTCCTTTTGAGACCAACTGAAAAACAATAGATTCTAATATTACTGTTGATATTTTTCTTCAAAATTGGAAAATTAACATTTAAAGCAAGAGAACACTTTACATCATCAAAATTGATTACAAAAGATGGTAGCAACTCTTAGCTCAGAAATTTCCTTCGGAGTTCCATAGGGCAAAAAGCACTAGGAAAGCCACAAGGACCAAATGAATTCACAAAGAGCCACTATTTTGAGATAGAACCCAAGAAGAAGATTTCACATGTGAATTGACTTAAGATTTAAAAGAAAACAGTTAACCTGCCATGGCTTTCCGAACTCATCCAATGCTTCTGTAAGAGCAGCTTCTGCTTTCTCCCAGGTTACCAAGTCCCCAAGGTACTTTTCTGGCCTCTACAATACAGATATTTGTAATAATAATAAATAAACACGATCCATTTCAATTTCTACGCAAAGACAGTACATATGGATAGATGATTGTAGCATCGAAATGATACATATTCTCCATTTACACCAAACAAAAGATTTGCCAGGAAATGGATAGATAGATATGCAAATATCCCACATTTCAACACACAAAAAGTTGAGTTGAAATAATTAGAAGAATAGAACAGAAATCACATGTATCCTCCATTTCAATGCACCCAACACCCCTCCACCCCCCCACCCCAACAAACATGCGTTGAAATGCAATTACAGATAGACACTACCCAAATAAAAAGGAAAAGGGAAAAAAGAATAAGAAAGGCATAACAGAAAGTTTCTCAGGAAATATCTATTAAGTGAATATAAAATAAGTCCGTATAAGGAGAAAATATCGTACAGTAGACAGTTTCAGCTCATATGTGAACCCAAATATAGAGTAGGTGTAATTGATGAATTCTAGGACA
>JAWDEX010000012.1:7191789-7202514 GCA_035221805.1 Trichilia hirta
CCATTTACACAACAAGTCCTGGTAAATGTATGTAAAGTAATTTCCTTGATACTGTCCAGCTCTTTCCCAAGAAAATTGGCTAATAGATTTTCATGAATATCTTACCCACACATCAAGCACATACAAAAACACAACGGTGGGAAGTAATAGTACATAAAAGACATCATAGTCCCATTTGACATAAAGAAACATTTTGCTCTTTCAAGCAAAAGAATTCCAACTCAAAATTTTTGTTTTCCCCAGGATTTTCACTATTCCATAAATTTCTTATTGCAATGCATTTGTGTATCTAAAATGGACACAAAAAGAACAAATATATCTATAATGAGCTAGAAATAGAAAACTACCTTCAACTGTTTCTGATCAGGAAATGATATTCCATAAACTCTCATAATCTTTGTCCCCCCTCCAATATGCTACTGAAGCCTAAAATTATGAATCCGTGAGTGTAACATACACTTGCAAACAAAAGCTTTAACATGGCATATGAGGAATCACCTTCAAACATCCAAATGCTTTCACAAATGATGTATTTGGTATATGAGGTCCACGACACAAATCAACTAAGGGACCACATCCGTATACTGTGCTTGTTTTGTCAGCAGGCAGGTCATTGATGATTTCAACCTAAAAAGGAAAGGAAAAAGAATGAGAAGAGAAGAAAACTAAAATTAGAAAAAAAAGAAAAAAGGCAAAACATATATAGAGTATTAGTTAGGAAGTACTTCATTAGATGATACTACGAAAACCTTAAAATTGTTGTCAGAAATATCTCCAGTGCCTGATCTTTTGTAACTTCAATTTGCTCAAAAGGTTGCTTTTCCTGAAACATTTAACTATCAAATGATTTACTGACACGAAGTAACACCACTCTAAACCGGCGGGAGCATAAAAGAAAACCAAAAAATTAAACATCTAACTTTTGCATTCTTAAAGAAAATGGTTGTTGTTTGACAGTTATTACAGAAATGCTGTCTGTGTGAGGCCTAGTAATATATAAAATAAGAAAACAATAATACCGCAACCACTTTCAGTGCCCCAAATCAATTGCTTTAAAATGATCCTGATTTAAGCCATTCATTTCACCATAAAATCCATCATAATAGAAACCCTGCAAAAAGAATACCACATCCTGTAAAAAGAGAACCTGATTTACATACCATAAGTAGTAATAAAATACTCGTATCAAACTAGACAAAAATTGTGTTAACATAATTTGCAATAGTCCAACCATGACCAAGTAATTTGCCATTAACAACATTTTTTATTCATAACAAATGAGAACCATTAATAACCCCATAATTTAACTAATCGGTCTAATTTTGGGCTGACATGAGAAAGAAGATACATAGAACTTCATGACAAATAACATTGCTCCTAGATTTGGAAGCTGCAGTGACGTTCTGCAGAAATTTAAGCTTCATGCAAATGTAAATAATTTGTGAAAAAAATGAATCACTCCCTCTATAAAGTGAGGAAAAAACAAATAAATAGGGACACAACATACTTGGATTAAATGGTGATGAGATCCTTCTAATAACATCTGAGAAAATTTGAGGGCGATTAATATTCTAAACACAAATATCAATCAAGAAAAGTAGCAAATAGTTTTTTCTGTAGTCCAAGTGATTGAGCTAATGAACCTTTCTAGTCAAAGTCACCAAAAACCTTGCTAACTTCTTCCATTTGTCACTTAAAAATTTCATATTCAAAAAATATCGTCTGAACAATCTCTTTCATCCTCAATAATTACATCTAAATTTCATACATACACATAAAACAACCAAGAAACAGATAAACAAATTCATATTTCCCTATAAGAAAACTCAAAACTTTAAGATTTGGTCAAACAACATACCTCTCCTCTTGTTGTGCATGGCCCAGTACATAACTTGCAACCATAATACGTCTCTATTGACTACACCAATACCCAAAAAAACAGAAAAACAACATCAAAATTACCAGCAATTAACCAACCAAATTCAAAAATATAAATTATTTATATAGCACCTGTCCAAGAATGTGGGCACTGGAGTGGCAGAAAGTATCACGTCCTTCATCATTATCAAATGTGAATAATTTGAGCTCATAATCGCCTTCCAAAGGTTTACTCATGTCCCACAAAACACCATTAACCATAGAAATCAGAGCATTGGCTGCCGAACTCTTCGTTATTTCCTTAGCAACGTCCATGAGCGATGTTTCCCATTTCTTGCCTTCCTTCACGGACCCATCAGGCAAAGTAATCCTGCTCAAAAAAAAATCCCCAAAAACTCATCAATAAGAACCCAAGGAAAGAGTAAAAGAACCTCGAGAAAGCAAGAAAACAGGCATACTTGATGGAGTCGCGAGAGAGAAACTGAATGCGCGCTTGTTGTTCGGACTGAATCGACTGTAATAGACTGATGCGTTTTGGGATGACTGTGCTCAGATGGTCTTCATCTTTTGCGTGATTCGGCAATGCCATGACGGTAAAATTGCAGAGGAAATACAAGGGGTTTAGTGTCTTGAGAGCGAAAGAGCTTCGGTGAAATGCTCGACAAAAAACGGCGGCACTGGAACGAAAGCGAACCAGTCGAAATATTAGCCCAATGCATATGTTTATGGGCTTGGGGTTTTACGCTACTCGTTATTTACATTCTTAAATATAATTGTGTTTTTATTGTTATTATTGAGGATATATATTTACAAAATTTAGTAAAAAGAGTCAAATAATTCAAAATTAATTTATTCTCCAGTTTGTCTTGAATAATACAGGCAATTTTAATTTATAATTAGAAATAAATTTAATTTCTGAATTAATCAAGCTATATGATTTCTGTTGTCTTTAATATCTTTATTTTAAATTGACTATCTTATTCTTATGCATTAAAAGGACATTGTTATTTAAATATTTTTATTAACACAAAAACTGATTATCTAATTTTGTTTTTATTTTTTCTTTATTAATTTCGTAGACAAGGGCCGAGTAAGTTTGTTTGTTTGCTTGCTTTTGTAAACTTGTTGACCATGTCCAATGTAGCTTGTGTATGAAGCAATGGGCTCATGGGAAAGGATCCATGCTTTACAGTTGGATATACTAGAGATATATTGGGCTGAATCAAGAATCTGAAACTGGCCTGTTTTCAATCCTCCACGAGTTCATTATTCAATCAAATGCTATCCGCAACCCAACTCCATCATGATTATACATTTTTAGTACAATAAAATAACATATTCTGCGCAAAATGGGTCGCAATATGAAAAGGTCAAACCAGAAAACAAATGGAGTACACTGGCCACGTGGAAATGAATAAATTCGATCCTACTTATGGGTATTTAATTGATTATGAAAGGTTAATAGTTAAAATAAAATAATTTGTGTCATTGTTATAAATTCGATTGTTTTCAAAACAATTCCAAATCAAAGTATGCAACTTAATTTCATTTAATAAAAGAAAACTTCGACTTTTTATATTTGTATTTATTAAAATAAAATAAATAATATATGTTTGGAAGTAACGAAGACTGCTTCAAAGTTTATCCGTCGATGGAGTGGAACAAAACAACGGTTGAAGTAGGGCATCATTAAGTAATTGGATTGTTTTGGTTTGTTGGTAACGACGATGAGATAGGAAAGAAGGCAACATGTGCAAGCATGTGCATTCCGTTCTCACACTTTGGTCCAGCTATTAACTAGGAAACGCCAACACAAAACAACTATTGATCGCACAACGTGTGTATATATATGTATATATCCATCAACCTTCATCAATTTTCATTCTCATGCATATCTAATTCCATCTTCAAAACACCAGAAAATCACCATTTATATATGCATCACTCACATGCTGCATTTCCATTTGGTCCCCTATACCCTCTAATCTTTCCCCCACTATCCACATCTTCAAAACACATGGAGCCAAATTATGAATTAATCCAATGATCTAGTTCCAGGAGAAAGAGAGAAAGTCATTTCTCTCGTAAACATATCCATGTTATAAAATTAAAATTTAATACAAGGTGAACAAATTATGCATATTTATTTTATTTTAAACAGTATTGTGTGTGTGTATCGTCAAATTCAAATTTTACAAGTGCAAAATTTCACACTAATTTGATTATATATGCGTCGGGGTATAGTGCAACTGCAAAACGAAATTTGAACGTCTAATGTTCGATTTATAAAAAAATTATAATAATTGAAGCTATCAGTTTTTTGTAGATACATATATTTTCGCTTTTACTCCAATACTATTGATCTGAGAAGGGATATGTCTCATTCAATTATACAATATAACATAGATACTATCAATTAAGCTACCAGCTAATAATGTACAATAATATGTATTTGTTTCTTAATTATACATATAGTTTGCTGCAGGTACAAGGTATGGCATGTACTCTCATGGTCTTTTTGATTAGTTTCCTATAAAGAGCATATTTGCACTAGGTTTTATTACCTTTTACTTTGCTTCTGGTCTTTGGAAGCAAAAGGGATGAAGGATGGAACTTAGGGTTGTTTTTCTCATTGAAGGGACACAAGATTTTGTTTGAATTAAGATGAGAGCATAATGTTGCCCAGAAAAGATACTGCACGCTAGCTAGTCTAGTGGCGTTAAAAGTACACTGCGCAAATGCAGTCATTCAATTCTTTCTTAGCAATGCATGCATACGCTTTCTAATTTTCACTCATTTCATTCCTGAACAATATACTTCACTCCGTATGCATTATATTAATTAGCTGCCCTCTCTACGTACAATTCTGTGCAATACTTGAAGGCTTAATCCATGTATATAATGTGTTCCGTGCATGTTCGGCTTAATGAATGATCAAGAACAATGCGTTGGCAAGCCACATGCACGGTATGGGCCGTAGGGTGCAACCGACCGTTATGGGATGATGGTGTTAAATATATTATTAATGAGTTGATTTTTCAAAGTCCCATTATTTGTGTGAGATCAATATATTAATATATTTATGATACTTGCCATATAGTTATATGATAGTTGCCACATAATTATATGATTCCTTCTATATTTTCACATAATCAATTTGTAAATTAATTTTTTATATTCTAAAGTTATCATGTAAAGTCTATATAAAAGTTACTCTTTTATTCCATGTTAATTTATTCAAAAATAATAAAAATACTTCTATTTCGGTTGATGCTTTTCAGTCCCAGGAGTTTCTGTGACTGGCAAAAAAGGCGACAACAACCATAAATTGCTGGCAATAATTATTAATAATAATAATTCTTCTCAAACTGACCCAACATGAATTGCCATTTTCAGGTGGTCCACAAAAATAAACAACCATATATAAGCTAGCCATTGCTATATATATACTTCTAGGGTTAGCCGATCTCCGGCCAACGTACTTGCATGAACTAAAGCTATATATTCATCTTTAGATTAGAGGCTCCAATCACTACAGATCCCACCAATGGGGACATGGGATATTTGCACACATCACACTTTTATAAGTCGTAGAAAAGGTAGCTGCCAATGAATTCAAGTTAAGTAGGACTAAATCTCTTTGCCTGCACATGCATTTTCTTCACAACCAAACACGATAGGAAAAAGAGAAATTATTATATTTTCACTTTCATTCCCTTTTCAATCCCATCATGGAATGGAAGATTGTTATACAGCAATTAAGCCGTATGTATATGTAATATAAGCCACCGGCCAGCTAGGAACAATGCACGTGATGTTATTGCTGTCATCTTCCATCCCCAACTTCTCTGCATTAACTCACTCCACGAACAAGCCAAACACATTTATGCAGAAGATACGTAATCGTACCACGTACAACTAATTATATATACATACATAAAATAACATAACATAACATACCACGCCACTTCGATAGCAACTGCATGCTTTGGTGATGTTCACTGCGCCCGGTTGTACGTGTACATATACACCAATATGTGTAGATGGAGTATCTGCGTAAACACATGATGTAATAAAGAGAAAGCTCGAAGGTGCCATGAATTAATACATATCTGTCAAAAGTCATCATCATCCTTCACATGGGAATGGGCTTTAAATTAACTACGTCCTTGTCTCGTGCACCCTGGAAGTTAGGCAAAACCAAAGAGCTAGCTTCTTCATCAGCTTGGGGACTGCCATAGTTTATACTGTTATGCAACTTCGGCTTTTAAACATAAGCTACCTATATCTATACTTATCTGTTTTTATGTAATCCATATAGAAGTTGGCGCACACTCTTGTATATAATCTTAATTAATTAGCTAGCCGTCACGGTCTCAGCTCCTGTATATTATTTGCTACAATTTATTTGATAAATTTTACAGAGAAATTAAAACAGATAATTAATTTGCTTACAAAAGTTAATTTCGGACAGAAGCATTTCCAGACAAATCATAATGATCTGATCAAGCCCATGCATATCTGGTGGAGTGGTTAAATGACCTGAACTAGGGCATGGGTATGACAAATAAGCATGCAAGGAAGAGACTTGCTAATGGAGAATGATAATTAATGATCTTTCATTATATGGATATGGATTATGATTAGGGATGGCAATGGAGCAGGCTCGGGAAAGTGACTGCCATTCCCGAGCCCCGTTTGGTGCGAGTTCATCCCCAAACTCGTCCTTTCCCGTTTTCAAAGAAACGGAGTCCAGACCAATCCGTCCCTATTTCTAATCCTCTAAATTTGTCCGCATTTGATCCCATTTGAGTAATTTTTTTAACAATATTAATTTAATTTTGTCTATTTTAAATTAAATTCTATAATTTTAAACACCTTAATTATTTATTTATCAACAAATTCATCATTTTATATCCCATTAGATTTTTTTTTTTAAATTAAAAAATGTAATATATAAACTCTTCTTAAATTATACATATTAAAAAATAATTCATATTTCTCATATTTCAATTCAATCATATTTTCATTTCTTTTTTTAATTTAATAAATATAATATACAAGTAAATCAACATAATACAAAAATAGCTAATTTTCACACTAATGATATTAAAATGCGTAACATTAAATTAACAAAAAAATCAATGTATCAAAGGTATTAACATCAAGAAATACGGAAAAATAACTTCCGTCTTTATTACCTAATTTCATATAGCCATTATTTATTAATTTGTTTTAAATAAAATAGAATTAATCATGACAATCTATTTATTGTAATTTCTAATTGTTTATTTCTAATTTTTTTTAATTTTTCATCATTATTTTTTTTTCCTTTTTATTATACTTTTATAAATTAAAAATTATAATAAAAATAATTATAAATTCATCAATGTGGGACGATAAGTACCAGATAGTAATGCCATACATTTTATATTTGTTCTCTTCTTACAAAACATTAATAATTGATCTATCGATCTGTATAAATATTTGCCTTTTTTTTCCTTCTTTAATTTCAAACGAAATAGCTTTTAATTTTTAAAACTAAATCATAAAAATGGAAATTTCCTTAAAATAGTTAAAATTTATAAAAATAACATAAAAATTAAAAATATAAAAAGTTACAGTTATAGTTTTATTTCATTCATATTTTCTTAAAAAATATATATTATCATGAATAATTTAATTAAATTTAGTGTTATCTTATTAAAATAAGAAAAAAGATAATATTATTTAACAAAATAAGATAGTGGAAGTTATTAAACTATTTAAGATCTATAATAATTTTCACATATATATTATTAATATATCTATTTTTATTTTTTAATTTTATAAAATATAATATCACAAATTTGTATAATACAGATTTTAATTATTTTATAATATTAATTGTGTATTCTTAGAGAGAGAGACTGCGCGGTGAGACAGGAAAAAAAAATTCATAATCTTCAAATTCACTGCAATTTTTAATCAGGTTGAGTTTATTGGCTCCAAACTCGTGCTGAAATTAGTTTTAAGCATATTATTAACTTGCATACTCACCTTAAACGAGGTAGATCGAAACGTATACCCACAAGTTCGGGAATTGTTGACATTCCTAATTATGATACTTGTTATATGTTGTACCGACAAAGCATGATTGATAAATTTCCTAAGCTGATCGACCAAGGACAGGCCCAATTGACAGGGTCGGGAAAATGTTTGCAAGCTCCACCCATATACAGATATAATTTTAATGAAATTATTTATTTATATATGTAATCACATGACACCTAACTTTGTTTTGAATTTGAATGATTTAGTTGGACGAATCCACCACTATGAGATTATATAATCTTAATAATTTAAAAAAGATCAAAAGAATGTTAAAGATCAACGACAAGATCTCAAAGTATCATTGGTTAAAAATTCGAAGAAACATTTTTACTTGTATCAAAAAATACAGCGTGTGTTTGTGTATACGTTTTTGATCGTAAAGGATTGTCAAGTACACATTTATGATTTTATAACGCAATTAAAATATTAAACCATGTTATCATCTAAATTCGCACCTTATAATCTCAGTTACGTTACACCACCTTGATGCCCAAATTTTTCAGGGACGAAAAATTCAGTACATCACACAAATTTATTATTACGGTCAACGTAAAATTTTTTCTGGGATATCCAGCAAGCTGAGTTCGAGAAATATTTATGAATGCAGTATCGATTTCTTAATTACTCAAAAATGGCCCTCTCTAAAAGTTTCGAGATTAAGAGAAAAATCAAAAGTCCTAGCAAAAGTTCCGAAAGAATCCTGCTATATGCATTACTTTCACTCTTCATAGGGTTTCTGCACGTGTGAGCATTGAAGAACAGGAGTTTGATTAGACAAGAAAAGGTATGATAGTTGAGTCAATCTTTTCACCACTCCTTTACATTAGGTCTGGTGTACCAATGAGTGCCTATAACTTACCGTGCACGGCGCTACCTAATGTGATGAGACACCTGAATAGTTACTTGAACAGCGTATTTGTCGATCACATCCTTAACTATCATTTTTAAAAAAGGCGTGGGGTCGCCTCGATAGTCAAGAAAGGATCACCTCGGTAACCAAGGTGGGTGTCAAGATACCGAAGCAATCATACCGAGCTAGGCTTTCTGATTAGTGAAGTCTAGAGTCGAGAAGTTTTAGCTGAAATATGTCTCAAATCAATAAATGTCATCAACATAAGTCCCCCAAGTTTCTGCTATCGCAAGGCTAAAATGGAAACTTAAGTGATTATTTAAACCGAGGTGATTTAAAATTTCGACCCGGGAATTATAATATCACTAGTCACCAACGGTCTTCATTGAATGCAGCTGCTTCAGTTTTGACCAGCTGTATCTTGAAAAGATCAGACTTAAATGTATCGTTTTCGTGTAAAGCACTACGTGACCACGTATAGGCATTCTGTTGGTTATCATTGAAAAGGCGCGATGTTCGAGGGTACCTTTTCGACGTTATGAAACGTGGCACATCCCTGACCGTTCATCTCGTGACTCTTCGAACGCTTCGTGATGCTTGAGTGCAGAGTAATTGCCTATAAATAACCATTGTTTGCTTTGTCTTTTCTCTTCCTGTTTTGCACTTTAGGCATTCGTTCTTCTGTTCATTAGCCATTTGGACTTCACTTCTTAGCAGTTCCAATCTCTTTGTCTTTAGTAACTCATCGTCTTCAGTCTGTCCTTGATTTATTCGATAAGATGTTTACTTTGCCCCTTTTATTACTATTTTTGCAGTGATTTTTGGCAGGTCTGTTGATTTTTAGGGGGGCTGGGGACCAATCGCTAAAAGTCAGTGTTGTGATCAAGGCTTTTGACAATCATCATATATTTTAGGCAACCAAGGTAGGCGAGGCAAGGAAGCGCTCACAAGCCCCTTCACTTTTCTTGATTTTTTTGAGGGCAACGATTCGATGCTGAATTTTTGACCTGACTCCGTGTTCTCTGTGTGTAGAAGATGAGCAGCACCAGTGAGAGCCATCATACCGAGGCGCTAAATTTGTCACCTCGAAAAATTGCTGAGGGAGACCCAACACTAAATTCTGTCCCCAATTCTAGCGATAAAAGATCAACAACTGACTCGATCCCGACACACAAATTAGGGGTTGAGTTTGAGGCCTATTGATTCTCTTCCATTGTTACGATTAGTGACCTCGATGTATATCGAGAGGCATTTCAAGTGGATAACTTGGTGATAATAAGGGACCCTAAAAGAGGGGAATTACTGAGCCACCCTCCACCAGATGAAACTGCCTTTAATGAGGAGTTGCTTTTGCTAGAAGTGATGCTACCACTCTAGCCTTTCTTTGCCAGCATCCTCACATATTTCTAAATCCTACCATACTAGCTGGTCCCTAATAGTTGGAGGATCCTCATTGGGCTATACGTACTGTGGCAGCAGTACTTCGACGAGTCCCCAACCATCCTCGATGTAGCCTACATCTATACCTTAAGAAAAATCCGACATCAAACCTCGGATGGTATTATCTGTAAACTAGGTCGGGCACTTTAAATTCAATGAAGGATAATCCGACGAGTACCAAGTACAGGAAGGATAAATAGTTTTTTATCAGGGGCGAATAGAACCTCGTCGCTGGAGGAGAAATCTCAAAAAAGTTCAGGTCAACGACAGTATGGTTGGGTCACCTTGCTCTGAGCCAAGAGTCAAAAGGCAGGATGATTTCCTTGGGCGATATCGTCACTAATCAGAAGGAGCTCCTATCAGAGAAAAACCTGATAGAATCGAACCTGGTCTCTTCTCACATCTCGCGCGTTGTCCTAAACCGATCTAAGATGAAGGGTAGGACATCAAAGGTGTCTGACTTT
>JAWDEX010000012.1:7202614-7219481 GCA_035221805.1 Trichilia hirta
AAATCATAGAAAAATGAACTAAGAGTGAAGCCGGTACCGACGAATAAACTCTGATGCTCAAGTCAGCCAAATAGTGCAGGGCCAAAAAAAAAGAGAAAATACTTATGTTTAAGTGTTTTATCGACCCAGAAGACTGCGCTCGAAAAAAGTTTGTAAGTGTAGTATCGATTTCTTAATTGCTCAAAGATGGCCTTCTCTAAAAATTTCAAAATTAGGAGAATAATTAGAAGTCCCAGCAGAAGTTTCGGAAGAATCCTGCTACATGCATTGCTTTCACCCTTTATAGGGCCTCTGCACGTGTTAGCATCGGATAACGAGAGTTTGATTAGACATGAGTAGGTATGGTGGTTGATTCAATCTTTTTACCATTCCTTTACGTTAGGTCTGGTGTAACAATGAGTGCCTGTAACTTGCCGCGCATGGCGCTACTTAACGTGATAGAACATCTAAATAGTTAATTGAACTGTATATTTGTCGGTCCCATCCTTAACTCTCATTTTTAGATGAGGCGTTCAGTCATCTTGGTAATCAAGAAGAGGTCACCTCGGTAATCGAAAAAAAATCGTTTCGATAATCAAGATAAGTGTCGAGATATTGAAACAATCATATCGAATTAAGTTTTTTGATTAGTGAAATCTGAGATCGAAAAACTTTAGTTGGAGTCGGTCTTCAATCGATAAATATCATTAACACACCGTGTCATCAGAATCTTAAACATGATCTTCCCATATTATAAATTGGTAATCATCCACATGCACACTATGTGTCTATGGCTTGTAGTAACTATTATCATCAATAAAATTTAAATTAAATTAAACTAAATCAAACAAGTTTAATCAGTGTGGTTACATTAGAAAAAGAATGTATCAACCGAATATATATGTTATCATGGGATTTAGAAATTTTCTCAATTTTTCCTCCGATGAACAGCCATCCTTGGATCATCAATATAATATAATAAATAATAACTACTTCCATGGGGATGATTCTTATTAAGTCAAGAAATGTGCATGATCAGAAAAACACACGAGGAGCAAATATGAAATATAAATTAACAATAAGAAGAAAAGATAAATACATCCAATGATTTGATCACAAAACCTTTTAAGTGTGGCAAATACATTATACATATAATAAAATCGACTTTCCTTATAATTTGGAGCAATATATGTATGTGCTAGTTCTAGTTGCAAGATTTTGCCAGCCCATGCTATAATTAATTATATATGTATTCAAGAATTAATTCATCTGTTTTATTTATAGCATATGGGTTCCATCATTATTGCCCAAAAATAAGGAGAAAATTATTTTTCTTTTTTAACGTTTCGTCAATTTGGATACATAAGCCAATAAATTGTATAAAAGTTAATCTGAAGCAAATATACATTTGTTGGGGACCATTCAAGAGTCATCAATAGGCCACATTACTAGTTACAATCCAATTGATTGAGCATTCAACCAAATCATATTAGTTAGCCCTCAAGTCCATCCAATTTTTTTGCCAGCTAAACAAGGACTAGTAGCCTAGTTCTAATTTCATTTCCATCCAGGGGAAATCTGTATTCTGCTTATGAGTGTACAGAAATATTTCAAGGATCCAACGGTCTAAATCTTTCTAAATCTGTTAAGTGGGGCCAACTCCAAGAATTTGATCACATCACCCACGAACTCGCAGCTCAACTCAGCTCATCTCTGGAACCTGGTTGGGCACTACCGCCACGACGCACGACCCAGCTGAAAACCAACTTCATCTTTCATCAATCCCTTCATTTCATGATTGCCCACTTAAATCACAAAAAATACTTACGAAATGTATTTTATTTTTTTTTATTCCACACTCGCTAACATAAAAATAAAAAAAAATAAAATAAAATAAAGCACTTGTGAAATAAAAAAAAATTCAAAATTTTAATTAAAATATATTTTATGATTGTCTGGGATTTATGAGGGGAGATGATGAAATGAAGTGTCTGATAAGATCCATATACGTGTGACATTGGTAACTGTCCGATTCGGGGATTATGGGGACAGATATTGGAAGTGATTCGAGGGTGACCGATGGCGTGTGAGAGCTATCAGACACGTGCATAGATCGTTGAAAGCAAATGCGGAGATGGGACCTACTACGGCAGTCCACATCATCTCACAAAACGACGAGTCGATGACAACAAGAAAACTCGATCGTTTTAGAAACTAATTCAATTGGATGCTCCAGAAGCATAGCCAGTGACGATATGGCTTCACGGCTAAATAGCTCGGCTCACATGACCCTTTCCGTTTCCAATGACTCTCACCATCACTTCCTTCTTCCGTTCTCCATTCTCATCATTTATATATACCTCCGTTCTCCTGTTTCCTCTCCGCCTACGAATTCGAACGCATTGCCCTTTTTCCTTTTTCTGCCGACAGGGCCATTGTGGTAAAAATTAAAAACATTAATGGTGGCTCAGGCTGCAGCGTCTAGTAAGTGCAAGAAGGTTTCGAAGTTGAAGTGGAGGAGAAGAAGGAGGCGCTCCGCCGCAATTCTGGGGTCGTCGGAATCTATAAGGTTGAAGGTGAGGAAGTTGCAGAAGCTAATTCCTGGAGGACAAGGGTTGCATCCAGATCCGCTTTTTTCAAGGACAGCTGATTACATTTTGCATTTGAGGTTGCAAGTTCATGTTTTGAAAGCTCTTTCCAAGATTTATGAACTATCATGATTTTCATTAGTTTCTTTTATTATTTTTTTTATTTAAAAGATACAAATCTTCAAGTTATCTTAGTCTTATTATCATGTAGATTAGGTTAGGTTATAATTAAATCTCGGCTTATTCTGTATCAGATATAATTGCATTATTATGTATCCTGTCTTTTAATTTTTAATTAATATCAATTTCTAGTGTCATTTATGGCCTGATTAATACAATATTAATAATGCCAAGGATCCTAAGAACTAGGAAAAGAAGAAGCGATTCTGAAGAATGGAGATTGTAAGTTTTCATGCCTTTGCTTGATATATGTAACTTTTTTCTCTTTAACATATTCATTTTTTATGTTCAAGATAAACATATTGTATTCATTATAATAAAAACAGTGGTAGTTAATTTAGTCGTTTGTTCTTTTAATTTTTTTTTTTCCTATATTCAGAAAAATACATATTTATTAGGATTTCTGATCCTTATCCCTCATTTAGTACTTCTTCATGGTTGTCCCACAAATTTCTTTCTGAAGATTTGTTATTTCTGCCTCCCTATCTTTTTCTCGCTTTTGAGTATTTATATAAGTTAAATATATGCAGCAGATAAAACACTTTATACTCTCAATTTTAAGTTTTTTGCTTTTAAATTAAGGGGGAATGATAATCAAAAATTTAAAATAAAAATAAAATATCTTTTAAAATTAAATATAAACACAACAATTATAAAGATACTCCTAGAATTTTTTTTTTTTTTTCTTGCTTTTCCTGAGTAATTTGATACGAGTTTACTATTGACAGTCTCTGCCCTCTTCATGAATCATGTGGTGTTTAATATCTTCATTAATGTGCATCTTTTTTAAAGGAACTTCTCTTTCACATTAAGACATAGTTGGATTTAATGGTAACTAGCCTCATTTTCTGATCGGGTTGTCATGATGAATTCCTTCTAAAATCCCTTAAGTTCATTAACCCATCTTTTATAAAAGCACTAATTAATGTTTACAGCACACTTGCAATTATATATAAAAGTTTCTATTATTGCTATTGATATCTTCAAAAGCATTATTTGGAGAAAATTAAAGGTTTCTACTTCCAAACCAATGATTGTCATCAACTGAATAGCTTTCATTATACACATTACTTCTCAAAAATTGATAATAATAATATATATTGGGGCATACTACTCCTAGTTGCTTTTGGAAACAACATTTTTACTTGAGAAATAGCAAAACTTGTTTAATTTTTAAATAAGGTAAAAAGGGTAAGTAAACCAAATATATTTTTAATTTTTTTATTTATTTTAAAGCGAATTAGGTAGACGTTAAAAACAATGACTCACATGGAATGACTATTACAGGTTACTTAATGGCCTTTCATTTATTTGACAGTTAATTAATAATAGTAACTATATATCAATTCAATATCAAAATTGTGATAATTTTGTATTAGGAGGCCGTGAGAATTAAGTGATAAATTAAAAGATATAGTGTTGTGTCTTAAATATTTCAAACAAACAATTTATTAATTTTCTGATATAGAAAATAAGCTATCTTAAATGAAGTTATATATATAATTCATTAAATGTAAAATAAAATTAAGTTTCTTCTTTTGTATATTTATCTATTTATGATAAATGAATCAATAATAATAAAAATAGTAATCTTAATATATAGTAAATTATTTAATTTTAAGTAGAATTAAACTTAAAGTTTTCGTTTGATATTATGGTGTGGTGGCTTTTAAATCTTAACTAGTATAAAAATTTTAAAAAGAAAATATCAATATAAAAATATATACGCTCTATTAAAAATTTTAATTAAAAAATATTTTTTAAAAGAAATAAAATCACCACAATACCAACTAAAACCATTAGTGAACATTGTCCACATAATAATTATTTACTCAAAGGCATCCTCGTCCTGAAAGTTACATACAGTATAGACAATCCCATCTCATATTTAGTTTAATTGTGTTATACGTAGTAAGAATATAAATAAATATATAAACATATAGTGCTTGATGCAGTTATGTTATTATAATAACTCAAGTTATTTAGACAATAATATTATGGAAATTAATGAACGGGAAATGAAAACATAGCCTACCAATACTGTGTCTATCATCATCATCTTCATCTCGATCAAAAGCAAAAGCCTAGTTAGACAATTCATTAACTAATCCATAAACATTGGATAGATATGCTAGTATATCAGTCGATTCACCAGATAACATGGATAAGGAATACAAACTTATATATATATTACATGAAACTAATTAGCTGCCTTGATGCTCATTTCTGGTCCAATCCCATCAACTACCTGTGGAGAAAAAATATTAGGTAAATCATAAATGTTAAATATACTCTTTGATTTCAAAAATTTGTACTAATAATTGAACTAATCAAACACCTAACTATTAATAAATTAATGATTGTTTGATAGAAAGAATCGATTAAAGAGTTTATTTAATAATCACATGAAAGGAAGTCACAAGCACTACATCCCAGGCCTACTGAGATATAAGATATATATTAAGTTTGACAATCCCATCGTGTATACAGAAATCTTTTCTTGCGTCTTGTCACATACAAAACTTATTTGTTCTTAGAAATACGTAGAAAAGGTCAGATGAAAACAAATTTTGTTTACTTAAGGTATTGTGTTTTCTAAATTAAATTTACTGTGAAATATTAAATATTAATAAACAAATAATTATTTATTAAAAGTTAATATTTATCAAATACTTCACACAGAAATTATAACATAAACTCAACAATTCTATATTAATTACTAAGCGCTAAATATTGTTCCATTATCGAGAATGTTATATAATTCTATTCGATAACATCAAACAAAATAAAAGTAAAATTTTAATGCAACTGGGTTTTAAGGAAACTTGATGCTTAAATTCAGAGTGACACTTCCCGTAAATGTGTTGTATTTATATTATGTCAATAAATATATAATATTTTTTCTACTAATTGTCTTAAAATTTTTTAATTTAAATACAACTTATTTATTAATTATATTATCTATTTATTAATTATATTATTTATTTATTAAATAGATGATACAGTATGACATAATTATTAATTTATTAAATAGATAATTAAGTCATTAACTCTATATAACCCATTTAATTAATTTAATTAATTAATATAAAATTTTATTTATTTAACTAATTATTTATTTAAATATAAATTAAATATTAAAATATAAATAATTAAAATTATTATGCTAAACAGTAATTTATTTAAATATAATTATTTATTTAAGTATAATTATTCATTTAAATATAATTATTTTTTAATTAATTTTATTTTAATTATGTATTAAATAGTTAAAAAAGAATAAACCCGAATTTAATATAATTATATTGATCATTTGATATAAATAGGAATTTATTATTATTCGTGTTAATTTTTTAATTTTAAAATTTATTTAATTTTAAAATTTATTTAATCATATAAATTTCTGTGTCGAATAATTCTATTGGGGCTTAAATTGCAACTTCAAGCTCTCATTTAGGGGGGTAAATAAAACTACGACATTCGACTGCCTAGCATTTATCGCTGCAAAGCATTATCTGAAAATGAAAAACAGAAAACAGAAAAAATAAAAAATTAAAGCGATAAGGACTGTTCAAATGACACAAAGACCGTGTCCATGATCTTTCATTCTTCCGTGGACTTCTCTTTTCTTTGATCCGACGGGCTTCTGTCCTACGCAATAATCATGATTCCACAATGGGCTTATTCCACAATTCCATGGACCAATCCTAAAATAGGGGTCATGTACCCTGATCCAAGATGGCAACAATCAACAAATGTAAAATTTTTTGTCCCATAAATAGGGAATTGTCCTTGCTTGCCGAGTCCCCAAAACTGCTGACTTACTAAGTTTGTTGTATGCTGCTTTACTGTCTTGCACAATTATTTACACTGTGTAACTTATATATGAACGTACCGGACAAAATGGCAAATCTAACACCAATCTAAAGCTGAAAATAAGGCGAGATAAACACACAGGAAACACTCATCACACCACTTCAGTAAGTTCGAAGTTTACAAATTTGCCCATCTGTTCCTTTTGGATCCCCAGAAACCTACTTTTTGGCAGCAAGTAGTAGCCTACGTCCATTTCATTCAGATGCCATTTTCTCTTCTAAGTCCTAAAAGTGTAGTCTCTTCTCTGCCCACTTTTTCTTTACCCTCCAATATATGAAAGGATGAACATTGAAGATTACTGCTCTTATTAGGGTTCCTTTTCACTGCAACAAACTCTTCCTGCCCGAGACCAGCGTGCATCAAATGTACAATGGTCACCATTTATGGTAGATTTTTCGAGTACTGAGGTAGGTAAGCTACAATCTTGACATCTCTGAAAAGTGTTACACTGTTCCCTTCAATTTTTCTTGTACGCCAATGACTTTGGACTATTGTCAAAGCAACGAACCAGGTCTTATGCTTAAGCAATTATTTCAGGTGAATCTTAGTGAAAATCAGATTTTTTCTGCACATGATTGACTAAACTGAACTGGGTTTGTTTTAAGGGCAAGAAATAATGTGTCTGTTACTTGTTCACTTTGTTATGTGAGTTGTGTTTGATCTCGAAGGAGGCAAGAAAAGTGAAATCCTAAGATGATGTATAGGTGATGCTGGGATTGAACCGAGCAAATTTGGACAAAAAATGGCTTTCTTTAGAATGCTAGTTTGGTAAAATGTATTGGATTCAGTCTGACATCGAGCAGAAAGATAGTCTAATGACCTACTCTCCGCAGTATTTGCTTTCTTCACCTCCTTCCTCTTCTTCTTCATTGCCATATAATAGGGATTACTCGAAAGAATCAGGGCTATCATCATCATCTGGTAATAAAATAAGTCCAGCTATTCTTTTCATCATAATTATTCTAGCTGTTATATTCTTCACATCTGGTGTTCTCCAATTACTTATTAGATTTTTCGTAAAGCGTAGATCTTCTTCATCAGAATCTGAATCCAACAGATACCCAGAAATGTCTGACTCCGATGCTTTCCAAAGGCAGTTACAACAACTCTTCCATCTTCATGATTCAGGTTTAGATCAGGCTTTCATAGATGCTCTTCCTGTGTTCCTTTATATAGAGATAATGGGTCTAAAAGAGCCGTTTGATTGTGCTGTTTGTCTTTGTGAGTTCTCAGAACAAGACAAGTTGAGATTGCTTCCCATGTGTGGTCATGCTTTTCACGTTGATTGTATAGACACATGGTTATTATCTAATTCAACTTGCCCTCTTTGTAGAGGGAACTTATATACACCTGAACTTGGCTTTGAAAATCCAGTTTGTGAATTTGAAGACCCAAGAGAAGACGGGGTCTCAGGAAATGGAGGAATTGGGGCTTCTATTGTCCAAAAACCAGCAGAAAATGAGATCATTAGTGAAAAAAGAGTGTTTTCTGTTAGACTTGGCAAGTTCAGAAGCTCAAATGATGGAGGTGGAGGTGGAGGTGGAGGTGGAGGTGGAGGTGGAGTAATTGAAAGAGGAGAAGGAGAGACAAGCTGTAGCAATTTGGATACTAGGAGATGTTACTCAATGGGATCATACCAATATGTCGTTGCTGATTCAGAGCTACAAGTGGCTTTACGACCCGCTAGAGGTGGCAGCGCTAGTGTGAGGTTTGTCAAAGGAAGAAGTGGACAAAATGATAATTCCTCAAATGATGGGGATGTTGAAGGGAAGAAGATAAACATTAGAAGTAAAGGGGATAGCTTTTCTGTTTCCAAGATATGGCAATGGTCTAAGAAGAGCAAGTTCCTAAGTTCTTCAGAAACCCGTGTGGGTTCTTCTTCTGTTACTGTTAGTTTTCCCCGACCCCATGGAACTCAGTGTTCATGAAAGTATTTACTGTGTATTTCACTTGGTGAATCCACTAATTAAAGTCTTTCTTTGATTTTGCTTTCTCTTTTTTATGGAATTTAGTTCTTTACTTAATTGCAAATTCTCCAAATTATGCTTTTATGTTAATGGCAATGAATTTTATTTTTTAAATGAAATTACATGCATTGTAAATTTGAGATAATGATTTTCCTTTTGCTAAACTTTAGCATCTTCTTTTTCAAAGGCGACAATGCTTCTGGTTAAGTCTTAAGATCTTCGAAACAAAAGTGGAGACTTTTGATTTGTTTGATTTAGTCTTACTACAATGTGATAAGTTTGCACAATTTTGAATTTGACTTTGGGCTGGGGCTATCATATCATGTGATGTTCGTGCATCATATTAAAAGACAATTAAAAGTCTGTGACCTGGGGTCTGCCCCACTCCAGCCAAGGCCAAAAAGAGGGAGAATAAAAATAAAATGACATTGAAGTCCAATCACATGTTGCTTGATGCTTTGTGGGGCAATTGAGTTTCTCTGGAATTGCTTTTTTTATTAACCTTATTTCTTTCTTAAAATTTCTTTCGTTTGTTCTTCCAATCTTGTAATGGAGGCCTTACTTTGGTGGACAATGATAGGGCGATCCTTGAAAAGTGGTATGAAAGACTCTTGTGTAGGAGCCATAATTTAAATTAATGAGTCAGTGGACTGTGGGGTCGTTTGATGTGAGTATTTCCCCAATCTTTCAATGCCATGTTAAAGAAACACTTACCCTTGCCAAGAAGTGCTTCTACGTAGTAAACAAAAGAGCTTCTTTCAAGAAGCTTTTTCTACTTGTTTGCAAGTCATGCTATGAAAAAATAATACATTGTGGAATACTGTTGGAGACATAGGTTATATGCTGCTCTAATGCAATTAGAGGTGAAATTATGAAATGTTTCAGGTAACAAAAGCGACAAAACAAATGATATTACATGTGATGCGACGTGCCATCCCATCTTCCGTAAGACTATAAAAGCATATCGTGACATCCTGGCCCAAGAAAATTCCAGCAACTAAGCCCAAAATAATCCTTTTTTACAAAAGAAAATCATAGAAATCAATTGATATATCAGCTTTAGTAGTTGGTAAGTTAAGGTCATAATAATACCGACTCCCCGAGCCCCGAAAGTCAAAACAAATGCAAATGATGTTCATACATCCCTCTCTCTTTCAAGTTTCTTTAATTATGCAGCATGCTGTTCCCAAATTACAAATCATAAAGAAGAAAAAAGTCCAAGAAAGAGAAACAGCTTGAGTAGTTAAGGGAAAACATAAGATTGATGAATGCGCTGGAGTACGATTGAGTGGACTGGGAAATGGAAATATACAAGGCCTTAGATATTGTATCATCACAAAATATTATACAATATAGAAACCAAATCCTTGTATATTATCATTTTGGTGTAAATGTATGCCGTTAGACTTGGACTTTAAGTTGGTGACAGCCCCAGAAAGGAAATACCGTGCACGACTTGCGTTGCATGAGCTCATCTCCTCTGACTCGACAGCTAAAAAAAGTAGTTCTAGGTAAAACACAAAATTTTTCGTTTTCGAACAATTCTAAGCTTCCTTACTTCTCATCATATCATAGCATTAGATTATGGGATGAAATTACAACACAATTTCACAAAACCAGTAAGAAGAATTTATTAATTTCATTTCATAAAACCAACTTTTAAACAAATACAAATTTCCTTCGTTTACAGCACATACTCAAATTGCTTGGTACGCACCAAGCATAAGAACATTTATCTCCAGTCAATTTGATGGGGAAAGAATATTTTCGGCCGGCCTTTCAAATCTACATTTACATCAAGAAAAATTCACATGAAGATTCCTGAATCCTGAATAATTAAAAAATGAAAGCTCCTAGATTATAAAAGTAATCAGTGTGGAAAACGTTGGGAAGATCGAACATGATTAATAGAAATGTTAAATGTTGTGATTAAATCTCACGAACTAAATTAATAATATATGAACCAAATAAAAAAATTTTAATTCAAATTAATAAAAAAATAATATAGCACTATTCTTGTTTGAATATAACAAAATATAATCATTTAAGGCATGATCAAATCCAAACGAAAATGCAACAGCGCCTCAAGCCAAACACCAATTATGAAACAAATTCCCTTCTCTACAACTCTACAAGCAAAACTCAATTCAAATTTTCATACAGAAATGTTCTTTTATAATAATCTACATGTACCACCTACGAGGCAAAAATTCCAGAGAAAAGCGTTAAAACCATTCAACATATTTTCGCAAACTCTGACTAAAATCTCATACCCATTGCTACAAGCCAACAGTGCCTCCAGAAAGAATATAATACTATCGCTACAAATGATGAGAAGAAGCTTCTAGATGACAAAAAACCATTCATAGATGAACATCTTCTCAGACGTGAAAAATAACAGAGCCTGAATTTCAATTTATGGATCATTCAACCTCATAAATCTTGGGGGAAATTGTTGATTTGCCCCTCCTCCAAAACATCTTTGTTGTTTAACTTGTAAGCTATCCTTATGCGCATGACAAGAGACTTCTGGAAATGAAATGAATTTAATGATTTAGAAGAAAGGAATAAATCAAACGGTGAATACATACCTCCAACCCCAATTGATTGGGATACCCAATAAAAAGATATATAGAAGATATAGATAGAAAGATCTATGATGAACACGGAATTATTCTCTCAAACAAGAATCTAAACAATCTTACAAGAATATATAATTCCAAGCTAGATTGGCAAAACTGATAAAATTACCACATAGCTTGTCATGCAATAACATGACATCCAGAACATGGAACATGCAAAACGAAATTGAAGATTTAGAATTTACCTTCCCATGTTGACCGTTGGTGACTCGCAAATTTTGCTTAATGGAACCATTACCACTTTCAGCTAAAGTGTTGCTGCTTGCTGGATCCAAGTGCAATTGAAGAAACTGCAAAATGCAATAAAAGATATCAGCCACATGCTTCAGATCATTTGCACCATTCCCGCACAAGTGGACATCAATCTCTGCTCAGAATAAGAACTAAAATTCTCGAGATAAGAGATATAATGATGGTCTAAATTGGCAGCGCAAACTAGTCTATCTCAAGCAATGAGAGGGACGCTCAATCATAAATTGTCAATCTATCAGCAATAGAAAAAAAAGTACTTATTAAACTACTAAAGAGTTACCTTTGGGACGGCTGCCTGGAAAATAAAATCCGTATAAACATTAGGTGACAAATTTGTAAATGTGGCCTGAATCAATGTTGTTTGTGGGTTTCCAGGCGATTTTGAGAAGTTGAATGTTAATCTTAAGGAGTTACTCTCAAATGCAACTATGGATGGATAAGCTGGACCATTGTCTTCTGTTAACAGAAAAGAATACTATAAATATTTATGAAACAAGAATTACATTCAAAGCAGAATTTCAAGTTTAGACAAATTTTACCAGTCTTTGGAGAGCTGGAAACAAAGCCATCCAACAAATCCATCATTGAAGCAACTCCTTCATAAGAACTGGTATGTACAGGCAGTGAAGGAGTTGGTGAGAGTCCATCTAACGTGGCAACTTGTGCTTTATTAACCTGACTAGAGGATAATATGTCAGACAAAGATGAGTTGCTCTGTGTTGGAGGTGTTCCAACGGACAAAAGGTCCAGCAGAACATCTGTCCCAGCTTTTGGAGCCTGACTTGTGCCTAAACATTGCAGAACAAGAACCAACCATTGATATTTAGATTGGGTAAACTGAAAAAAGGTTAAAATCAATAGAAATTGAAATATTTCAACAACAAAACAAGCTTTTCAGAAATCATTAACACAAACCAGCAATCATAATCCTCACAGAAAATGAAGCAAACGGTTGCATTTCAACAGAAATGAATCGCATGCATAGAGAGGTTGCTTAAAGATGAGGCCCTTTACATTTATAGGTAGATCCTCTACAGAATCCCCTGTCATCACAGGGTGGACATTTGGCAGAAGGAAAAATGATTTTCTTGGATGAACTCCTTGAGATGTCCAAATATTCTCCAAAATAAATATGAAAGGAAAAAATATTAAAGATATTGTTTAACTGGCATAATACATACAAGTTTGCCAAAACTTAGCCCACACCTTCTAAATGATTTCAAGTCAAGCTCCCGAAAAATGCAATACTAGCGTTCAGATCCTCAGCCATATGTTTATGCAAACATTACGTTTTGTGGGGTGGGAGTGGGGGAAGTTCATAAAAATAAGTAGCACAGTTCTTAGAAACTTATTAGATTTGACTAATAGAAAGCACAAAACCCCACATCATGCCTAATGTAACAACCAGAGCTGGCACCTACAGAAGCAAGATATCTAAAAGTTGATTCCTGCATGGCAAGATTGGTTGGAAAACAAGGACAAAAAGAATAAATACTTCCAAATATTAGCTACAGGGCCTTTAGCATTGCCTCAAAGTAGCAAACTCCAGAATGCTTACAAAAAAACAGGTAAAAGGAAAGATGCATAGAAACTAGCATTGTTGTCTCTAGGAATTCATAATTAAAGTATGATCAAGCTAACCTAGCTGCACTGAAGCTGGTGATAAATCTACACCAAGAAGATCCTGGAGAAAATCACCATCAGAGGCGCTAGGTGCTGGGGCATCATCAGAACTTAAATCAAGTAAGTCCACAAGAGAAGCAGCTGCAGCAGCCTGTTTGGCAACTCCATTTGGAAGGTTACGTGATGTGCAACTTGAAGTTGATACTGTGGCAGGCAAAGAACCAGCCCTCTTTCCACTAAAGGTTGCCTCATCCAATACAGGCATCCTTTCAACCAACGCAGACCTGTATAAACTCATACATCAGCTTTGTCATTTACAAGAACGCCAAAATTCAGAAAGACATCTCGAGGTTAAGGAGTTAATACCAAAACTACTAGCCACATACCTAATATTCTGATGCTTCTCTATAATGGAACCGAACTCGATAGATCTCTGCTGTAATTCAAGCACAAGGCTTCCTTTATGTTGGACAATAATATCCTTTACCCTCCTATAAATACAATACAGTAGCAAATCATACTCCATTGTACACGAAGAGATAAGAAGGAAATGAAAACTGATTTACTTACAAAATATTGACAGAAGAACCAAAACTATACAATCAAGAATGGTACAAACAAATTCATCACAAAATAGAGTTCCTAGATTTGTATATAGACTGGTCACATGCAGACACAAATCCACAATCCACACATACATGTAGGCAACAGATAAGTGATAAAACTTGTGTGCAGACCCTGAAATTAATAATCCAAAATAAGGTCAAACTTTAGGGAAGGGGAAAAAATATCAATATGATTTTTGTCCAAAATGAAACAAATAGTAACATAGAAATTAGAAGTACAACATACTCTGAACAAGATGGAAAACGGGAAGAAAGCTTCAAAAGAGCGATCATGACCATTGCTTTAGTAGTGAGATCTGTGCTATGACGTTTAATAGCAACCTCTACCGCATCCACAGCATCAGACTCTGTCACCTACTTGAGAAAGATCAATTATGAGATATAAGCATTCATCCTTTGTCACATGGTGCAATCATTCACGCAAAAATCAATTGAGCAGTTGAGAGCCAAAAAAGTTGTTCTATTAATTGGTTCTTGCATTTAGAATCAAGAAACCAAATGAAGTGAACTTCCAATTCAACAAATCAGGAGACACAAAAAGGGCGTCCAATATTTCTAGTTTCAGTAACTGAAGGCTTAATTTTGTGACATTTCTTCAAGGGAGGCACAACACTTTATACCAGAATAAAGGCAGCAAAGAAAACATACGAACCTAACTTTTCCCATTACAAGGAACATAGGCAGAATGAGAAGAAAAGAAAAACAGAAACATATCTATAATGCATTGTATAAAACAACTGATTACATGATTCCACTCTGTCATTGTCTATAAGATGGCTTCATCCCTCTTCACATGATAAACTATTCTTAATTGAACTTCATAACTCAGTAGCTTCTAGTACACACAGATTCTAAGTTGTTACAATATTTGCTCACAACCAGGCCCCTTTTCACCATTCCTGATGGCAAAAATTATAGGGCATGACAAAAGAAAATGTGTGCAAAGAAACCCACGGATAAGCAGTACTCACAGTTATTGGATCTTCTATATTAAGCATTCCAACATTATTGACCAGCATGTCACCATATTCTCCAATGCACCAAGCTGCAACTCGAATAAGGCTCTCCTGATGTAAAAATATTAAAACAATCTTCTCAGGACTATGCATTAATTAAAAGCACGCTAGAATACCCAAGCTGATAGACCTCAAGTTAAGCATAAGTCCACTTTCTTCATTTTAAAGAAAGAAAATATGAGTACCTGTTCAGTTGATGTTTGGGATGCTCTATATAGAACCCTGACTGTATAACCATGGAGGTCAGAGGCATTGCTTATCACAACAATAAGGGCATGCCATACTTCATCTTTCACAAAATTTCCAGCCTACTATGATAGCATAAAGATCAGAATTTTCTTGAAACAAGATATATAATTAGCCGTGATAGAAAGAGCTCAAATGAGAGACAGCAGATTCGGAAGAAAAAACTTTCAACACCATAATAAGCTGATTGCATGGAATTAAAATTGGTAAATAGAAGTAACTTTTTTGAAGAAATGAGAATTTCATAATTACAAGAAATATTAACCCCTAACACAACATGAATCCTTATAACCCTGAAGGATCAACCTACCATACATTCAATAATCCATATGCCAGATTCAGTAATGCATCAGAACAAAATAGTCATCATTTAAACATTTGCATCTAGTAGCAAGCCGCATTAAGTCAACATATATACGTGCACACATGAAAGAATAATTGAAAGGAAAATATAAGCAATTATATAGAGAAGCACTACTTTTGAAAATAAGAGAATATTTTGTTGAGATGACAATACATTGCCACGTGCCAATTGAGGAGCTAAAGACGGACAAAGGAAACAATATGTATGTCCCGAGTTAGAGAGTACAGTTCGACATAGGTAACTTACAGAAAGCTTCATAAATTTCATATGCATATTGAGTAATGCATCAACTGGGATGCCTCAAGCAAGTGTGAAATATTCACAAACTAATTAAGATAGAGAATTTGTTACTTTAATTTATACCTCAGTAAGAACCTTGAGCATCTGATCAATGTACCAAATTTTGTCTGGAGAAAACCTAAAGCACCAAAGAGTAAATGTTAAATTGACCATACGTTTCTGTGCCAGTAGACTCTTGTGTAATGCTAAAATTAAACTAAATAGTCCCCACAAACCCAAAAGTTGGAAAAAATAAGAAAAGGCTACTAGAAGGGCGCAGGGGATGTCCACATTAAAATCAATAATTTTAATGATCCATTTCCATTGTTTTTAACAATAGTCACACTTGGATGGAGAATCAACCGCTTAAATTGTCACATATGTATGCACATAAGGTAGAAGTTACCGTTAAGTATTCGTAAAAATTATGACCCAATATCTCTCGGTCCAGAGGCTTTACCCGCTCATTGCCAAGTCATACTACTATTTATGAAAAGAGACACGTGCATGACTTCTAAAACATGCTCATTACAAACAACACAGCATCTATTTCAAAGACAAAGGATAAAGCAGGCACATGCTGATAAAAGAGAAGTATAACTTACTTTTCAACAATGGAGCATATTTTGGCAGTAAGATCTGCCTTAAATTCTTGGTCACTTATTTCCAAATAATCAATTAACTCTTTTGTCAAAGGCTTCACATTACTCTCATTAACTAGAAGACAAACAAGTTCAAGGGCTCTTTTCCGGATTGAAGCATCCGAATCCTGAAAAAGGAAATGTCAAAATTGTTACAGCAGAACCAAAAAAGAAATGAATCCAATTTTATGTTAAAACAATAATGAAAAAATATACAAATTACTGAAAACACATTGCAATTAACAACTGGGAACTAAACAGTGACCAAAATGCAAAAAGATAAACAAACAAAATGAAAACAATGGTCATATAAAGAGCCAACAAAACATCAGTGTAGCACTGCACAATTTCAGCCAAAGAATCATGGGAACCACCTTTTAGGGTGTATAACCATCAGAGTAAAATAACAATAAAAGACAGGCAAAAAAGCAAAGGGGAGAATTCTTCAGTCAGTACAGCAAAAATTAAATCAGCAACTATTTGAGCGTCATCAAGCATGCTATCAATTGTCAAGTAATACCTTTACACATTCCAAGATTGTAGCCCTATGCCTCTGCACCGCCTGCGTATCTACTGTAATAGCCTTCA
>JAWDEX010000012.1:7224572-7237905 GCA_035221805.1 Trichilia hirta
CTGTACAAAGCTGAATTCCTGTTATTAAGACTCCATGATGCTTTTCTTTAAGTAAGGAAGTAGCAGGATTAATAAAATTCTCCGCTAGGTCTGGAACTTTCCTTATAATACGTATGGAGCACAATGCTGCCTATATCCAACAATGAGTAATTAGATAACAAGAATAAATATTTAGACTACTCAGTGAACCATATAAAGATAAACATTAAATGTCTTACCAGAGCAAGTCATGATTGTTAAAAAATATCCAAAATTGATAATGAAATCATCCTTTTATCAAATACAAATAAAATTCTTTAAACCCAATTTAGTAAGTTTCCCAACATCAGAGACCATACAGCTTCAATACATTGAAGTTGATAAAGCATTTCCAAGATTAACCAATCACCAAAGATCCCACAGTAGAAATAAGACAACTAAATGCATTCCATGTCATATTCCATTACACATCTGAATACAGTGTTGATCTCCTTAGAAGATGATTTAGATAATTTTGGTTTAACCAGTGAGGATATATTAGTATGTAATGGTTACAAGTAAATTACACTTAATAAACAGTTCCAGGAAACATCCACATACAAGGAAAGGGTCAGCCGAGGTGTGCTTGACAGGTCAGTAATTTAAAAAATATATTTAGACATTGCAGAATCTTCTTGATTACTATTTGGTCGGAAATAGGTCGAGCATCCATGTTTCAAGATAGTAGCAATAAAATAATTTGTACAAAACCAATTACAAGAAGCATAATCTCACCATCATACAAGGCATAAGATGGATAAATTCACTAATCCTATGCCTATGTTGTATGTAGCTAAAGGGTTCTAGAATAAAAATAGGAGGAACTCACTTTCTTCCGAATATTTGGATCTCGAAATTGCAGCAATCTTTCTACTTCTGGTGCTAAATCACGAGCCATTTCTGCTGAACAAATGTTTCCCAAAGCGCAAAGAGCAAGTCCCACAATATACTGGCTTGTGTGATTAAGATCTCTGTAAAAAAGTTATGGTCGTTGCAACAAGAAAATTTTTTTTTTGGTTTAAATTTGAAATACTACTTTAACAATAATAGCTTCTTCTCTAATGTAGAAGACAAGAAGCTAAAAGAAAAACTACGTGCAGGTAACCAAAAATAAAGACCTACTATGAACAGGATACTGCTTTAACGAGTTTGTGACCAACATTAAAACTTCTTGTCTTTCATCAAGAAGCAACATAAGGCCAAGATACCCAATCCTCTTCTCAGGAAATCCAGAAGATGCAATTGATTTTAGGCACTCCATTTGACCGAAATGTGTGGGATAACCAAGCATGTGAATAAACATGAGTTTTGCGAGGTTCCGGTGCCTATAGTCACTATCATTTTCATTTATTGCAGCACGAATAGCAGCACACTCCTTTCTTACTACAGCCCGTTCTTCTGCTGCAGTTTTACATGCACGTATAGACCGAATCATGTCCCTGCAATAAAACAGAAAGCTCATACCATTCAGATAAAAATGAAATACCCAAGTTAATAATGCAAGGTCACCAGCCATTACCCAAGAAAAAGAAATATTAAAGAAATAAATCACCAACATATCTCATTTCCCAAATAAACAAGCCAATTTGTTAGCCCACCGCAATAAGCTACGCCTTTAACATCCCATGTTCATGGCCTTACAAGAAAAGAAACTCATCCCACAACTTACTATTCTTTAACAAAACAACAGAGGTCGCATACCCCAACCTGATCTGCTACCAAGATCCTTTTGCTAATAAATCATTTCATTATTGCTCGATGTACATGCATGGAAGTAAATTGGTACCCCTTTAACAAGCACCTAACACTTCCCACCAAGGGAAAAAATTTAATTGAGAGGACAAAAGCATAAAAGAAGCATTTCCATTTGTGGAGAGTTTTCTGTCTCTTTCCATTATTCTCTAATTCAAGTAGATAGGTTAGTAAAATCTTCATTGGTAATTCGGAAAAGGATGCGAAAATAGGAAAAATGTAATTATCAAGCATAAACAGTTAGACTTACTAGGCGGAGGCTTCATGCATCCATCAATGCAATCAACTCTTCTAAAATCACATTACAATCACAATCCCATCTTCAACTATCAAGTGTCTTCAACTATCAAGTATGAAATACTAGTTATAAGACTATGGCCGCCAAGCACGTAGTTGCACTATCAACTTCCCTAATATCATTCTGCATTTGCATATCGGATTTAGATAGCAAACAGTTTCCTCACAACTACTCTAACAAAACCATCCCATGAACTACCAATTTGATATTCTAAAAGCATTCTAGGAACTCCGAATATCAGGCAATATTTTCATATTATGTACATTTTATCTAGACTAGGATATAAACTCTTTCTTGTGTAAGAAATTTATCATAAACAATGAGTTGGCGAAACAACTTCCACATAATATAAGGCGGTAAAGGCTTTAGGTGAAATTCAGCATTTTCCATCCTCGTAGACAAGCAGACTTCTTGTGCAATGCCTACACCAGGCAACAGAAGGACGTCCTCTTATATAACCTATTTAAACCTCAGCTTCAATCAGCAATTTTCATTAACCCATCATTGTGTCCCTTATGGACCTCTACCATAATGATGCATTGAGATTTAGCATAGAAAAAAGTCACAATAGCATAGAATTGTCTTTGCACATTTATTTACAGCATTCGGAAGCATACTGTAGAAGTAAAAAACATGGTGTGTGAGGACGTGATTTCTTCTCAGATCCATTTATAACACTAGACATTACCTTTCACATATGACAGTTCCATCAAGGCTCAGATCAAGTTCTTTTTCTATCAACTGTTCTCAGAAACTAATACACTCATCCTACATCCTGCACCTAGAATGACGCTAGGAACCCACACCTTTAAAGTCAATACTCAAAATCAATATACCTAACAAGTCCAGCAAATCGCTCACCGAGTCATGACAGCTCAAGCGTATCATTAATGCATTTGCTTCAAAATTTTCAAAATAGATATTAAATCCTATAATTCGTCAAATTATGGAGCCATTATCAAACACCAATCCAAACTGCGAGCAACTAAAGCTAAAATAGCGAAATTACAAGATTTTAAAATGGCATACCTATTTAAATTCCAATTCATACAAAGAAAGGAATCCAAAAGGACATTAAGTTGTGGAATCTTGATCTCGCACAAAACCGTAACAGTAAGGTTGTGAACTCACCTTAGACGCGTACCGGACGAGAAGGGATTCATGATTGGGTCCGTAGTGAAGCTCTGGGGTTAGCTCAATCAGATCCAATTCCCCACCAAATCTAAAGCGAACGCAAGATCAATCAAATCAATCACGAAGTTCTCGTTCCTATTTTTTCAGTGACAGGAAATATGGATAGTTCGAATTCGAAAACTCAAGATTCCAAGTTATTAAATTACAAGATCAGAGAACAGAAATCTGATGATGCAAATTGCTTTCTTTTTTAATTACTTGCGCGAATGCTCGTCCTATGTCTCCGTTAACAAATGAACGGAGGAATGGAAAGCGGCAGAGCACCGGAAATTTTGTTTTGCGAAGCGGTGACTCAGTTACAGATAGGTGATGGATATGGATCACTCCGCAGTTTTGATTGGACATCATAACGTGAATAGTGTGCAAGACTTTTGTATATCTCGTATCTCGTGCTGATGAGTAATTTGATTGGTCTGTGGAAGTGAATGTGTCACCAGATGTCGATCAGCCATTTTTCACTTATTGAAGGCGTTCATTGCAGTCCATTTCGCATATTGAGGGTTCGGAATATTTCCACAGCCATTACCTATGAAGAAAATATTATTTTCTGTTTGTATAATTATGGAAAATCTAAAATTTACATTTAGATCTTAGCCAGTGCACTCAAATACTCAATGTTAAATGATTTTTTTTACTAACTTAGTTCAAAATTTATTTGTTAACTACTTTAGATAAAATAATTATCCATAATTTTGTCTTTAATAATCATATTCTATTTTTCTATTCTTATTTGTTTATTTTTTATTTTTTCTCTGTTTTTTTACATTTTAAAATTCAAATTTAACAAAATAAAAATATTATTTACTTAATAATTATATAAATAAATTTTAAAAAAATTTAATAAAACTTTTAAAATATTTTTAATATTTTAGAATTTTAAACACAAAAGTTAATCAAATATATATTTTCGGGCGAGTAATATTTTTATTTTGATAAGTTTAAATTTCAAAAAATATTGGAAGATGAAAATAATATAGCAAAATTTCTGCTACTTCATTGATATGTGAGAAAATAAAAAGGTAACAGAATCTGCATAGGAAGATCAATGAACATTCAGAGAAAGAGCATTTCATCATTCTTAATTCCAACAGTTCTGCATTGCACAGAGGTTTTAATATTTTGGCCAGCCATAAGAAAACCTTACATTGAATTAAGCTACTCCTACATCCATCCACCCATTCTCCCAAATGAAATCTTGAACCAACTACAACTATGCCCCTAACTCCTTAAGCACTGATATTGAGACCAAATAAGGTGACTAAAATCTTGAAAGACGAATAACAAGATAAAAATAAAGTTATTAACTCCAAAATTTGTTTCCTGTATATGAATCGTAGTCATGGGTATAACCCACTAAATTGGCCCCATAGCGATCATTGTGATGATCATAAACGGGATCTCCATAATTAACTGGCTTTATGACCACAGCTTCATGCTTCCCATCCTGCTCCTGAACAGTCCCAAAAACAATCTCATTGATCCTCTCAGAGCTCTGCTCATAGTAAGCATGTGAATTGGAAGATTGACACCGATGATGATGTTGCTGTTTCTGCTGCTGCTGCTGAAAGTCACCATCCCACCCGTTACAGAAAGCTCGACTTTGCCGCAACTGATGGATCTTTTCTGCATCCTTGGACATGAACGGATACGTTTTCCGTGGGGTGGGAGTTCTTGTATCAATTGAAGGGGGCTCATCTTCATCTGGTATCACAAAGCTCTCTTGTGTGGGCCAAACAGTTGAGTGCTTCTGCTGTTGCTGATGCTGCAGGCTTTGATATCGATAATTTATTGGGTTCTTCCTAAAACGGGGAAGTATTCCTCCCAAAATTTCAAAAAAAGCTGATTCAGTGATAGAGAAAAGATTTGCAAGAGATCCAAAGAAACCTTCTTGTTTTTCCTCTTCTTCCTCAGTTGGTATTAAAGGTGGCCTCACTGATTTCAGGGGCTCCTGATATGCATTTGGTGTGGTGTTTGTTTTCACTGTACCATTATCCTTCAAGAGCAAAAGGATAGGAAAAAAAAATGTTCATCACGTTACAAGATACAAAAATTTTATCTATGTCTGATAGGGACATTAGGCTGTGTTTGACACAGAAGAACAGAATTACCAACAATACTTTCGTATTAATGCTGCTACTTCCATTTTGTTGATACATATTTAAAAGCCACAAACTTTATGACTAATATTCCTAGAGAAGAAAAGGGATTTTTGCTGTCCCTCATATGAGCAAAGGGAGCTTTCTTTCATGTATCTATTTCATTTTATAAAAGAATGAGATGAATACAGATATCCAAAAGGTTAAGCTGCATACACTTTTCCATCAACCACACCCACAACTAATGGCAGTTCCAAATAAAACCATCAAGAAGTGTATGCTCAAGTGCTCATCTCAAGTAATGTACTGATAAGAATCCTATCAAGCAGATATACTAAGAAATCTCAGGTAAACTAGAAATAGGAAAGATTACTAACATTCTGGGAAGACAAGATTGTGCCCACCCTATATTGCAGCAATGCCAGCATGTAACCAAAGGAGCCAGCTGCAAACAGTACCGCAATCCCTGCAAATAATGAAAGCATTACCTACAAAGCCATCAAAACACACAAACTATAAAAGATGAAATTTGAATGGATTAGTATACCAAGGGGAAAACCACTTCCATATTGATAGGCACAGTCATCAAAATGAAGTTGGATTTCTCTAATAGCTCGGTTCCCTCTGTCTATGACAAGTAGAGAACAACTGCTTCCAATGTAAATCACATCAAAATCAACAGAAAATTTTGCGTCTTCACTGGGTCCATCTACATGGCGACCTCCACGACTCCATTTCCCTCCAGCTATTGTTGTAACCCCTGCAGTAAATTTTTTGTTGATCATATCAGAGACAGATTCACAATCACAACTGCAACTACCTTCACCAAAAACAACAGTATATTTTCTACCTCTTAAAAATCCTTATACGTGCACTGAGATAGTTATTATATTTAAAACTTTAATTGACATGACAACTTTGGATAAGAAAGTTCTCTTCTGGCAGCAGGACTGCTCAACTGGATTAAATATGTAGTATTTGACTTACCTGAATCACTTATTTTCCGGATTGCCATATTCATAGTGTCTGCAATATAAATGTTTCCCCTGTCATCTACTGTAAGCCCCTTAGGATGGTTCATCCTTGCATCCCTGGGTTTCCCATCTACATGTCCGCAGTATCCTTCTGTGGATCCCGCGAGAAGCTTTGGTCTGCTGTCTGCAGTTCTCACATTAGTTTAAACGAAATCAATTGCAGGAGAAGAAAATGTGCATTTGCTAAAACTTTCAATCATATCCGAAGAATCAGCATAAGCAGAAGTTGTATGTTAGTGTACAAATAGTTAAACTAAACAAATTTCAAGTAAATGGTTCATACGAAATTCCAATACATTCATCAGTAATAAAAGAAACCAACTTACAAAGAGACAAAGAGGAGGAGATCATGTAAATGTTACTATTAGCAGAGTCCAAAATCAGAAGATCCCCACTAGGCAACACCTCAACTGAGAAAGGCTCAATCCCAAGCTTGCTTCCATCAAACACAGTCTCCACAGTATATCCACTCTCAAACTTCATCATCGGACGGCCATTAATCGCTGCACACACAAATCCCATAAGCACCACCAATCAGATACCAATATCTATAATCTCCATAAAACCAAGAAAAAAATAGAGAGAACCCAAAAGCAAATGTAAGAGTAGAATCAAAGATCTAACCTGTTTTCGTGGAGGTTGTGAGTGACCACAACCATTTCATAAAAGCAGACACAGCATTTGATACGAACCCACTAACAATCTCTGCAACGTAACCAAAAAATTTAAGCAGAAAATATGAAGTAGATCAAACAAAAGCAGCTACAAATTATACTCAGATATATAAATATGCTTATTTACAGATTCACTTACTAGCAGGTGAAGCACCGATAGGAGCTGAAGAGACACCTGCAAAGAGAAGCAGAAGAGCCATACCCAGAACCACCACATTGTTACCCATTACTTGGATTCTCAAAAGAGACCCGAATAAAAAAACAGTTAGATACGAAAGATTCAAGCTGTAACCATTAAAGCATTGCAAAAAAAAACCTAGTTCATATGAGGGTTTCGAGTAAAAAGGCAGGATTTTTGTTATATCAAAACAGAATGGTATGGTATTCGGCACACTTCTCACTACTGAGTGAGAGTGTTTATGGGTTTTTGGTTTTTAAATTTTGTTTAGTAAAGAAAAAGTAAAAGAAACAAATACAAAAATAAAAGTAAAGAAACAAGTCCTTTCTGTGTCAAACATGCAAAGAGTAAAGACGAAGAGCATGAGCAGCCCAGCCAGTGGTGCTGAGAGAGAGAAGACGAGAAAGAATCATATGCTTGGATCATGTCTCAAATAATACTACTTTATTTTTTATTTTTCCGAAAATAATACTAACTTATTTATATTTCATTGACAATTATTCTCGACATAAATTGTGTCGTCTGTCCTTAGCACACCTGGGATTATTAACGAGAGAGTTACTGATAGTTTTATTAAATTTTTTACTTCATTAATCATTTTTCTTCTGTTAATAAAATGGGCAATTGGCACGTGACATGCGTTTAGTTGGTGATCTTGTTGCAGTTGACTTTAATAATAAAATAATCAAGTGGCCATATATAAAAGCCTTTTATTGAATTTAAAAACTATTACAGATAACTCAATTGGGAAGTATGTGCATGTGTTATTAAATCAAATCAATCGTGGATTTCAAGAAAGTGATGCAGGGAAAACTGAAGAAAAGGCCTTGTTCTTGTTGTTATCAAACATGAAATCGACTAATGGTCCAGCAGGAAAAACATACCAGCAGGAAAATTGGGCTGGCTGGAAGTATATAATTCGATCAGGCCCATGGAAAATGAAATTAACGTAACAAGTTGATCCGTGAAATAACACGCAACACCTACTCGTCTCCACATTGCCTTCAGGAAGGTTCGGAAAAAAGCGTCACGATTTAGTTTTATTTATTTATTTTGCAACGCCTCAAAGGCAATGGAAGATGCATTGACCAAAAGCGAAAATAAAAAAACATGTACATCTTTTCGATTATCAATTATGGGAGAAAAGCAAAATCCCCCTATGATTAATTTTTTAACAAAAATTTTTTTATTATTTTTTAAAATAACAAATACTCTTTATTAATAATAAATGCACCCTTCTGTTTAGCTATAATGACAAATACTTATTTATTAAAATACAAAAATAAATATTTTTATCACACAAATTCTTAATTTTTTTTTGTATAAATTTCTGTCTTCTATTTTATAAACTCATAAATTAAAATAACTAATTTTTTATTAAAAATATTTTAAATTTAATTAATATTTTAATATTTTAATTTATAATACTTTATACTAAAAGGATATATCTAAATTAATTTTTTAAAATTAAATTTAAAATATTTTCATTTGATATTCATAAAAAAATTATTAATTCAGTTTTATTTTGTAAAATTAAAATTTGAATATAAAATTATAAACTAATTTTTTATAGTATAAAGTATTATAGTTTTTTAATAATTAAAATAAAAATATTTAAATCTCTTTTAATTTTTAAATTAAAAATAAAATAAATTTTTTATAAATTTAAATTATAGAGTAAAAATATATTTTATAATTAAATATAAATATAAAATTATAAATTAATTTTTTATTTTATAATACTTTATACTAAAATAATTTATATTTTAATTTTAAAAATTAAATTTAAAATAATTTTATTTTATATTTATAATGAATATATTTTTATTTCATAATTTAAATTTATTAAAAATTTATTTTAACATTTTAAAAATTAAAAATTTTAAAAATTAAATAAAAATAATTTAAAATTTTTTATTTTATTGAATGAATGTAATATTTTATACATAAAAAAATTAATTTATAATTTTATATTTGTAAGTATTTTTAAATAATTTATTTACTACAAATATAAAATTATAAATTTTATAAATTTAAATTGTAAAATACAAATATTTTCATAAAATTTTATGAATAGAAAATAAAAATATTTTAAATTTAATTTTTAAAATTAAATTATAAATTTTTTTTACTATAAAGTATTATAAAATTAAAAAATAATTTACAATTTTATGTAAATTTTGACTTAAAATTTATTAACAATATTATTCACTTTAACTTAATTATTAGAATATCATAATTTTATTCTTAATAATGAACTCAAATTCATCTCAAAAGATCTCATTAATATATTAGTTATAACTTTATATATAAAAAGTAAAAATTTTCTCTTTTATTTCAATATGATACTCGCTTTGACTCCTTTAACTATACTAAAATTTGCCAATAATCGCTTTCTTATTCAAGCATTTTTGCCCTAATATCACTTTTTGTCCTCTAAGTTTGAATAATATATTTTGCATTTATACATAATAAAATTATGAATTTATTTTTACTTTATAATTTAAATTTATAAATATTTATTTTATTTTTAAAAAGTAAATAAAATAATTTAAATATTTTATCTGAATTGTTGAACAATTATAATATTTTATACAATAAAAAAATTTAATTTATAATTTGATGTTCATAAATACATTTAAAAAAGTTATATTAAATATAAATATAAAATTATAAATTAAAATTTTATTTTATAATATTTTATAACACAAAAAAATTTATAATTAAATTTCTAAAAATTAAATTTAAAATAATTATATTTATATTGATAAAAAATTACTAATTTATTATTTTATATTTTTAATTTATAAAATTTATAATTTTATATTTAATTTAATAATTTTTTTAAAATGCTTATAAATATAAAATCATAAATTAAATTTTTTAATGTACAAAGTATTATAGTAGCTCAATAATTTAAAATATATATATATTTTAAATTATTTTTATTTAATTTTATAAAAATAAAAATTAAATTTTTTATAAGTTTAATTATTAAATAAAAATAAATTCATAAACTTTTATGACTATAAAATAAAAATATTTTAAATTTAATTTTTAAAAATTAAATTATAAATTAATTTACTATAAAGTATTATAAAATAAAAAATAAATCAATAATTTATAATTTATTATCTATATTTATATTTAATTATAAAATTTATTTATATTTTATAATTGAAATTTATAAAAATTTTATATTTTATATTTTTAAAAGTTAAATAAAATTAATTTTAATATATTTTTTAAATTATTTAAAAATTATAATACTTTATACCATAAAAGATTTATATTTATAATTTTAAATTCATAATTTTATAGTTTTAATTTTATAAAATAAAAATAAATTCATAATTTCTTTTGAATATCAAATAAAAATATTTTAAATTTAATTTTAAATTTTAAATTTATAGTTTTTAATATAAAAATATTATAAATTAAAATTTTAAAATTTTAAATTAAATTTGAAATATTTTTTAATAAAAACTTAATTATTTTAATTTAAAAATTTATAAGATAACAATTAAAAATTTACATGATAAAAATAAAAAATATATGTAATAAAAATTTTTATTTTATTTTAATAGAGAAAATATTTATTATTTTAAAAAATAATTAAAAAAATTTATTATAAAGTTATTGTCAGAAGGTATTTATCATTTCAACAAAGTATTTACCATTTTAATAAACTATAGGAGAATTTTGTCTTTCTGCCTATTAATTATTGTGATGGTCAAATTCAATTGGGTCTAGAGTATAAGCTTAGCCAACATGGGATCACACGTACGACTCACGAAAGAATGAAGCCAAAACAAAATAATCTAGATTAATATTCTATTATGCAAACTACGTGCTTGCTTTACGGTTCATTGCTAAAATGCATTGCATTGTACAGTCCATAGATTCGTAATTGGTAGATGACAAATCGCAACTGCCGCATCCACGTAACCGAGTAATTTTATTTTGAAAGGATATTTATATTAATTCTGAATTACAATTTTTTAAAATATATTCGAACATAAAATTTGATATAGCTAAAATTTTATTCTTCTGTACTTAATATAATTATAATATAATTCTTATACATAATTTTAATTAATTTAAAATAAATACGGTATAATTTACGAGCACTTACCCCTACAAAATAAATGCCTGACTTTTATATAATCGACCGTTGCAATAATAATTAAGTATAAAAATTTTTCTGTCAAAAAAAAAAAAAAAAAAATTGTTCCATTTTCGTTACTGATATTGTCATGTAGACTTAACAAAATAATATATTAGAGGAAGAAGGACATGGATTGGTATGAACAAATATCTCAATGACATATGGCAGCCTCCATTCCACTATTCTCAATGTTTGTTTTAACATTGGAAAGAGAGAACTATCCAAATCCCTTGTTCAATCTTTTGGGATTTTGTTTGCTTCACCTCTGCAAGTTGCAGCAAAGCAACCATAGCCTCTTTACAGTTATCACAATGGTATAAAAAAGAGAAATTGAGGTGTTAATTTGTGACTTTTTAATTTTCTACTAAAATAAAAGCACACATAATTTTGTTAGTATACTTCCAACGTATCCTCATTTTTACCTTCGTATTCCACATCAAAAGTTACGCAGAGGGATTTTTTTTTCAAGAAGAATGGCAGATGGATTTACAGCAACCTAATTTGGCCATCACTAGCAAGCAATAATCTGCACCAAATTTCTTCTTACAACTACCTAATAAATAACCCAAGTGACGTCAATCCTGATTTCAGGCGGCCAATTTAAACTCAAATGCAAGCATATCAATATCATATTTATTCCCCTTTCCAGGATCAGCCAACCACGCACTCGTACAAGTGGCGGGAGGTAACTATTTACTTTGATGCCATTCATCTCAGCCTCGGATGATCAGAATCAACATATGTTAGTAGACATTCGTGGATGGCCAAAAAATTAGTTGATACAGGCAGAAAGAGACCTCAGAGCCCAAGAAGATATATGTATTGAGAGACGAAAAGTGTGCCCATACAAGTTAAGGTGCCTCCTAATCAGTTCCAAAAGGTAGAGCGGCAATATTATGTACATCTAAAAATCTCATCCTGAAGAGAATCCCTATTGGCACCAGTAAATACAAGATCAATGTTGACATATATATTAGAAGAAGAATTGTTGTGTCCCAACTCAATCTTGTTAATGTCACCATGATCACGTTGTTCAAGCTAAGTGAACCCCCTCCAAGAGCTCGAGATATATCTGGGTTCAATCCCCAGGGTACTACCACAAACTCATCACCAAAATTCACCTTTTGATTCACGGTGCAGAATGCTTTGATGCACTAAAAGAATTTCAACACATGGAATAGATAAATCTGTGTGAACCGCTCAGTTTCAACTTAAGTTGCACTCTCGAAAGATACCTGGCTTTCTATTAGCTGCCTAGGCTTTGAACTAGAAGCAGATGAAAGGCCTTGTAGCAATTTCACAACATCGGTAGCATCGTCAAGATAGTACTTGGCCTTACTAGGCTTTTGCCCAACAGTGCAGGCAAAGATCTCTGGAGGAACAGGTAAAGATGGACTAGTGACTGTACTTAAGATGCTCTCAAACATATCTTCATCAGATCTATCATCCCCAACACACATCACAAAATCTGGCGGCCTTGCACCATTGACCATTCTCATAAGAACCTTTTCAGCAACCAACCCTTTGCTTACTCCCTGCAGTTTTCAAACAATTGATCATCAATAAGTTTGTCCCAGATTATTGTGAGTGAGAGAGGGAAGACAACAACAAGAAAGGTCGGAAAGAAGAAGGTACATACCTGGGGCTTAACTTCAACGATATGTTGGCCCCTCTTAACAACTGCTGGTTCATTTGCAAGAACATTTTCCAGGTGATCAAGTAATTCCTTCGCTTGGCAGGACCCAAAGTCAGGATCTGCATCTTGATGATGCCATACCAAAGCACTCTCTTTAACCTCTATACTTGAACCATCAGTCGCCTCTGTATACAGTCTCATGACAGGTTCCACGATCTTTTTCCATTCCAGATCAGCACCCAAGTGACTGGTTTCCCATTCAGAGGTTTTATTTGACCTGCATCA
>JAWDEX010000012.1:7239883-7256052 GCA_035221805.1 Trichilia hirta
CCAAGGTAGAACTTCTTTTGCAGGTCGTTAGGTAAAAAGGTTGGCACACAATTAAAATCCTCCAACAGCTTTTGTGCAACTTCTTCCTGTTCACTTGCATCAACATCAGCCTTAAGAGACCCAACATAAATCACCTCAGTTTCCATAGAAAAACCATCCTTGAGGTGTAACAAAAGTGAATCCTTATCTAAATTAAAGCACCATCTACCAGTTTCCACATCCCTTTTAGCATTCAAAGGCAACATATTTGCCACAATAATTTTCCGCTCCCCACTACTGGATGAGGAAACATCTGAATCCCCATCATTACGTCCATAACAATCCAAATCAGAGATAATTCCAGAAACTGTCATCACTCTAGGAAGAGCTCTAGGAGTTTGCGGAATATTCAACAGATCTCCAGGGGCGAAGTCCAGGAAATTTGCATAGGATCTTTACGCCATTACCAGTAGAGAGACACTTTCACTTCTATGTAATACAAAGAAAAACACTTCCTAGCAGAAAAGTTTTGAATACGGAAGTCTGTAAACCTACAGGCAAATAATGGTGTGTATCAATAACAGCTCATTGCCAACAGTGCACCAATCGCTATATTTGCACAAATTACAGACAAGCTCCTACAAAGATAAGTCAGACAAGCAACCAAGCACAAAATGCAATTGTTAGTATTCTTATGAATTTAACAAAAATATATCTATGTAAACATTCTCACCTGCAATTCACAGGCAATCAGGTTCAGAGCAGAATTATCATAAAATCAACTAAGGTAACTGCATATAGAATTTAAAAGAGAGAGTGGCCCCTGATTTGATGAGGAGATAATTACCACCAAGAAAACGATCACAAATCAGAGCCCCCAATTTTATTAAGTACACAAACATAATTGCCACCAAAGGATGATACTTTCAGCTGAAACATAAAAACTAGCCAATGCAATTACTCCATGTGAGGATAACACCAAATTTAAATCTAAAAACAAAATAACACAACACAGAAGTACTTCCATTGGATATACAAATGAACAAAAAATGATAATGATCAGTAATGATGACTACACGCAAACACACACATACATCTACGTGTACATATATACATACACAAATATAAACGTATGTATATAATCCTCAAAAAAATATATATATATAATCCTCAAAAAAAAAAAAAAATCGCGCGTACACAACGCTTATAGAAATCATGTTTCCATATTTGTTTAATATTTGGTAGATAGTTACAAATATCTCATGTGTTATTTATGCTAACAAAAAGAACCAAATGACTGAAAGAAAACAAAAATGGTAAAACTATCGACAAAAACTCAAGAAAAGAAGCTTATAAAGAAGCTATAAATGACAATCCAAAACTATTAGATCAACGAAAAATGTGAAAAAAGAAAAGTAGTAAAGAGAGAATATTTTTGAAAGAAACAAGATCCTACCTGGAAAAAAATGCGAATTCAGTTCAATAATCAGATCACGGAATCTCAATGAAAAAGCTATAATCACATATCTCCTGCTAAAAGAGTCAAAATCACACCTAAACACGTGAGAAGAGATAACAAAATAAATAAACCCACACAATACGTAAATCCTCTGTTTGGCTCCCGGGAAAACTGTGGAACTAAAATCTCCAAAGTCTCAAATTCACTTTCTTTTTTGTTTAAAAACCATGACGAACCTAAAACAGCTTATCCCTCCTCAGCAAAAAACAACCATAATATAAGAATTTGAATTTCTGATCTTTTATCACCGTTTACCGGTAACCAAACAGAAATAAAAAAAAAAAAAAAAAAAAAACGAAAATGAAAAGAATTTCACTCTTATGCAAATAGATCACGATTCACGTACAACACAAACTTCAACGGTCAATTAATCGACCAGTATTCATCTTACCGTCACCATTGGCATTAACATTGCGTGATCATATACGGCTTCAACGACGGCCAACGGCGAGTTCCGTAAATCGATTTAAAATGGCTGGTAGCGCTTGTTGAATTTTCAGGAGAAAACGAATGAGTCGAACAAATGCACTAATCAAAGACGAAATCGCGGAAAACGAAATTTATATTGGCAGACAATTATCAGGAATGGATAGACTTCGATAAAGTTGACCACAGTTACATTTGAACTCGTAGTGCTCGGAGTTTTCACGTTCTCGTCGTCCAATTACTGAAATATCCTCATATTCGGCTTTCTTTTTTCGTTGTTTACTTTTCGAAGCCAAATCCAAGTTCGCCTTTTGCGTTGGTGACTAATTGGCCGCTCCCTTGGCAACTACAACGAAACTAAGATGAATTTACCAAATGTTTTGCTGTGAATTTTCACCAATACATTATTAAAAAATCATTTTATATTTTTTAATTAATAAATTTTGGGTAAAAAATATTTTATAATTATAATACATAATTGTTCAGTAAAATTTCTATATGTTCAAGTATTTTACCTCCTTAAAAAAATGATGATGTGAATTGATTTTATATTTAATGCAAGTAAAAAAGTAACTTTAGTTTGCTTGTAAATGGAGTTTAGGGATGATTCTTGTTGTAACAATAGGGTATTTTGGTAGAACCATTTGTTTAGGTACGAAATTAAGTTTCTTAAGACATTATAAGAATATTGTCCTCCAAATGTTTGCAGCCAGCTTTGTGTTATATAGTCTACCTTCGCCTAATTACTTAATTTAAGCAACAAGATTATGTCAATTAGAGAAAAGTTAGGATTAGGCTCTAAAAAACATGATTTTAAACATGATTCCAACCTAGCCCTAGTAAGGCCACTGCATGCAATATCATACAATTAGGTAAAAAAAAAAAAAAGATTGTCCTATACCATTATAAAATAATTAACCATGGCAAACTACAACTTTAGACCATTGGAAGTTTGAAATATTATTATTATTATATATATATATATATATATTCCACTTAAGAAAGAGAGAAGATAAAAGGCAATCAACTTATGTATTTCCTCCCTTTCTTCTTACAAGCAAGCTTACAACTTTATTTATTATTGCACAAATGATCTTATTAGTAGGTTTACATAATAATTTAATATGATATATTACATATTCATGATTTCCAACTACTCACATCCCATTATTATTTCATTGCAAGTGCACGCTTATTCATGCAATAGCTTATAGGAACAAAATAATTCATATGGATATCTTATTTTAATCACATATACTTATTTAAGAGAAGTGTATGGATTGTTTTTAAAGCAAAACTTACATTAAAAAAAATAATAAATAAAAACATAATGATAAGAAGAAGAATAAAACAAGAGCGTGAATGTCGATTTTGACTAACATAGTCATACTGATTAAATATGATAATATATTTATTAAAAATTCGCATATGATAATTTTTAGTTGATGGTCGACAGCACGTTCATTTTTAATTTATCAATTGAACATAATATTTTATATAATTTTTCATCATCATTGATTAATTCCAGAGGTCCTATCGAAGCGTATTAAAAACACGAGATCAAAAATAAAAAAGGAAAAAAAAAAAAAAAAAACAGAAAACTAAAACAATAAATTAAACTTAATTATATGGAAGGATCGTCGATGCAAGGATTTCAAAAGAATAGGCTAATCTCGTAAAATTGATCATGTGTGTTGGGCTTGTGCACTCATAATTGACAACTGGGCAACTTCGCGCTGGGTTCCCAAAAAAAAATAAAACATTAGAATAGGAAGGGGACGGAAATCCAACATCATAAAACAACAAAAATTTGAAATACAAGGAAGAGATTTGACTCGGCAGCACCCCTGTGTCAATTGGATAAACAGAAGTATATTCTCAGTTTATAAAATCAATCACATGTCCAATGTGTACTTTACATTGTCGGTATTTGGTCAATTGATTGGGTGGAGACCGTAGAGTACACACGAATACTTAATCCTTTCACGTTTCTACATGTGGCTATAATGAGAAGGACCGTACTATTACTACGAATACATAACACGACTATTTGGTAATGAAGTTAGAGTGTACGTGGTACCAAATTCTTCCATTTCAAGAAGTGAATTGACTTATTATAAAAATATTATTACGTCGTTTTCTTAAATTGCACGGTATTTTGACTAATTATAAGTTTAAAAAAAAAAAATTATAAATTGTTCACATGAAAATTGTAAAAATTATTTTGCAAGAAATCAATTCTACATAATATATTAAAAGACTATTAAATCTTTTAAAAATTTTTTGTCTTAATGCAATGATAGTATGGTATTTATATTTAATTTAATTTGGCATGCTTCAAAAATTAAATTAAATTAAATTTTATGAGAATTATTAATTAATTATAATTTTTTTAAAATTTAAAATATGGATGATTTCTTTCATGTAATTAAAAAATAATAACTCAACATCATTGTTTTTGTTCTTTTTTTTTTTAAAACACTAATAAACCATCACATCTTTTAGTTGTATCTATTAATCATGTGATTGACATGTGAAAATGCGATTAATCACATGAATATGGTTGTGAAAATAGATAAAATTCACATGGTATTTTTTAATAGTTAATAATAATAAAAAAGAACAAATTTCGATCAAATAACAACACACATGAGTCAAAAAAATTTTGAAATTCAGCTAAATTCGATCAAATAAGCTTGTTTGTTTGAAACGAAGTCAGAATTGCGAACGAGCAAAAAGTATTTCCGCGCTTTTATGTGCCGCAATAGAAGTGGCATAGTTGTAATTTCAATTTAATTTAAATATTGGTTTTCTTAACGTTGCTCGAAGGTCGCAGCGGTTAAATGGGACGTCGTTCGAAAGAGTCTTCCTTTTGTACTTCGTCCTTCCAGCTTCATCGTCCCGCCTTCGGGGAATGGATGTGACAACACGTGTAACACTTATGTGTCCCCACAACCACCACAAGTAGAGGCGGGACCCACTAGAACACAACGTGGACATCACCATTATTTAATCAATCACATCCTTAAACCTTCAACATCGAAGGTTATCCTAATTCCTAACCCACATGTCACACGTGGTTACACGTGAGTGAGAGCCAATGGCAAAATAATAATAATCTTCTAACGATTTAACGTGCAGTGTGGGTCCCGATGGGTTTATCCGATGGCGTGTGAAGGAGTAGTGTCTTGGTCTTCGCACTTATCCAAAACTTTTCGAGTGGGACCCAGATCTCTTTAATGGAATGTTCCAAACGTATCTTTCACTCACCGTTTTTTTTTTTTTTTTTTTTTAACTTCTAGTTTTTTACGACTTCGTTCACATTTGAGAGGGATCCAGTAGTGTGAGAAATATTGTGGAAGAAATAAATTAATTATGTGAATATCATAGTATATAGTAATTTATATAAAATATTTGATATTATTAACCTTTTTCTTAAAAATTAATATTCACAATCTCGTTAAATATTAATTTAAAAAAAATAATAGTAGGGTGTGGTGCGGTGTTCTACAATGAAATTGCTATTGTACGAAAAGTTTTGAGTTCGGGTCACACGTGAAAAATAGATAATTATTTGATTTGTTTGATAGCTCTATTTTCCTAACTGTTAATTGGTTTTGTTGGTGAGATGAGTTAGTTTTGTTTGCCAGCCATAAATTTGTCATTTGTGCATTCGTTGCTTGGTTCACTCGTACAAAAAGACCCAAAATTGGTTCCATCTTACCATTCTTAGTCCATGTCCAATGAATTTAGTTGCGTAATATTAGCATTAAAAAGAAATGAGCTCCGTTAGGTTGAAAGAAATAGATGGATGTATATTAAGTTTTGAAGCACTTTATAGTTAATGGGAAAATTATCAATACCCATATTGATGAATAGTTAACAATTCAAATAAAAGTAAATGGTGAGAATTATCATTTTGATCTTATTCTGAAATTTGATAAATTATATCTATATATATATCAACATTTATTTTTCAAATTGCTTGCAATAAACCTCCTTTTTAAATATATTCTATTAATTTCTTTAAGTGTTAATATGATATAATTATATTTAGAAAACATTTATTTTTCTTTAGGAATAAATATTCTGTCGAATAAAACTAATGTAATTTAAAAAAGAAATTATTATTATTTATTTCTTATTTCAAATTATGTACACTGTCTTCGTATTTTGTATATTAAAATAATTAAAAAATTTATTTACAAGACTTTTTATCAAAAAATTATAAAATTTATAACAACTAACCATTGCATTAATTATTGCCAATTAATTTTACAAAATATAATGTTATGTCTGAGAGTTGACTTTCGCGAGTATTATATTTAGTGGAATCCCCAAACCCATCGTCATCATAACAGATAGATTCAAATCATTAAAATCAATTTTTACAACAAAATTTTAAAAGTATTTTTAAAATTAAAATATTATCATTTTGATTTATAAATATTACGAGACTAATTATTGAATATCAGATAAAAGTAAAAAATAAATTTGAGTAATAAACACTCCTTTTAAATTAAAAATGTCATTTATTAATCATTTATTAATTGTTATTTTTAAAAAATAATGTTTGTTAATCACTTTTAATTATATTTTATTTTTCAACAACATATATACTATAAAATTGAAATTAATTTGATGTTGAAAGGTAGAGAAGTATGTATCCTTGTCGTGTGGACTTTGAGTTTTTGCTTTAATTAAAAAAGAATTCTGAATGGTCTGAAGACTAAAGTGGGCATAGCCTGTTTGGTGTATTGGAAATGCGGGAGGTAAATTGTCAAAAGCAAATGCTTTCAATCAACCATCCAACGGTTTGCAAATTAATCTTACAAACTTTCGCAGTCGATGGAAGATTTGTAGGAGAATTCCGTAGAGAAATCTAAAAATTGAAGATCTTCATAGATTCACTTTCCATAATCTTATCTTGGGAATCCACTAACACGAACTAATGGATCATGGTTGGGTGGTATTGCATTATATAAATTTCATACTTGTCCTATGCTTGGATTATTTAAAGTATATATAAGCTCCGGGAGTCATATAACACTCAGAGAGAAACTTTTGTTAAAATTATTATTATTATTATTTTTTATATAAATAAATGACTTGTGCTGGGGGTCAACTTGTAGAAAAAAAGCATGGACATAAAATTAAAAATATTATATAATCAATACTATACATCTCAAATAATTTGTTAAATATCTTCACGTAAGTATTTCAAATTTTATCTCAAATAGTAGTGTTATATTATTATTTATTGATGGATGATATATTTTATAGTTTAAAAGTAATTAAATTGTGTCTTGGATTTTAATAATGTTGTTGTGCTTTGTATTCGGTTATAATTCTTTTTTTAGTATTATTTTTAGGGGGGTAAAGCTTATAGGTCCATAAAACATTAATAAGGCATAAGTTTCAAAACTACTTTGTGAGAAAGCAAACTTCAATTGAAACTACTTTGTCTTTTTGAAGAATAATTTGGAAGAGCTTCATGAAAAAAGAGAAACAAATATATGGGAAGTGTTTTCATACAAAGCATTTCTTAATATATTTCTCATTTTGCAAGCTTTTATTTATAGCATTTTCAATTATACTTCACAATGTCACTCACAAAACAAACAGGATAGGAAATTGTCGTGGCTAAGGCTGGCTTGTCCATTTCTTTTAATGTTACCGAGTGTTTTACCCCAAGAAATCTTCTATGAACCAACAACTATTGCTAGAGGAAAAATTGTTTCCATTATACTTATGCACAGGTCATTGCTTCCCACAAGCTAATTGTTAGTCTAGACCTGGAATTGTGATCAGGAATCCTTCAGAAATTACCAGGTTATTGTTGCAAATTGCCAAGCATGTTTCATAAACCCAAAGAAAAAAAAAAAAAAAAAGGCAGGATGACCCATACAAAGCGTATCACAAAACCACTTGTCCCATTTTATCCACCAACCGATCTGGGTGATGCTCTATCTATTGCACAACATCACAACATGCACATTATAAGTCATAATTTCTGTATAAACCAAAATCATACATGGTAAATCATCCCTACCTCAAGCGTAGATGCATGTGGTACACTTAATGCGTAGGATGGTAGCCGGCTATTCCTCCTCAAGAACTCATAACCAACGTCTATTACAAGCTTCTTTAGTGTACTCGATCCTTTCTTCGCTTTCATGTAGGAGTGTCCTAATATGTAAGCTATCCCAGCTTCCCTAGCTTCCATAAGTTCGTGGAGTTCCTCCATTGCCTCCCTGTTGATTTTTGCGCTTTCTGGAACGATAAACCGCACTCTTTTCTTCGGCTTGATTGGGGGTGGTGACTGAATCTCTTTTAATTCTGATGGGCCGGGGGAGTCTGCGTCTACAATTGCATCATCTTCACTCATTTGAACCCCTTCTTTATGGGTAGAGCATGTACCAACAACCGTCATTTTGTCATCATCCTTGAATAGATCTTCATTTGCACCATTGAGTCCAACATTTCCTGAATGTATAAATTCTGCTATACTACACACGAGATCCTTCTCAAATTCCATGTCATCCTTGTGAACATCACGATATCCATAGCGTACAATGCATCTATAGATTCTATACTGTCTTGGACCGATATGACCAACTAGAAACCTCTCCTTGGGTCTAACATGGGGAACTGGGACAGATTTAATGCAGAGAAAAACTAGAACCTGGTGGAAGGCTGGAAGGTTGGTGACAAAGTGAGAGAAGATTGCAGGGATTCCAGATACAAGCTCAGTGTGTACGAGGCCAATGCCACAAACACGTACAATGCCTAAGTTAGGACTTAAGCCAAGTAGCCAATCGATGGAGACCTTGTTTTGCACATCATACTCATACTTTTTGAGCGTGCCATAGTGCCACACACACATGACAGTCAGAAAGATAAAAGCAAGGGCAATTGGGACCCAGGCCCCTTCAAGGAACTTGATGAGAGAGGCTGAGAAGTAAAGAGCTTCAATTGTACCAAAGAAGACAACAAAACATAATGCAAGGAAGACGCTCTTCTGCCAGCATAGCACAATTACTAGAGACATTAAGCAGGTAGTGACCAGCATAACAGTTATGACTGCCAAACCTGTTCCACAAATAGCAAATTACTGTGAACACAGTAATAGAAACAGGGAACCTCCGGGTCTGTATTGAGATTAAGCTGATCCCTTACAGACAGAAATTAATTGTGCAATATATTTGTTTAGAAGCATTACAGAAGAGTACAGATTTCCTGAACTCCTGCATGAAAGACATCTCACAAGTAAAGTTGATGCGGACAACAAAGACTTCAAAGAAAAGCAATCTTAAGGAAGATATAAATCCAGAATTATGGTCTAAATTTGCTATCAGACCACATAGGATGCCCATACTATTTGGCTAGTTAGTATATCTTACCTTCATGTTTATTTGCCTTATTTAGACACTTGTATTATTCTACTTTTCTTCAGTTTTAGTAGATTCTGACATTTTTCATATTTGCTTGGTAGGCTGAACACACTATCATATGTGCATATACATATGATACATATGAAATAAAGCACTAAACAACAATTATAATTTGTAAGAGCTTTCTTTGCATACTTAAATTTTATTTTAATTTTCCTGCAATTGGGCTGGCATTCAAGCTTTCTACTGGCGGACCCAGCCAATCTGGGACGGTAGGGTGACGGCCAGTATTCACTTCAGCAAATCGGCTCATTGCAACCTGTATTTGTGAAACTTGGGTGGAAATTTAAAGAATGTCATGCGGACTCAATGAAGTGGAAGATTTAGAGGATGGGAATTTTCTTTCTTATGGCAAGAGGATGATGACATTTCAATTAATGTCAGAACACTTAATCACACAAACTAGTAAAATCTCTTTCCGATGAAATAAATTTTTTTCAATATGTGACCTACTTCATGCCATTATACCTCAAATTAATTATATTTTAATATAGCCAATTTTTTTTAAAAAAATGCCATCTACAGAAAATCATCTACTCATAAGATCCAAAATAACGTGGGCTATGGTAGATTTCTGCACAACAATCTTCTAATGTTGAAGTGGTCCACACCAAACCACATACCAACGTGTGCATAATGGTTCACAAAGAAACATGTTTCTGGCTTGGGCTAAGAATCATAATGATTTTTGTGAAAGACATTCACTTGAACATAAATGTGAACCAATTTATTTTCTGTGAAACCTAGAAAGTCCCCTAGTCAAACATTTAGCATATAAAAACTCCGAAAGACATAATATATATGGTTTCGTACCTGATGCATTCCCCAACCGTTTTGTGTCTCTAAAGCCAATAGTAACGGCCAAGCATAATACCATTAATATCCAATTAATCTCTGGAATGTAGATCTGACCATGGATTTTTGATGATGTGTGCACTATTTTGACTCGGGGGAAGCAACCCAGAGCAGAGCATTGCTTGATGATCGAGAAAGTGCCAGTGATGATGGCCTGGCTTCCCACTACAGCAGCAAGAATGGCTATAACCAGAACTGGCCATCTCAGTTGCTCTGTATCAATAATGTAGGACATTTGAAATGAGCTGAAACTTGCTTACTATAAAAATTATACAATTAACACAGGCAATGCCTCAAAGTAACTACCTGGTACGGATACATAAAATCCAACTCGATATTCATTGTCAAGAGTATGATGCTGTGATAGATAGGCAGCTTGCCCCATATATGCAAGAATCAAGGATGGATAAACCAAAGATGTGAAAGCAATCTGCAGATATTCATGTACATTGAAATGTTATTTCACACATGGAACTTGAATGAACCAAAAAGTGCACCTGCAATATCTATCTTAATTGAACATAATTCTTTTCATACTTGAATGAGTAAACCAAAACTCAGGACTAGTATCTAATTGTGATCACTATCACAGGCAAGAGAAAACAAAGCAAAACTATGTTACAGACATTGATGTTGAGACTCCTATACAGCAAGAGGATATCAACTTTGGAAGTGAGAAAATATATCTCCTGTATGTTACCGTTATATGGTTTGCCAGCTACAAGAAAATTATATACATGATAGAATAACCAGGGCATATACATTGCTGGTTTACCAGTTTTCACCAATCAGATGTAGACAAGAAGCTATGTTATTAGGTGCACTCATTAATCATTATATAAAAATAATGCTCAGTTAATTTAGTAAGAGAGACCATCACCCTAGTTTTGAGGTCTTAGGAATATATACCTTGATTGACAGCTGGGAAAAGTGTCCAAGATCAGCAAACATGGCTTCGGAGCCTAGAAACAAATACACGGATTAGGGATTGTGGAAAAAACTTTGCTTACATACGGCTTCAAAATAAAATTAAACCATCTCATGCAAATACCTGTTATACACAACAAAATTCCACCCAATGACATCCAACCTCCTTTCTGAGTTTTCTTCACAAATTTATACATGTAATATGGAGAAAGTGCTTGATATATACGAGGATTCCAATGAAGGATATTATATAAGCCAATGGCACTGATGCATAGAAGCCATATCAAAACCACAGGAGAAAACAGGAATCCAACCCTGTGTGTGCCATAATGTTGAAGGGCAAACAGGCCTATCAGTATGACACAAGCAATCGGAACTTCTACATCTGCAAAATAATCAAACTTTTCAGAAGTTTTATACATTATCCTATCTTAAGAATAATATTTATACATGATGACTGCCGCAATTTTAGAACCAACTTAAATAATCGCGCATTTGTGATTCTTCCTGCCCAATATCAGGAGCATAACGTCTAAATAAGCTAAGGTTGCATAAATTTGCAATAAGTTGGAATTGCCGGTATTGGGATTTGCTTGTACAATGCCTACTATATTACGCAGCCACTTCCGCTCGACACACACCAACCAAGCCCATTGCAACAATAAATTAGCTGCCACATTTGTATATGTACTTAGCAGCTCAGTGAAAGCCTATATAGACTTCTTGATGAGATATCAAATTGTCTTCAATAGGCCTCGTCACCTCCTCTTCACTACCCTTGACTCAAATAAACATGTAGATTGATTGTTTACAAAACTAACACATATCTCTAAACTGCCAGTGGACATTTCAAATTCTTCCTCCCTGACATTTCATATATCCCACAAGTAATCCCTTTGGAAGACAAATATGTGTATTCTCCAGAAGATTTATAGGAAGGTGCTAAAAAGCTATAATCTGTTAATGGTTGAAGAAGCTACAAAATCCACTATGAAAAATTTCAAACAACTTGATTTCACTGCACTAGAAAACAAATATTGACTCTATTCTAAAATCACGAAGTTCCAGTAATTTATCAAGAAAAATTTCCTTAGAAAACAATGTCATAACAAGCCTTAAACTATCTAATGATGATTTATCTAGTTATTTTATAACTCTTAGCAAAGAAGGACTAATAAAATAGGAACCAAGACAAGAATAAGAATCTTACATTTGTGATGCTCCTTAGCCATGGAAAGCTCAAGCCCTGAAACTGCAGAAAAAACTGCCCAGCCATCCCAGATATCAAACGATCAGAGAGGTCTTCTAACAGAGGATAAAAACACCAAATACTATTCCAAAACCCAAGACAAAAAAACCCTATGATTACCAGAAATTGCCGGTGTGAGCACACCATCACCAATCAGCATACAAGTCCCAATCAAAGCCAATACAAGCAAAGATCGCTGCAGCACCCTATACCTTTCTAAAGTGGATTTCAACTTTGAGCCAAAACTAGTTCTTGGTGCCAAACTACTAACATCTTTCTTGTAATCACTGAGTTCCTCATCAGCCAACTGGCCATTAGGCAGTGAATTGACTCGGGCATTTCGACACAACAATGAGTACAAAGCAAAAGTCCCTCCTTCACCATTATCATCAGCTCTAAGCACTATGAACACATATTTAAGCAGGGGTACCAAAGTTAAAGTCCAAAAAACGAAAGATAAAACTCCATAAATCTCTTCATTTGTCTCTGAGTGTACAATATCTTCAGCGAATGTACTTTTGTAAACATATAAGGGTGAAGTCCCTAAATCTCCATAGACAACACCAAGACTTTGGTATGCTAAAGTTAACACCGTTCTCCATGATTCTTTCTGCCATAAAAACGAAAATTTGATTATAAAAATGAATTGGCTTTATACAAAAATCAATGCAGATTTGCAATAAAACAACAATATAATCGTACAACTAAAATGAGCTTAGTTTGGATTCAATATGTGATAACAAATGCATCTGTAAAAAGATTAGAATTTGATTACAAAACTGAAATGGACTTTCGTCCTATAAATGAACAATTCAAGTGCATCACATCTCACCTTAACATAATTTTGAAAAGCACCAGCTTCTAGATCCATCACGGGAAATCTCAAAAGCACAAAACATCCATTGTGGCTGTGAAATGAAAAGAATCAAATGCAACCCGTGTGCCAAAAGACCCTTCCCAGTATGTAACTTTGGTGTGTAACTCTAAAGAATTGATTTTTGTATGTAACGAAAATATTAGAAAGGATAGTTTTATTGTTTGTCGAACGAGTCAAGGAAAACAGCAGTGGAACAAACTTCTGTGGGGACACGGCAAGAAAAAAGGAACCCAGACTTAAAATCAGGGAATAAGAAAATTACATAATCATATAATATATATATTCCGCGAGTTCTTTTAAATAAAATATACTGACTGGGATTGTTTTGAAGCTGGTGCCGGGGATTTTTCTTTTTTAATATCTTATTTGAAGAGAGACCTCCCCCACTTGGGTATGAAGTGGCAAATGTTGAAGTATGTGTTTTTGTCTAACTCTCTGAGTTGACTCGCTGAAACAAAGACAGATCTTGCTGTCTGTTCTGTCGCCTATCTTCCTTAAAAATTTTCACCAACCTTAACTACTTTATCACTCTCTCCTCTACCGGGAGAAAAACGAGAGAAATCAATTAATGGATATTACATTGAGTATATGTTAGATTTTCAAGTTCCATAAAAAATGGAAAATTAATTTTGCTAACAATAGATATTATTATACTGATTAAAATTTATTATTAATTATTATATTAGATATAAAAAATTATTATAAATAATAAATATAAAATTTTTTACAAATACTCTAAAAATATTATTTTTAGCTAACAAAATTAATGTAAAAATCATAAAAGCTTACTTACCAATTTAACTTTGCATTGCCATCGTTGATTTTGTTGAGTCATGATTTCAGAATCTATGAAAGTGTGATTAATTATGGCGTCACAATTTTTCATGTGCAAATTCCGGGAAACAAACAAACAGTTTTGACACATATAAACACTTCTATACTTGAAGAATTTGGTTGCCATTTCTTTTACATGGGATTTTTCTTAATCACTTTTATTTTTAAATGACTTTTTTTATTGGTTTAACTCCTGATTATGCTAAATTAAAACTTTATCTTATTTTTTTATTTATCTCTATTTCCCATTTGTGCTTGCCATTTCTTTTAATATATCTGCGGTTATTATAATTTATAAAACTATCCCAGGCGTGTAAAAGGTATAATTCCATTCACAATTTTGATAGAAATATGAAAATAAAGTTGGAAAAGAAGGATGGCATCGCTTTGATAAGAGCGTTGTCGGTTCATATAATTTCAGCTTTATATAAAGTGATCATTATTACTAAAACTTTGTCAAGCTGAATAATGATCTTTATTAATCTAAATAGTTTAATTTAATAATTAAAATTTAGTTCAACTTTTGCTTTTTGAACGAATGAATGGAGTTGATCAGTTGACTTCTTTTATTTTAGGATTATTTTCTTTGTTGATAATGTGTGGTGGGAATGAGATCTTGTTACCATTTTTACTTTTTGTAGCTATTGAAAATTAAATACTCTTTTTTATATAATTAATCGTGTTAATTTAATAAATTTATTCATTTTTAAATTATAAAAATTTGTATTATTATCCTCAAACAAAATTTTAACTCAAAATGATTTCAATTAATTTTTTATTTGATAATTACTTTCTTTGTAAGTTATTGTTTTCAAATGAATCTTTCTGTATTTAATTATATAATATTTTACTTGATTTTTAGACTCGATCAATTAATTAATTAATTAATTTTTCATTGTAATTAGAATATGCAGAAAGGAAACGTCCGCCTGTGGAAAGAAAGAGCAGAAATCCAACTTAATATCACGTTTTGCCTTCCCCAAATACGCCAATCCAACCCCAACAACCATTAATACTTTATATATAAACTTCAACTCCAATCCTATTCACCTTAATCTCTCCGCCTCCAAATTGGACTAATTTTAAACCATAATCATAGCCTACATCTATACATGGAGGCTGACTACGTAGAAAATCGAATGGTTGGGGAAAACGTGGGCACTCTTAATGATCGGTGAAAGCTCAACTTCTTAACCGACACTTACCAACATAATTGATAAATAAGATTTTCAATTTCAAAGTATCATAGAATAGCATGGTGGTTATAATTTGCTTCCAATTCATTTTAAAAAGTAAATGTAAATAATATTTAATAACGTTAATTTTTTATAAAATTTATAAAATTTTAAACTAATATTTAATATTTTAACTTATATTTTATAAGTATAATAGCTATGATAATAGTACTTTCAATATCAAACGTGCTTTTAGTTGACTTGTTCACTAAAATTTTATTTGATATATTCTATATTTTAAAAAATAAAGTCTTATTATTATTATTATTAATTTTATTTGAAATTTTTTAATAATTATATAATATTAAAAAATAAATATCTTTTATAAGTAAAATAAATATTACTCCAAATCTAATTGTAGACTTAAACCTTACAACATAACCAACTATCAACAAATATTATAAAATATTTGTTGTGTACCAAATATTATAAATATTATAAACGGTAAGTCTGTTGTGTACCAACAAATATTGATTCAATATCATAAATCCATATTAAATAATCATAATAAATATATTCTTATATAAACATATATTATATTCTTAAATAAAACAGATAAAATTAATAATATATCATATACTGATATTGAGATATTTTTTCGAGGCCATCCTTTTTTACCTCCGTACATAAAAAGGCGAAGTTTAATAACAGACAGAATTCGGACGACCCGAAACTGCAAGTTTATTATCTGATTCATTCGGAACTTAGGAATATGAGACGACTCCAGCCTTTTACCATAAAAAGTGAAAGGATCGATAAGGCAATAATACGTACTTTTCGAAGCCTATCAAAATGTTCTATTACACTAAAGGCT
>JAWDEX010000012.1:7269668-7285015 GCA_035221805.1 Trichilia hirta
GATATAATGCAAGTTTGACTTGAGTTCATCCATAAAAAATGAGCTTGATTGTATTACATCATGTTCACATTATTATATATATTTATTTGGATAAATATTACATTAAGAAAATGGGAAAAGAATGGAAAATTAAGCAAAAATCGGTCATCTTCTCTTTCAAAATGTGGACAGCCATGGAAGCTCCTTTGGGAGGATTTCAAGTGTTGAGAGCTCACACTTATTAGCTTGATCTTCATCAAAATCAAAGGCAAGTAAGGTATGCACTTTGATGATTGATTTTGCAACCTTATTTTCTCTTTTAAAAGCATAGATTTAGGAATTGTTTCCTGGAGAGAAAAACTTCATTTATGCATATTTTAGGCCATTAAAAACTAACAATAGTGAGGTACTCTCTAAGCCATTGTGCCTCTTTATTATTTAGCCATATTCTGATTTGTACAATTTTTTGCAGGTCAATTTAATCTATCAACCATGGCTTTTAATTACTTTACGGGCTCTATAACAATTTTTGCCTCAAAGCAAATCTTTTCCTTCATCTTTCTAACTACCTTAGTTTATTATCAATCCTCATTTGATCAATGGAAAATTTTCTAATCCTGTGGCCATTTATAAAGGCAATGCACGGACTTTAAAAAAGTGGCAAAACAAGAATATACTTTTTTTGGCTCCCTCGAATAATACTAATCTTGTTACCAACTCTAAACTTCATCTTCAAATAATGTATACTCTCTAAAACTTTTATTGTTGAAAAGAATGGTTGGCCCAGGATTATCGACTATAATACTTACAAATCTACCACTTGAAACTCGATTATAGTGACTTTTTAGTAAGGTTAGTCTCTTATGGTTATAAGTAAGCATACAACATCTAAAAATAAAATGTATAACTCTTTGAAATCATGTAAGGCTAATTCCAAATTTTTTAACTTCAGATCTTCAATACTCAGGGAATCTAGTGTATCCTTGAAGATGATGTTAGTTAAACTATTCATGTCAATTAATATTCTGTTTACCAATTTATTTCTCACACCTATCATTAGAATAAGAGCATCATTGTAAAGGTAGTATGTCCCAATCTTATCTATATTGATAAATATGATTGATATCGAGGCAGTCTTTGTTAGTGTTATATGCCCTAAAACCATTCGTGTTGTCGATATTAAATTACTGTAGAATATGTATTGTAGATTTTTATTAATAATAAAAGTGTTTCAATTTATGTGTATATGCTGCTTCTTTTATCCAATTATACTAGTGATAGAATATACATATAAATCGTTCAAGATAATTAGATTATCTAAATTGTTCCCTACAGATGTAATGTTAATTGAGCATTGATATTACATAATAGGCACACTGAATGTCTTCGGTAAATATCATGAGATGATATTAGTATGAGTGATATAATAGTCATATCATAAGGACATTAGTGTAGAATAATAGTTAGAGAACTATTATTTAAATATGACTAAAGTATGATGAATCACACAAATGTATGATGTCAATGATTCATCATTAAATTATAAGGGTATGTTAACTACTCCTCAAACCTTGGATGTTATGATTGTTAATCGGTATAAATGCACATAGTTCATATGGTGTATAAATACGAGACTAATCATATCTTGTACACAAAAACTGGTTTGGTCATGTGTTATTTATAACAAGTAGAAAATGACTGTCAGAAAGAATCTATTAACTCGATATAATGGATTTCGAGGTACTGTTGACTCGATCTAGATTTGAGTTTCTAGTCGAATATTAGTAAACGGATAAAAATAAAGTCTTTGGCCAAAGTATAAATGTCATACGAAGAGTTCATAGTAATAAATTCAGTTTATACTAACTGATTATTCAAATAAAACTGAATGGAGGGTTTTGACATTTGTGAGCCTTGATTTAGTTGGGATTAGACGAACGAAAAGAGATTATTCACACAAAACTTATAATTAGGCATAAGATTCGATAAAATTTTTCTTTATTATGAGTTAGGGGCTATAGTACATTGCTAAATGTCAATCATAGTCATTGAGCATTCAAATGGTTCGAAATGAGGTCAATGAGATTAGTTTCAACTCACAGCTAACATCATAGTGAACCTGAGAGATCACAATATAAATTCTGAGATTATCCTTACTATAAGAAAGAGTAAATAATATCTATAAGAGAGTTAGCACTCTTAGAGATATTATCTGGCCAAAAGTCATAAATGATTTACGCGTTAAATTGTTTATTGAGATAAGAGCTTGAAAATTGACCTTATTGTGATTTAGAGTAAATCACAGTATTCATAAATATATAGATATTTAAATAGAATTCGAGATCAATTTATAATTTTTAAAAGTTGAGGAGTCTAAATAATATTTTACGATTGAGAGCCTGAATCATATTTTATAATTTAGGGGTCTCAATGATATTTATCATAAAATTATAAAAGCAGAAGCAGAATCATTTTTGCTTCCTTAGAGGCTGAATCATTTAGTTTTCTTCTCCCTCTTCTACTCTCCTGTTCTCTATCTTGAATTGGTAAATTAGTAAGAAATTAAAGGAGTTTGATTTCTTAAAGGCAACATATTATTGGTGTTGCACTTCATTAAAGAATTATTAAAGGTTAGTAATTATAAATTAAATGTGTTTAATTTACAAAAAATTAAAATACCCGATAAAATTATTGTTTCCACTGTCTTTTGTGGTATGCATGTGATCACATACACACGGTAATCTTTGGCCTTTTTTTCTCTCTAACATTCATGATATAAAAATCTTCTACATAATCAAACAGAGAATATCTTGAATAATTCTTTTGGGATAGGTTAGAATTTCCTACCAAAGTTAGTTCACTTGATATTATCATGATTCTTTGTCTTTTGTTAAGCATTTTGAGAGAGCCATGGGGTTGCTTTCCTATGTCAACCACTAAATAATCTAAATAGTAGTTTTTCAATAAAAAGCTCAGCCTGTTCTTTCAAATAAAGGTAATTATCAGTATTATAATCGTAATTGTTAGTATTATATGCTTTAAAATTATTCGTGTTGTTAGTTTTGGGTATATTGTATTGAGTTACTGCAATAATATATAATATATACATGTTTTATTAATAAAGAAATTATTTTAATTTATGTGTATATGTTTCTTTTTTTATCTAATCATACTAATGATAGAATATGCAAATGCAATATTTAAGATAATTAAATTATCTAAAATATTTCTTACAAAAGTAATATCGACTGAGTATTGATATTACAATATAGGTACACTGAATGTCTTCGGTCAATATTATGAGATGATATTAGTGCAAGTAATATAATAGTTATATCATTAAGATATTAGTGTAAAATAATAGGTAGAGAACTATTATTTAAATGTGACCAAAGTTATAAAGAATCAAACGAATGCATGTTGTCAATGATTCATCATTGAATTATATGGGTGTGTTAACTACTTTTTAGACCTACGACATCATAATTTTTAATTAGTATAGATACACATGATTCATATGGTATATAAATATGAGACTAATTATGTTTTGTATATAAAAGCCAGTTTGATTATGTATTATTTATAGTGAGAAGCAAATGATTGTCAAATAGAATCTTTTGACTTGATACAAAGAATTTCGAGGCATCGTTGACTCAGTTCAAGTTTGAGTTTTTAGTTAGATATTAGTAAATGAATAAAAATAAAATTTTTGGTTAAAGCATAAATATCATACAAAGAGTTCGCATTGACTAATTATTCGAATATAACTAAATTTAAGATTTTGACATTCATGAGCACTAATTTAGTTGAGATTAGATGAATAGAAGGAGACTATTCACACAAAGCCTATAATTAGTCATAAAAAATTTAATAAAAATTTTTTTTATTATAATTTAAGGACTATAGCACATTGTTAGATGTTAACCATGATTGTTGAGAATTTAAATAGTTTAAAACGAGATCGATAAGACCAATTTTAGCTCATGACTAATATCATAATAAACCTAAGAGGTCACAATATAAACTTGAGTTTATTCTTGCTATTGAAGAGAATAAATAATGTTTATAAGAGAGCTAGCACTCTCAGAGATATTATTTAATCAAAAAGTTATAAATAGTTTACGTGTTAAATAATTTAAAGGATCGAGAGTTTAAGAAATTAATTTGATTATAATTTAAAGTAAGTTGCAATATTTTATAAATATAAATATAAATAAAATTAAAATAAGTTTGGTTAAAATAAATTTGACCGAATTTTGAATTTTTTTCAAAGTTTAGGAGTCTAAGTAATATTTTATATTTATTATTAAGAAGCTTGTTGGAGAAACTTTGGGACCTATTTGTCTTTCATTAGCAGGCCTAGGAATATTATGGTAAATAAAAAATATATATATAAGGGGCCAATTTTCATTTTTTGGCTAATTTTTTCATATTTTTCACTTGCTCTCTCTCTTTCATACTTGGCTAATGCAAGATCAAATTGGGGCTTTTTAGTTTCTCAGAGATACCATACAATTAGTGTTATTTTTTTTATCAATTCATTACTAAAAGTCAATGATTATGAAGTTAAATTAGTTAATTTTGCATAAATATACCCTAAATGATTGAAAATTTAATCAAACCATACCCATACTTGATTTCTTATTTTGCATGCATTCATTACTAGTAGTCACACCTATGATATTTGCAAAATTAATAACTGACTTACTTTATCTTTTTTGACTTTATAAAAGTTAGTTCTACCAAGTAGAAGCCGCTACATTTCATGTAACAGAGCACCTATAAAAGAAAAGCTTTTAGGGGGATAAACTTTACCTTATAGATGCGCTACCTTTTTCGGCTCTTCTTCCACATTTGGCCTTCTGATCATCCTGTCTTGATGTTCATATTGGGATGATCTATCACCCCTCTCTTCTTTCCTTACATTTCTGTGCTCCTTATTCCTCAACTCTGGCCTCAAAACGAGTGCTCTCTCTTGTGGTAGTAGTTGGGTCATTCTTTTCTCCTACCTCTATAATATTACATGGTCTTTATTTTTTATTTTATTAAATAGTTCTTTGCAAGCGGCCTCATATGTAGTGATAGATCGCTTGTTTATCATGTACTACTTTCTTTTTACATAAACCTTCTCTATAATTCTTCTAGTGTCAAAAGGCAGTAGAAAGTCTCAAGATCAATACCTTTTTATGAAATCTCTTGACAAAACTTTTAAGATTTTTGTTAAGACCTTATCAAAAAAATAGAGGAGAGCTCACATAACAAGCAGTCTAGATGATACCTCAAAATTCGTCTAAAAATAATTGACTTAGTTGCCTAAGGTGCCAATAGTTTCTTAGGACAAACTCTTGAACCACCTCTAAGCCTACTCTTTAAAGGTTAAAAGAAAAAGACAGCATATCTGACACTCTGTCAGCCTTTACACTAACATTATTTTTCTAAAAATATCGATGTGTAGTGTCAGATCGATTTTGCCAGTATATAGTATGATTTAGGGCATCTTAAATTTTTGAAGAATTGTCAACTCCAGTATGCTTCTAGTAAATAAGGAGTCGCTAAATTTTTCAATCCTAAAATCATCACCCAACCTTTCTTCGCACTACCTTCGACTTTTTCTAGTATTCTTCAAACACAAGCTTTTAAGGTCTACTTGTTTATTACCTACGACACTACTGGGCAAACATTTCAGTCTTAAAATTTGATTTCATTAGGTTACGATCTCAGATTCATGATAGTTCGTCTTAGTCCAACTTTTACTTACATATTCATTATGGGTCTGCATAGAGTATCAGATATTCTCTACTCAAAAAGGTCAAATATCTGAATCAAAATGCTATGATTCCTTATTTTATGACTTTCTTGCGATCCTGTAACTTTTGCTTTTGCTTTTTGTATAGTAGTATGGTGAGCATTCTCGACTACCAGGGAAGCTATAAGGTCTTTAAGCTTTGTCTTACCTATGGATCAAGTATGATTCATTGCCATATCCCGACCTTCTAGCATTCGCCGACGCGCCCCTTCACCGTACTATTTTTCTAGTAGTTTTCTCAACTCTGCGATTTTTTTTTAACTACTTGTTTCTCTATTCTAACATTTGCTTTTTTTCTTCTTCTTTCACTTGCCTATTCTCGTACTCTTTCAGCTGCATTGCTAGTTATAAAAACTCACACTCTCTAGTCCTTACAATTACCCTACTCATCAGTTGTGCGGCAATGTAATCCTATAACTCATTCTTGTTAGAGGATTTTGTTATTTGTCCTTTATTGATAGGATGGATGAGGTCTCCTTCTCTTTTTGTCAACAATCTTTGGGAGTAAGATTATAGGTATTAGCCATTTTCACTAAAATTTCAGCCAAAGTTTTTCTTCAGGCTGACTGGAGACCTTTTGTGCATTTTTTACAAATGGCACCAACTGATGATGTCTAAATTTTTTTAGAAAAAAAAACTTAGCGTACCATATAGAATTTATTTCTTAGCAATTCATTAGAGCTCTTTAGTCTACTTTGGGTCAAAAATTATGCTTTTGATAGGTGTCATTACCTAAAAGTCAAAGAGAAAAAGTTAAGAGTAAAGCTAGTTTTCTAATATACAAATTCTGATACTTAAGTCAAGATCAAGGTCAAGAAGGTAAAAGAGAAATGATAAGGCAAAAATAAAAAAAAAAATTAGAGTATTTGGCTATCTGGTACCGACGCAAAGGAGCGAGTAGGGTAATTTCTCTCAAAATCCAAAAATTCTTCTTTAAGGCTGTGAATGTTATATTTATAATGATCTTGACATATGTGATCATCGAAGAATGAGAATTAAATTTGACAATAGGCAACATATTCTAGTAGCCAACAAGTCATTTTATAATCATAGCCTGTCGATATAAGGTGACTCAATAAATGTCTGTCATATAATTAATGTAGCGTACTAAACTTTTAATATGATAGAACATTTTGATAGGTTTTGAGAAGTGGATATTACTCGTCTCATTGGATCTTTCGTTTTTTACAGTGGATAGCTAGATTGGCTCAAGATTCTTATGCCTGAATAGATTTAAGAGTAAATTTGTGATCTCAAATTTTCTAAATAAGGTCCACAAACAAATACTCACCTCTCCATGTTTTGGGGCAGAAAGCTGGCTTCAAAAAATCATCAACATATAATTATATTATTATTATTAAATAATTTATTTATTTTTATTTTTATAAAAATATAAAACACATAATAATATAACTTTGTCACATAAGTTTATATTTATTTTTTAATATTATTGTAATTTTTTAAATTTGATGTAAAGACCCAAAAGTAATGTAAGTGATTTAGTTGGAAGTTAAGCCAATAATAAGAGCAGATAGGATCATTTCTAAAAAATAAGAAAAAGGTGTATAAAAAATTGAAACCGTTTCGACATCTTTCATCAATCAAAGAACTCTTATTTTTAAATAGAGAGCCAATAAGGGAAAGACATTCTTTTCCATTCCATTATCTAGAAAATGAAGAAAGACAGATGATTGGTTCACTAAAGAGTATTAGGAGTAAAAGCCCTTTTATCCCTCTATCTTTACTTCACCCCTTGGAGGTTTTTTCTCCTTCTCTAAAACTTCAATCACCTGAGAATTCAAACACCAAAGATATTTCTCATATCTCTCTCTCTTTAAAGCCATGCGACACCTTGACCCAAAAGTTAGTGTTACCAATATAAATATCATCAACAGTCATCCTCTGTCAGCTCAGATCATTGTATATATTCAAAAAATGCTTTCTAACTTTGTTTGGTTTGTTATCATTTACTACTTGTATTAGTTGGTACCTAATCTGAGTTATAAACTATAATAATACAATGAAAATATTGCTTGTAATGCACTACTTACAAATTACTCGTAAAAATAGTACATATTTTTTTGTGTTTCTTTCTATGAATATAAGTTCAAAGTCGAACCACGTAAATCTTTCAATTAAATTTGATTGAATTGCCTTGAAAATTTTGTTCTCTGAATTATCAAACTCAAAATTCTTCCTTATTCTACATTTCGTTACTGCGTTTGTTAGGTTTATGTCCTTTTCATTATACAAGTGCGTACTGATTAATTTATTCTCTATTCTAACTTTATGTCGAATATAGCTTATAATTCTTTACTTAATTATATATGAAACAAATAATAAAGTACTAAAAAAATAGAAGAGATATCAATGTTGGTTGTTGGTCACTTCCTATTTCTTGTTTTCCCTTCGCCAAATCATCCAATCCAACGACAACGACAACGACAATTAATACTTAATAAACTTCGCTTCCAATCCAACCTAATTATTTGGAGAATGTATCATTATATTATATCTCTCTTCGACTAATTTTAAACACTAATGATAGGCGACCGACACCTACGCATGGATGGCTGACTACAACTAGGAATCAATTCATGGTTACGGAAAACATGGAGAAAAACAGGGGCTCTTTAATAATCAATGAAAAAAGAAAATGACTTACTAAGGAAGTTGGTAACTAAGACTTTGACTCGAGATTGTTAATTATCTTAAAGAGTATAGTTGGAGAAATTGATTTTTACTCAATTTAAAAAATTAAATTGTAAAATATATTTGATAATATCAATTTTTATGGGTTTTAATTATATTTTAATTTCTATTTTAAAATAGTAGCTATTAATTTTGGAGTATATGTATGTATATATATATTTGTATGGCAACAATAATATTAAATATAATTAATTTCTTCAGACTTAGCAATTATTGATGATTGCCTAACAATATTATCCTTAACATAATTCTATATATGTATTTGGTTTTTTTCATTTGATACCAATTAAAGAATGAAATGATAGTATTTGATATGTAGTGGGATCCTTTGATTGGATCATTGACAAGGAAGGATCAACCACTTCACTTCGACTTAGTTGAGATATAAAATTTTAATCTGAATTTTTTTTTTCCCATAATCAGTGGGACTTTGGAATTGTTTGTGCTTGTGTCTTCATTATCATGTTTTCAACACAAACATTCAAAATATTCCCCCAAAAAATAAAAATAATAATAAAATTGGAGTTCTCAACGTTAATGTACTTTGTCCGAAAGAGGTCCCAAGAGGATACTTGTAGGAAGACCCATTTGTAATAAAAAAAAAATAAGAATTGATATCATCAAACTTATCTTTTCTTTTTAATAGAAAATCAAACACATCCATATTAATTAAGTTAATTGTTTTAATGCTTAAGCAAGTGGCAATTGTTTGGGGTCAGACATATGATCAACACTATATTATGAGATCAAATTATAAAAAAAAAAATTTGTCTGTTGTCTGATAGTAACCTAACCAAACAAGATCAGCATAATTTTAGAAATATTCTACCAAAAATTAAAAATTAAACACTTCTCTTCTTTAAATTTTTCTACTTTTATTAATTTTCCAGTTAAAAAGAATGAAATTCAGTTAATTAATAAAATATCAATTAGAAATTTTTTCTTATTAAGTTCATATTTCAACTAAACAAAAAATTAAGAGGTTCAATCTTTTATTTTATGATAAAATTTGCAGAGGTTCAAGTTCAACTTATAATATTGTTTAAGGTAAAATAAACCAAATCAGTGCTATATTGTATTTTACTAAATAGAAGATAATGGAAACAAAACAACTCCTTTTCAGAATTTGCTCGTCCTATAGCATTTTGTCGGTAGAGTGGTAATATCATGTAATTCTCATTGAAAGATAACGTTTTGTTAATATTCGTGTTATGTTTTAAATAATTACACTAAAATTTTAATAAATACAAATACAATTTATTTATTAATCATATTAAAATTATATATGAATACAATTTACTTATTATTGGTATATTAAACGAATTATATTTATTTCATATAATTTAATTGTAATAAAAGATAATTATTCATTTAATTTAATTATACATGATTAACTATTTAGATAAAATTATTTAATTTAATCTTATTAAATACAATAAAGTTTATAAACATAAATTTAATATATTTAATATTAATATTATATTATTTTAATAATAAAAATATATGTTATTTTAAGTTTAAGATTTTTATTTGATATAATCATGTTTTATGCGAATTCAACACAATATGAATGAATATATGTTGTCAGATTTATTTACTTATTTTTTTTTGTTACAACAATACCTTTTATTTTTACTATAATTTATAAATATAAAATAATAATATAATAAAATTTAAAATAAATTATAAATAAATTTGTATCTTACATGAATTTAATACAATACAAAAATGATGATTTGTTAACCAAATTTATTTTAAACGAATTGACGAATAAAAGAGACCGCACAAAAATACAATTTATTTAAAAAATTATTAACATAAATATAATTCGTATTTTTTTAACATAAAATCGGTTATTATTATCAAAATTATATAAATTAATTGTTTAATAACTCAAATTGCCACCCATAATTATTATTATTATCGTTATTATGAGTATTCATAAAACCAACTCTCCGTTCTGGAAATTCAAATTTAGATTTTGAAAATTCTCCTTTGTAATCATCTTACGGGGGAGTAATAAATAATCGTGCAGTGCACACATGCTGTAGTCATGTACACCAGAGGAATGACGCGAAATTTGCATTGGAGCTATGCATTGAGGCAAACATCCAAAATTGATTACACGTGGTGACCTTTAGTGGGCTCAGACCTGGTCCCAAATTTTTGGGTGACGACTCCATCCGCTGCCCCGTCTGCCCAACCATTAGGTCACCTGTATGGAAATATCGAAAAATTTAATAAGAATATTTTTATCTTATTAAAATAAGGATGTATTAATAATATTAAATCAATAGATTTAATAATTTTTATTTATTATTTTTGGTATAAAAATGCATAATCAACTAATTTTATCAAATTATATTCAGAAAATACAATGAATTAATAGTTATTAAATTAATCCAATGATTATTCTTAATATTTTTATTTGAATAAAATAAAAATATTCTTACTAAAGAAAATTTTATTTTCTAAACTAGTTTTCATACATAATAATAATTGAAAACCCAATTTATCTCAAATTTTTTACTTTTAAATAATGTAATAATAATTAATTAATTAACATTTTAAATACAAATTTAAGGTTTCTAATATTCCTTCATAACCAAATCCTTTCATTTTCATTTCACAAGGATTTTAAAATAGCCTTTGCTTTGCCACCAAATCCACTCTATATTTCCATATTCTTGATCTATGTGTAAAATTGAACAAGAGATTTGCGTGAAGATAAATAAATCCAAGTTTGGAAATTGACATCATGCTAATTTCCTTCATTAACCATACATTTATAAAAGAACCGACCATTCTGAAATTTGATATTTACTTCAATAATTTTTTTAATTGATAGTCACCTACCCTACAGTATTTTCAATACCCAAACAAATCATTTGGGACCTCTTATTCTTTATAAATGGTCACATAAATAAACTTCTCATCTCATGGGAAAATTAGAATTATTGCTCAATTGAAATATCGGTGATTGTTTGTCTCGTATTTCATCTATTATTATCCATATCCCCAGTTTTTAATAGGGATCAAGAATTTATTAATATAAACGAGCGTAATGCGTTTGTTTGTTTGTTTAACTTCTATGAAATAATAAAACTCGTGTACCCATATGTTATTTATTATCCCTGTTATAATTGATGGCATCTAATGTCCATGACAAGGACACGTAACATCTCTTCCTCGACTCATTTTATCTACATAAATTTGATATAAGGTGTGGCAGTTTATTAATACTGATATTATAAAGAGACTCTATTCCCTGAGGGATAAGGAAGCCCAACGTGTGCTGCTGCTTTCGGCATTTGCTTTCAATTTCCAGAATGGAATTGGACGTCGCAATCAGATATGAAGCAAGCAAGAAAAAGTTAATATGAGAAGTGAAAAACTTTGGGAGAAAGCAACATTCAATATAAAAGCATTTAAAGGAAAATTCATTACCTTTACTTGCACTTTCTGTAAAGAGAAGGGAAATAGAGAATAAAGAGCCCAATCAATTACAAAAAATATAGGAAACATGAATGGATTGCTGCTTTTGTTATTGCTTTCCAAAGCCACACAAAGAAGATAGCCCAATCAATGACTAACTGCTTCCGCACCACTGTTCTTCAAAGAGTAGTACAAAAAGGGTAATCCTTTGTAAGAAAAGTCACCACCAATTCACCACCCATTACAAACAAACATTGAGTTGTGGGTTGGCGGCAGCATCAAGTTTCAAACTTAATGAGGAAGCATAGAAAAGAATATGTTAGATAATGTAGTCTAGCAAATGTGAAGATAAAATTGCCCAATCAGTTTCTTAGTGTTTTTTCGGATTGCAGGTGGATGTGTATAACAGGATGCAGATTATCAAAGGATCTCAAAAAAAAAAAAAAAAAAAGAAATGAAAAGATAAGAAAATGTATTACCATTCTCTACCTCCTTTCGTTTCTCCCCTTTCAGAATATTTATCAAGGTCTCAACATAGAGCCAAAAATAGTCTGCCAGCATATCAATAAAATGGAAAGAATCCAATACGAGACACACAAATCAAACCATATATGTCATTCCCACTTGTAGGATGTTCACTTGAGGTACATTCATACTTGCAGCACCTGCTCTACAGTTCCTCCTTAAGAATGCGTAGAAGTAGTTTATAACCAGTTTCTTAAGGAAAAATGAATTCTTTTTCGCTCTTACGTCTGCATGTGCAAGTAAATATGTAAATCCAGATTCCACTGCTTCTCGAAGAGCAGAAATCTCGTGCTCTAGCCTAGGGTCTTCGTCCACGGCCATGACACTAGATGGTAATGCTGAGGCAATTTCTTCTGAGGCTGAGATTCCTACTTCTTTGCATCTCCTATCATGCATGACTGGAATCTTAAGCTCTTCTGTCCCATAACTACCCAGAGCTTCAGTATCCCTCGAGCTAACAGAAACACTATCAAAATCCGACTCAAATAAATTTTTCTCCAGGGCAAGATCTTGAGCCTCCATTCTTAGAAATTTCTCAAGACTTTCAACTAACAGTTGCTCAAATGCATTATGATCTTCCTCCCGGACATCTTTGTAACCATACCGAGCGATACACCTGAACATATGGTAGTCTTTCGGGCCAACTCTACGAAACAGAAACCTTTCCTCATGAGAGACCACTGGAACTGGGACATACTTGATACAAACAAACACTATTGTTGATTGGATTGCTGGAAGGCTAAACAGGAACTGCCCAAAAATTGAGGGAATGCCTTGGACAAGCTCATTATATAACAATCCAATTCCCGGGACTCTCACAGTCCCAAGGTTGGACCCCAGTTCAAGCAAAAAGTCCATGGATATCTTCTCCCTAACCTCACTCTGGTACTTCAGCACACTGCCATAGTTCCAAGAGTACATCACGCACAGAAAGCAAATAGCAAAAGCTAGTGGAAGCCAACCACCCTCTGCGATTTTTAATAGAACTGCAGACATATAGAGGAGCTCTATTGATCCAAAAACAAGTGGAAAACATAACACCAGCAATAAGTTGGTCTGCCAGATTAGGAGCATCACAATTGTCACCAAGGCGGTGCTCACTAACATCACACCAACTTCAGCTATGCCTGCAAAAACAATTTGAATTGTATCAGCTAAAAGTTATATTACAGTGTCAGTGCGGGTAACTGTTAGCCTGCCCCACTCATTAAACAAATCAGAATGCTCCATGGTGAAGAACTCAAACATCATTGGCTTAGCTCAATGTTGGAGCAAAAATTCTGGCAGTAGGGAAATTATATGCCACCAGCAACATTACAAAGTTTGCAGAGTAACACCATCACCACAAACTTCAAAATTATTCAACTAAAATAAAAATAAACACAAGGGAAACACCAAAAATTTTCCCGGGAAACTGTTAATAGTTGAGGGAGAAATTTAGCATATCCCTATTTTCTAGAAGTATTAAGGCTTCAAAATTTTAGATGTTACAGCATGTTTCCGTTATTCATAATGTTTGTGAACGGTTCTTGGTATAAAGATCTAAGTGCGACAATATTAGGGTATATGCCAAGAAAACCTATATCTTCTGAAAGCACCCAAAAGGAAAAACAAATAAACAAAGTGGTATACATTAGGATACTTAACCATATGCATTGGCAATATCTGTCGTGCTCTGAAAGATCGAAACTACAACGATGCACATAATCATCAAAAACCAATTGATCGCGGGGATATAAATTTGGCCCATTCGCTTCCTTGAGGTGTGAACTATCTTCAGTCTTGGGAAGCATCCAAGAGCCATAGATTGCTTGACACACGAAAATGTAGCAGATATCATAGCTTGACTGGCAATCATGGCAGCAAGGGTTGCTATTACGAAGACCGGCCAAAAAATACTCTCTGTTTGTTCAAAATTTAGGAACTCGAAGTCAAAAAAGCTCTTACTTTAATACATTTGTCTCCCATATGATTTGAAGCCGTAAAAATTCATGTTCATAAGGTGGTAATCACCTGGCACAGATGCATAGAATATTTTTTCTGCAGATTGAGGGTATTTCATCAGACATGCAGCTTGGCCCGCATAAGCCAAGAGAAGACAGGGGAACACAACACAGGTGAAAGCAATCTGCAAGAATAGTGAAAAATATCACATAGAGTTTTGGTAAAAAAATATTCATGAAGAATTAAACCTTTCAAACAATATAGAAGAAAACCTGGATGGCTTGTACTGAAAAATGGCCTAGATCAGCAAACATTGCTTCAGCCCCTGCAATACCGTATACGACATGTTACATAAGTAAATAAGAGCACTTTCCACAATTACGCGGGCAAACCATAATTGTTTTCTATTATAAGAAACATGTTTCTCATCAAGCATTCAGGCAAAAAATCTCAGGCTAACAAACTCACACTCAGTTAAGAATCATAGATTTAAAAAAAATTTCAAATAAATTTATGCAATACCAGGATTGCACTATCCCGCCTTCATATTTGCAGCTATGCTGTTGCAGTAACACCTAATAGGATCACATGAAATGAAGTTGGTAGAAAACTATCCGAAAGATAAAGTGGTCTAGCCTTCTTGAAATGTTACCAAGAAGATTTTCCTCATCTTGACAAGATCAGTCATAACATTGGCAAATTAAAACTCTATTTAGATCTATTTTTTACTTCATGAGCTAAGAGATGATCAGAATCTACAACAGGAAGCAAATATTATCAACACTACTTATACTTTAAAGGTGAAGCATACCTGTAACGCAGAGAACACAACCACCAAGAGCTGACCATGCATCTTTGCTGTTCTTCTTGAAGAAAAGATAGATATAAACTGGATTAAATGCCCTTACAACAGAAATGTCATGCTTAACTAGGTTGTAAATTCCAA
>JAWDEX010000012.1:7285115-7304238 GCA_035221805.1 Trichilia hirta
CTTCCTTGAGGTGTGAACTATCTTCAGTCTTGGGAAGCAACCAAGAGCCATAGATTGCTTGACACATGAAAATGTAGCAGATATCATAGCTTGACTGGCAATCATGGCAGAAAGGGTGGCTATTATGAAGACCAGCCAAAAAAGACTCTCTGTTTGTTCAAAATTAGGAACTCAAAGAGTCAAAAAAGCTCTTATTTTAATGTACAATTCTCTAGATAATGATTTGAACCAGTAAAAATTCATGCATTTATAAGGTGGCAATCACCTGGCACAGATGCATAGAATATATTTTCTGCAGATTGAGGGTATTTCATCAGATATGCAGCTTGGCCCATATAAGACAAGAGAAGACAGGGGAATACAACACAGGTGAAAGCTATCTGCAAGAATAGTAAAAAATATTACAGGAGATTTTTAGTAAAGATTACTCATGAAGAATTAAACCTCTTAAGTAATGTTAAGGAAAACCTGTATGGCTCGTACTGAAAAATGGCCTAGATCAGCAAACATCGCTTCAGCCCCTGCGATGGCATATACGACATGTTAAATAAGTAAATTGGAGTGTCTTCCACAATTATGCAGGGAAACCGCAATTGCTTTCTATTATAAAAGAAACAATGTTCTCATCAAGCATTCAGGCAAAAAATCTCAAGCTAACAAACTCAAACTCAGTCAACAATCATAGATTTAACAAAACTTTCAAACAAATTTGTGCAATAGCAGGATTGCATTATCCCTCCTTCGCATTTGCAGCTATGTGTGTTGCAGTAACACCTAAGAGGATCACATGAAAGTGTTGCAGTAACACCTAAGAGGATCACATGAAATGAAGTTGGTAGTGAAAACTCCCAGAAAGATAACATGGTCTAGCCAAATGTTACTGAGAAGATTTTCCTCATCTTGACAAGATCAGCCGTAACATTGGCAAATTAAAACATTATTTAGATTTATTGTTTTACTTCGTGAGCTAAGAGATGACGTGCATCTACAACAGGAAGCAACTATTGTCAGTTCACCAACACCACTCATACTTTAAAGGTGAAGCATACCTGTAACACAGAGAACACAGCCACCCAGAGCTGACCATGCGTCTTTGCTGTTCTTCTTGAAGAAAAGATAGATATAAACTGGATTAAATGCCCTTACAACCGATTTGTCATGCTTAACTAGGTTGTAAATCCCAATTGATCCCAATGAGAAGAACCACAAAGCAAGTATAGGAGCAAACATGAAACCCACTTTACCAGTCCCAAACCGCTGTATGCTGAACAATCCCACTAGGAGTATAATTGAAACAATAACCAGGGCACCTGCAAATAAATCCATCTTATTAAAAGTCATCTTGTTTAACACGTAGACAATGGATATTGCCAGACCTACAAGCTAGCTGAAAATATTGATAGTTTATGGCCAAAAAAAATTCTAAACTGGTGCAGGAAAGGCAGCATGTCTTCATCGTCATAGATTTGAGCATCACTTTTGTAGAAAGTGATTGGTTCACCCAATGAATATAAGCAACATGTCTATATCTATTCACCAAGACATCCTGTAAAAGGAAAACTAGCATGGATATCTTACAACAGGCGCCCCATCCCAGTTATTCTAAGTGCACTCACTCTCAATTTATTTATACTTTCATTTAATTATTTTGGTAGTTGGGCAGGCAAAGTGCTCTTAGGTTCTTTCCTATATGATCTGGGCTACACAAGTATTAAGAAAGAAACATACGCACTTGTACCAAATCCTGGTATTTCACCCTGCAGACCACTCACAGCAGACATCACTGCATGAAGAAAAATAATCATACATTAGCATAATCTCAGGCAATTATGTTAAATCATCGGATTGTTGGAAGTCCAGGAAGGTGGCATTGCTGACAATTACTTCGAGAAAGAAACAACAAAGGATATGATTTTCCAATATTCCGAATAACTGTACCAAAAATTCTTTCTTCGTAACTGGTGAGTAATTGACTCTACGGTAGCAGGCCCTATCAACATGAAGAAAAAGAACATTAAGAAAATGAAAATTGTTATGACAATGAAGATGGTTTTTCCATGGGTATGGTTCCACACTCTTACAGGTAACCTGCACTCCTTTTAAAGGTGTAAGCACTCTCTCATATGAAGAGTGCAGAAGTTTGTGATTTTATCTTCCCTAATGGATCTTTGAATGTCTAAAACTACGGTGTTTGGTAAAATGCTTTGAATTTAAGGTCACCTCTTCGTCAAAATCCATACCACCAATTACAATATTACTTGGTGTAACTGTCTATTTGGTTCTGAGTCTACACAAATTGGTTACAACCTGAATCTAGGAATCATATGATCTAAAGGGAGAATAAATCATATAAGTTTATCCAGTAATAACACCAATGTCTCTTGTTATTTGACCAAATTTGACACTCAGTCATTGTATCTAGTAAAAATTTGATATTCTGACAATTGCAAGTCAGAATATCAGAAATATTTGAATTGTGCATCACACTAGCTAGCAATGAGATGTTGATCCCTGTACCTGATATTGCTGGAGTAAGAATTCCATCTCCTATAATCATGGAAGTTCCCATCAGAACCAAAAGCAAGAGAATGGTTTTCAAGGATGATCTTCTTTCCAAAACCTCTTTTATATTTAAAGCCCTTTCCAACTCGGGGGTGGGCAATTTAAGCCTAAAACTTGAGATCTGTTCATCAGCAGGTTGACGATTTGGCAACATATTAACCTTTGCATACCTGCTAATCAGTGAGTACAATGCAAATGTTCCTCCTGAAATTGAATTACCGATGTATTAACAAAACTTTCGACAAGATAACTTGCAAATAAGAAACGTAAGAAAACTTACTACCTTCTCCATTATCATTGGCTTTGAGGACTACAAAAATGTATTTTGCTAAAGGAATAAGAGTGATTGTGTACATCACAAGTGACAAAGCCCCCAAGACATCAACTTCTGATTGAATATGCACCTTGCTGAACACATCACTGAAGACATATAAAGGGCTTGTGCCCATGTCACCATACACCACACCAAGTGTTTGAAAGGCTAAAACAAGAGTATGCCAGATAGAAACATCCTGGTTCATTAAAGTAACATAGTTTGGTAAGAGCAAAGGATATACATGTATTTGACATGGAAGCTCTTTCAAAACAACTTCGCATGCATTAGACATAGGAGCATTGAATACAAGACAAGCTTTTCAGTTTTCAACAGTCTAAAAGCATTCTTGACAAGGAATGGAAATTACAACAAGGTGAAAATCAGGTGGAAAGATCTAATACACGTCATGCACACATCCCTAAATACGATACTAAAGTTTTTATTTGATAATGTGAAAGTAGGAGTTCTACACCCTGATTTTGCTTGTGCACAAACCTCAACCATGCTTCTAGATAGTTAATGGTGCTTCCTAATACAGGTTCTCTACTGTTTAGTTATACAACAATCAAGGAATATCTAAATTTTTACACAGTTGAAAACTCAACAAGATGGAATATGCCAGGCCATATTCAGTGTCTTGCACACTTGTGCGTATTTGGGAACTCTTAAACACCAAATATGAAAAGCACATTATACAAATCACTTTTAAATTCAATGAAAATGAAAATAAGATGATCGAACCAATCCACTATCTTTCCAGTATTATTGGGGTCTACTCCAGCCCGACATTCCTTGCAGGTCAGAAGTCAGATTATTAAGATAAAAGGCAACAACCCATGCTCTCATATATCTATATCTATATCTATATCTATATCTATATCTATATCTATATCTATATATAAGAAATGGACAAAAAAGAAAAAACACTCTGGTCCGGGTTTCACAAAATCAGCATAACAAAGTAACACATAATCAAGGAAATTAAAAAGTGGTAATCCCCAAAAGGTCATTAAAAGACAAAAATTCAAGGAAGTGAAGATTAAAAAGTGTATTATTACCTTCCAACTGTGGCTAAAAGCGCCGGCGATTTCCATTGCTTCAACATCAAAAGAATCGTGTTTGGGCTTCTTCACAAGTCTCTTCCTCATGGATCCATACCCATCTCTTGCTCCATTTTCTTCAAGCACAGACCATGGCAGTATCTCTGAGTCTAATTCAGTTCCATCAACCCATCTCGACTCACCACCACCACCACTACTATGACTACCCAACAATCTCACATTGCTTTCTTCAATCTTATCTTCTTCCTCCATTTGTCATTCAAAACCCAATTACAGGACCATCCAACCCTCCTTTTTTTTTAAGTACTCGTTTTTCGACTTCAATGCTCGCCCAGGTACACCATACGTCTGGAAGTTAAGAAGAGACGATCGAAGTGTAAAAATCTACTCTTTTTTGTGCAATGGATTAGGATTGAAGCGAGCTTTGTTGCATTACTATGACTCGGTAAGAGATGAGGACAACGCAATCATAGCCCCGGGACAGGAATTAGAGTCACGAAGATAAAGTGTCGAATTTTGAGACAGACCACTTTTTATACCTCTTTATAATCCAACCAATTAATTAGAATATAAATTGGATATTCTATTTTTTTCTACCCCTTCCTTTAGGACATAAATTTAATTTTATAAAATTATAAAATAAAATGACAAAAACAATGACTCAATCTATTTTGACATTATTCAAACCCCATTTAATAAAAAGGAACCGATGAGAAGGGGACGACATGATTCAGCTCCACCACATCTCTCTTATGGTCCATTTCAGACATTATCGGTTTCTGGTTCATCAAAGAAAAAATCAGTTTTGCTCCATTTATATTTGTCACTTCACGTGATGCTCTTTACTGAAGCTATCATTATTGCATCATATTTCCTATTGAGGACACACATCTAGTTACAAGCACGTAATATTCTTATTATGCACGGCCATAAAAAAAAGAAGGAAAAAGTGTTCGGAAAGTAGCTTTCATCACCGTGTGCTCGTGGTAGTGTTTTTCATAAAAATTATACACGACTATGAAAAAGAAAAAAAAAGAAAAAAAAAATAACTTTCATCAATGTGTTCTCATTCAATAATGTTTTTCATAAACTAAAAAACAAAAAATTTACTGATGTCAGAGAAGAGCAAGTCTACATGCACTAAAAGTGAGTGTCAATAAATTCCCATAAGAGCGTAGTCGGAGTACAGCCTGTTGCTTTTAGTATACTCGTTCCAAAGTCCAATTGGAGGCCCAGTTACAATGTTAGGCCCATAGTGAAGCCCAATCACGGTGTAAAGAAAGTCATGGACTGATGGAAGTCACTCAAAGCGAGCTCTTTGATATTTTCACCCTTTCTAGGTTTTTTGAGCTCTACGATTGTTTCTCGCTCTCGTCCGGAAAATTTCTCCAAGGTCAGGCTGATCAATTGTCTCTACTTTTCATGATCTGCTTGATTTTTTTTGGAACCTAATTATGTCTGATATTTTTTACGATCAAGATTTTGCCCTTTATTTCGACGGTAAGAAGCTTATAACTTCCTCCTCCTTTTTTTGTGACATTCAGGTTGAGGGTGGATTGAGAATGTCTAGGGTTTATGTTGGAAATGTGGATCCTCGAGTCTCTGAAAGGGATCTCGAAGATGAATTTCGTATGTTTGGTGTGCTTCGGAGGTAAATTTGTTGTTTTTCTTCCTTCTTTTCCTTTATGAGAAGCAAATTGTCGGCTCAATTTTGCCATTTTTGTAAGATTTAGTAATCTTATCAAGAATTCTTGTCTATTGCTTTTGATTTATTAAATTTGTAAATTGTGGTATGTTGATCTGTTATGAAATGTATGGAAGTAATGATTTCTCCCACGTACGATGTAAGATGATTTTTTTCCCCACGTGAATGAAATTGGCGTTCCCATGTATTGGGTTCAGCAGACTGATAGTTTCTGGCTGTCCCTGCTTGTGAAATGCTTGTTTCTGTAATTTCATTGACAGCAATATACTGGTAGATTGTCTTCTGGTTGTAAGATATTTATATATTTCATTCAATGGCTATATTACAATGACTGTTAGGCTTATCTTGGTTCGGATCTTGTGATTTATATGACTATTTGGACATTTGTTTCTTTGTTTGGTCAGTTTTAATTCATGATATTGATGCAAAAATAATGCAGTGTCTGGGTTGCTCGAAGGCCACCAGGATATGCATTTGTTGAGTTTGATGATCACAGGGATGCAGTTGATGCTATTCGTGCTTTGGATGGTCAGTATCAATTTTTTTTTTTTATGTACTGGATTCCATAACTGTGTAAGATCACAATTTATGGGATTTAGCCTTTGCCCAGTTCTGATTTTTCATATATGTTTTCTTGCTAATATCTTTACATGGCAAGAGGCTATCATCAATTATTGATTGTAGATATGGTTGAGCTTTTCTTTTTTCAACTGATTTGAAGGGTGAAACTTTCCTCTTTTGCAATTTTTGAACTTTCAAGTTGACCAAGAAATAAATTAATTTTTCAGGAAAGAATGGCTGGCGTGTAGAGTAATCTCATAGTTCTAAGGGTGCAGGTTTGGTGGTGGAGGTGAGGACTTGAAGTGTTACGAGTGGTGAGCCTGGTCATTTTGCTTGTGAGTGTTGCTTACGCATTGGTTTACGTGGTTTGGGGAGTGGACGCCATTGTAGTCCAAGCCCTCGTTGCTGTAGAAGTCCGAGTTATGGGTATGGACGCAGGTGTGGTTCATGTGCTATGTGTTTCTCTGCAATGGCTTATGATGTATTTATAAATCATGCATTTGTAGAAACTTAGACAGCAACTCTCTGTGGTCTCTTTTAATTTGCAATTGCAAATACTTTTTTTTTTTTTAACATCTGGGGAAATCTACCTTCTACACACTGATAATTTGCTATTGTATTTCAATGTCGATTTTCTGACTTTTATACTGATATCCAGTTATTGAGAGGTGCTTGTGATGTTTTGTAAACTGTTTTATATTTTTGGTTTCTTAAGATGTAATGATTTTAGCTAACTAATAATATATTGACTTATTATTAGTGGGAATGAATGATATCATAAAGTCACTTTGTTAATGATTTGTCTCTCGGTCGGAGTTATAGCCCTTGTGGAAGATCTCCCTGTTGCTGCAGTATTACAACTCAACGTGGTCGCAGATACAGCAGGTCCCCACCATATTGCCATTTTTGTCGTTATTCACCTTGTGCTAGTGGGTATGTCATGGTTCCAAGTGCTTGCAGTTTTTCAGATGGTAGTGATGGTCCTTGGTATGGTCTGGTTGCTAAATGACATTGATCTTAATCGATCACAATTGAACATTCTATGAAACAAATGTAGTAGGAACTGTAATTGTAGAATTCTGGTAGTTGCTTGATTCTTTGTTTCTTAAACAGTTATGATGCTGAACTTCTTTCTTCTGTAAGGAGCTGTTCTTTTTTCTAGTCTCTCCCATATATCTATTTTCTATCACCCAATCATCCCCTCCAAGTAAATAAAATACGGCATTTCACGGAAGTGAGGAGTTATAGGAGTTCACTTTTTATTGTTCTTTGTTTGAGTGGATCTGGGGTTAACTCCTGCTTGTCTTTGCAGGGACTAAGTCTGTAACCTGGACTGAAGCAAATGCATGGCAAATTGGGGCACATATCTGCAGTATAGTGGTCGTTATAGATCAGTTGAGCAAACAGGATTTACATTAGTTATGTTGATATCATGACTATGAGGTTTTTTAGAATCTTGGTTTTGGAAGCTTCTACACAGTGTTTCAGTCACCAAAAAGGGTGCTATGGACACTGTTTTGTGTCGGCTTGCTATTTTCATACTTGGAGGTCTCTTTCCGACTTTAAATTGCTTTCTTATTGTTATTTATGTATTTTTAAGTTGCCTTATTAACTGCAGTAATGTTGATCACATTGAAGTAGATATCCTAGAAGTTTTACATGTTTTTTGTTTTGAGGTGTGAGTTTCGGCTAAAACGGCATCATTTCGCCACATTCTGCATCTTTAGTCCACACGTTTTTTTCCCATGCCTGCTCTGCTTCTCTGCACCACATCACCTACTGGTGGTTGCCCCTTCATATGTTTAAGATTTGAGTCACATGTTGAAAATGGTTACTTTGAGAAATTTGTTCTTCTGCAACAAAGCGTCTGAAGCTGTTAATTGCACCCCTCGTTCCTACTTTTCTGCATTGCATCATCTACTAGTTGATTTATGTGATTGATCTTGTTCAGCTTGAAATAGATCTTGAACTTCCAAATTTCCCAGAAAACTTGTTTGCTCGCTACCTCTCTTATGTGCTTCTGCGGCAAATCTCCTGATCTATTTTAAGGCCTTTACTGTTCTGCTAGCGGTTTAAAAGATTGACTTAATGCTTGGATTCTGGGTAAGGCAAATTTTCCAATTCCAATATTTTAATTGTCTGCTTGCTGGTGAAAGGTGTTCGCTCTGTAATTATTGGTAAGTTAATGAATGGTTCGTGGTAACAAAATAGCATCCATGGTTTCTTTAATGTGTTTGCACTGTTTTAAGTATTCTTATGGGGAACGTTGTACAGATTAAGCAGATTGGTGGCTTGAAGAGCTTCGCCAAGTCTAATTGGAATCTGAAAATATTTATCATGTTTTAGTATCACTTTAATTTTGAATTATTATTTGTTTGTAAGACAACTATATATATATCCGGGTACTTTAAATGTCTGGTTAGTCCCCAAATTTTCTGAGTGCTTGTGTATTGTATGCAGCGATCGCATGATATTTTATCTATTTTCAGAAACTCGGTATTTCTAGTAGGTTACCAATTGGAAGTCTGTCTAATTCTTTCTTTAAATATTACGAGTTGTGGAATGAATGTTTTTCCCGGGTTGTGCTTTTGCTTTTTTGTGAGATGGTGATAGTCGTTGGCGTCCTCCTGTCAAGGCTCTCTAGTAATTGATTTCGGACTACCAATTCAACTGCAAATTAAATTTTGATATCCTATTTAAAGTAGAATGACAATCTATTATTGAACGTATCAAAAATTATCTACTAAATAAATAGGAAGGAAAAGACATCATAAATTTGATGTAAAGAGGATGATTTTTGGAATCATAAAGTTCAATATATAATTTCCTGTAATTTGTGAAGTTTAAACGAGCTTGGTTCAGTTGGTGGGTGTTATTATTAAAGAATGGGGATGGAACTTTTCTTGGATTGGAGTATGGTATCTCTTGAAAGTGGGAGTGTTAATGAGCTGTTGCGATCTACTTGGCGCAAGCTGATTGATTTCACTATAAAGAGTATGTTAATGCATTTGTAGAAATATTTTGATATGGTTCTCAGTGCAATGTACGATTGCATTTTAATATAATCCTCCATCTGATAAACTGCAAATGAAAGATTTAGAACAGGTACGTCGTCAAAAGAAAAAAAAAAAGAAGGGAAATTATACTGAAGAAATCTAGAAAGCAGCGCGGATGACTTACAGTCAAGGTCGATGAGACTCACTCTTCACCGTTTCGTTTGGCTTACGGAACAGAAAGTCAGCTTGGAAGTCTGAGTTGGGGTCTATGGAATTCGATCAAATTTAGTTCCCCGTTGATATTGGAAGCCACCGGGCCGTGTAACCTTTCAAACTTTGAAGACTGGCGTAGAAATGCAGCCATCAAACATGGATGTCTTTGGTGCTGTTAAGGAAGCTCTATCCATCCTTAACACCTATGCCAACTTCTTCATCTTCACCTTAATTATCTCAATTCCTCTTTTTTGCTTCTTGATTTACCGCGAAAGCTTCCTCCTAAATATTCTGGACCAAATCTATGAATCTATTTTAGCATTGCCACACAACGATTATTACTTCAGCTACTTCGATTATTGGCCGCTGGGAATACCCCGTCTTCTTATTCCTGCAAGTTTGAATCAAGAGTTTGGTTTGAAATTGATTTAACTCTCTCCTCTATTTGATACCTCTTCATCTCTTAGAGTTGTTCACTACGGTTATCAACGTTGACTTAGCATCAAAGATATATACAACACCAGAGAGAATAAAAACCCTCAAGGAGATGCTTCACAAAACCGTTTCCAGAGCAAAGTTCAAAACTACTTTCATCACTTTTGTATATGTCCTCTTCTTGTCAACTTCCACTCCCCTCGGACTGATATGGTTGGTAATAAACTACTTTATCTTTTGGAAAGACTTTTATGATGGACTATTTGGAGTGATATATGGGGCAGCTTTTCTAGCACTACTACGAAAGTACTTGGAATGGAGTGCTCAATGGAACATGAGTTTTGTCATTTCCATTTTGGAGGAGGATGTCCATGGGGTAGAAGCACTTGCACTCTCTGCTTATTTCAGTAGAGGGAGTGAGAAGCGTGGAATGATTTTGATGCTCATTTTCTTTGTTTGGGGATTTGTTTTGAGATTGGCTGGCTTCTTTTTTAGGTGCTATGATAGAGGAAATGGAATTGTTGTGGGGGTCTTTTTGTATTGTTTGGTAAATGTGATAAAATGGGTAGCCTGCATGGTTTATTATTAAGATTCCAAAGAGAGGATCTTGGAGAAGAAAGTAGACGAGGAAGCCGTGATTGTGGTAAGAGCAGTTGATGGATAAACATATGGTTGTGGTCACAGAAATTTGTCACAGCTGAGGGAGTTATTAGTGGAAAATCAATTGCTACTCTTTCACAACTATTGTTTTCAATGTTGCTTGTAAATTTTGTACTTGGCTTAATTAATAAATTTCTGTGACTATGGATGTATTTCTATCATTATCTATATCTTTAAAAATTTTGCTTGCATGACGAAGGAATGTTCTTCCAGCCAAGTTGTTATAAAAGAGAACTCTTCCTAGAAAAGAATGTCTTGGATTACAGAACACGGATTTTTCCTTTTAATTAGAATAAAAAACAGTTGCATCGAATAATCCTCCAGCACAAGTGAAGAACCTCTGCGGGATAGCCAATATAGAGCAAAGCAAAAAAATAAAAATGAAATTAAAAATTCCTCTCCAGTTTAAATATATGGAACCAAAAAGCAGCAATTCCAAGTTTGAGAAGATGTAACGCTGTTGAAGAACTGATTTGCTCTTTTATTGCTATACCAGTTTCTAAGCTCAATTCAAGGGTTCATACAAATAGCATTAATTGCTAGCAGTAAGCATACTCGGGTTCAAAAATTCAGGAAAATTAACACAGATGGATTTAATAAATGCACTAATAAAAGATCCAAATTTTGGCAATTAAGATAATTAGCAATAATCGTAGTTCAGCAACAATAAAACAAACTCTCTTTCCAAGAAATACTTGGGACACAAATTTAAACCTCAGTTTAATCCACTGTTCATTGCTAAATGGAGAAGCTGAATAGTCCACAAAAACTTGATTCCTGCTCCTTCAGTGATGTTCAAAACTTCATTTTAACTCAATGACTTTCTTTGCAAACGTTGGCAAACAGAACGCTGCTGCGTGAATCTGGAATTCATATTGAGAACCAACAAAAATTGAGTTTCAAAAAACTGAATTTACAAAATCAAATGTGTTGGATGTAGCAAAATCATACCTCAGAGTTGTAAAACTTCAAGGGTCCTTTTGATTGGCACTGACTATCGTTAGCATCTATAGGATTCACTGGATGCTTGAAATCAACACAAGGTCCCTCAGTTGAGCAAAGCATGAAACCAATCACACCACTGAAAAGAAAAAATCACATCCAATTACCCATCATAGTGTTGTAAATTGGCTCATATTTCATAAAGGGCTTGATTTTTGTAGGCATCATTGTGATAAATAGGCGGGGCTACGCTCGGTCTACTGGCAGCCCCGCCTTAAGTGATAAATAATTTATATGGGAACCGATTAATAATTTGGGAGGTGTGGGGAGAAACCCCTACGGTATGGTAAAGGGACAATTTTAAAATTTTTTTGCAAGTAATCTTAGTACAAATACTTTGTATTAAAATCCTATTTTACAAGATGAATAATTGAAATAACCGCAAGCCTGTGGAAGTAAGTAAATGGCCAAATCACGTAAATATTTGGTGTCTTTGTGTATTTGGTTTATTCTGCTATTATATCCATTGAATTGCATCACACATAGTGGGTACACTACATGGTAAAACATACATAATGCATCCCTTGATTTGCTCAAATTACCATTTTATGAGCAAGGCAGGACAAAAAATTAATTTCTCAGGAAAGTGGAAAAAAGGATGCACAAGCAAGCCCCATACACCAGAAAATATAACATTTGCAAACAACAAAAAATGCCCCTCATTCTAAAAAGAAGAAATTCCACATAATCTAAAGCAGCAGAAGAACTAGTCTCTCAAAAGTGGGGATATCAGTTAGAGAAACAGTGATTCTGAAAACACAGCAGATCCTCCTCTGCTGAGGAACAATGGCCATGGCAACTACAGAACCTTGTTATGCAAAGATACATATACAGGGTATAAGAGAGTAATAGTTGAATCAGAATGATGATAATACTTGAAGGATATACCTTGGATACGTTGGAACTGTAGTCCATGCATAATTGACTGAGCCTTTGAAGATTTGGTGGCAGTTTGCAACAATGTCCTCTATGATGTGCATGTGGAGCCAGATGCTTTCTGCCTGGGTGCTCACAACACCCCCTGGACGAAGAGCCTTTGCAACAGACTGGAAAAAAGGCTTCTCAAAGAGCTCTTGTGCAGGACCTGTGCAAACAAACACAACAATGCTCCTATTGAGTACTTAAGATATTTTTCTCTTTCTTTTATAGCTTTTTGTAGTCAATATATATGAAAAATATTTCTCAAACTGTCATTGATAAGCAGAGCATTAAATACCAATTGGGTCAGAAGAGTCCACTATGATTGCATCATAAGTTCCTTCCGGAACATCCTTCATAAAGGCAACTCCTGCAATATTAAGAGGAGAGCAAGTAATTTATGAATTCACAGGATAGACAGAAACTAAGGGAAATATCAGAAAAAGCTGATCATGCATACCATCACCAATATGAAGTGTCACACGGGGATCCTCAAACCCAACAGCTATGGCAGGGAAAAATTGTTTTGATACCTGGAGAGCAAACAGAAGACATAAAATACATTTCTAGGTTGTGCACACAATAAGCTTGCTCAATCACCAAAAAGCCACACTAATTTCATTGCAAGAAGAAAAAGATATTCAACCAGTTTCCATAATGTAAAAAAACCATAAGGGGGATCTAAGAGTGAAAGAGGAATCTGGCATATGGTCAAAGACAAAAGAATATAAAGGTATTACTTGTTACTACTTACATCAACTACCATTTTATCAATTTCACAGACATCAATCTTCTCGACAGAAGAATGGCGAGCCACTTCCCGCAAGACCCCACCATCTCCTCCACCAATAACCAAAACCTGAAGTGAGAAAAAATCAACATGAATGAGAATGACTCATTTCAATCAGCATAGAATGTTCAATTTCCATAAATATCAATAAAGCCAAAAAGAACTTCCATTATAAGATATATCAATATTTTAGCTTAATGTTCTTTCTTTCTCTTCTTTTTATGGTATTCTCATCTTCTACTCTGACCACATTATTTCTTAGTTTTGATATTAAGGAGGATTCTGTCCCTAGTTCTGAAAACTTCAAAATCCTCAACAGGCTATCTATCTGATAAAATGTTCTTTGACTTACTTAGATCATAAACTTGGTGAGTTTTTTTGAAGCATGGGAAAAAATCAAGAATGTAATATATAGACTCACCTAAACAAACCCAGATAACAATTTCCTAATGAATGGACATCAAACATTTCTTATTAATCCTCTATGCAGTCCCCTCACACCATATGGGAACAAAATGTCCCATCAGCACTCCTTAAGGCCTCCCCTCAAAATTAAAAAATTTATATATTTGGATCACCTTGACATAGAAAGCAAGGAAAATATACATGAGAGATTACTCTTTTGTTCATAGTTATAAATGCAAATTGAAGATAAACAATGGAAAGACATTTCAATCCATCTTTAATAAGAACTCTAAGATATAAATGACTTACAATCTTCTGATCAAGACAGAAATTACTGATACTCATAATAATGTTTGAAAATTAAAGGATTTATAGCTTGTTATTGCTATAACAATATAAAGACCTTTTTTGGATTTGGAATTGAGCAAAGAGGAAGATGAGTAATCATTTCTTGATATGCACATTCATCCCTCTCCGTGAGCTGAATTACCCCATCGAGAACAAGAACCTTCCCATATGTGGATGACTGCAAAACAACACAACAGTAAATGATTTATGTTTCGATGTTAAATAAAGGGAAAATCAAGTCAAGAGTGAAATGAAATAATAAGGGTGTATCAAATACCTTAAAGACCATGACATTCTGGTAATCGGACTTCCCCTGAAATAAGATCTTCTCAACCTTCAAGGAATGTGCCTCACCTGCATAATTTCAAATACGCAACATAATAAAATTTGAAATTAACGCTGTAATACTAATGAAGAAAGTATATCACGTAGCAATAAGAATGCTTCGACTCAAAAAATTTCAAAAAATTGTTGACAGACAAAAAACTACAAAACTCTATGCATTGCATTATTCAAAGAGACAACAAAGAGAGATGCAGCACTTCTTTTTCTTATGATATCTTAAGAAAGGAAAACTCTGACATATTGCCAGAAAAATATGATCTACCAATAGTCAAAATCAGAGTAAAATTAGCTAAGACTAAAATGAATGCACTCTGACAAAATTCACATTCTGTTCTCCACAAACGTCAGAACACCCACTTCACAGTAGACAGCCCGCTACTAAAATTGGAAGCACGACAATGGCACGCTTCCCATTCCAATTAGCAAATAATTTGCCAAATGAAAGTAGCGGAAAATCTCAACATCAAAAATTAAAAAAGAAAAACAAATAGGTACCAACAAAAAAACTAATAATAAAAACAGACGGACAACTAATAAAAACGGGAAAAAATATATACAAGGTGTTGTGAGAACAGAAGGCATTATTTATATCATGATATAACGTTTTATTATTAAGCCATCCGCAGGTTAACTCACTTCAACTCAAAATAAATAAACATGAAAATAGATAAGTGATCCCTAAAGATAAATACACTCTCATATAATAACATTAATAATTGTACATAAGCATAGTATCTGGTAGCTGAGCACATTCAAACCACAAGTCACAAAACGCAACTAATTCCTAAAAAAAATGATTTTATTTTAGATCATAACCCATAGAGATGCAGGGAGCATGAAAAATAATAAAATAAAATCCTATAAAACGGGAAAAATGAAAATAAAATACGAAAAACAGACCGGGCCACATTGGGCTGATTTCAGAGAACCAGCCAGGTATAACAGATGATATGCAGTCCGGTTGTTTGTTAGAGACCATCTCCATCGACACACTCCCATCAGCAGACACACCATTATTGACCTCCTCATCTCTCGGTCTCTTCACTGGTAAATCATTCGAAGCAACAGAGCCTGTTTCCGCCATAGATTCTCTCTACTTTAAAAATACCCAAAACCCAAAAAAATTACTTTGAACGAAATCTGACCAAACCCGCACTCAAAGGACGCCACGCAACCTTGGTCCTCTTGCCTATATATATATAGAGAGAGAGAGACACACACACACACAAAAAAAGCACAGAAGTTACAAGTGGGAGAATATATAATAGGGAAAATCTGGCTTCGTAAGGACGCGGCTTGCGTTTGCTTGTTCGGTTTGTTTTGAGGATACGTTCCCAAACAAAAGTTTATTTGATTTATCCTACGATTCACCAATCTTCATAATTACACTCTGCATTTTTTATTTTTTACAGTACGGTGGAAAATGATAAGATTCTCAATTAGGGTTCGGAACTTGGGATGAGAAATAAAATTTAAAATTTAAAAACTAAACAAAAGTTCTAGAATATCTATGCTAGTAAGTGTATTCAAGCCCTTGTTTTTTTTGTCGTATTTTACACATTTGCCAATGCGCTCCCTCACTGCCCCATGCCATGCTTCGATTGGATTGCTTTTCATAATTATTAGAAAATAAAAAAGGCATAAGCCTGCCTTGTTTCTTTTTAATGACTATAAAACAATACTTAAAAAAAAAAATAAAAGAGAAAGACAATTTGGTAGAATCTAAAAATAGTAATTTTAGTTTATCAATATGCAGTTTTAGTTCAAAGAAAGAAAAGAGAAATTATTCAAATAGGATTAATTTTTTCTTTTGTTTATGTGTACTTAATTTTTCATTTTCTATGTTATGATATTGCATAATATTTGACACAAAAAATGTTAAAAATCACGAAAGATCAATGTGAAGGACACAAGAGTGTGGGAGTTGAAGGCGATTTTCAGGCCCATAATGCCTGCCACCTAACAAAACTACATAATTGGTAAGGAAATGAAAACGATGGAAATCCATGCATAATTTGGACTTTCGTCAAACACGTGGCAACTGACACACAGATTTCGGAAAATAATGCATGTGGAAACAAAAGGATCTTCAACGGAGAAATCATTATCTTTCATTTTTTTTTAATTTAAAAGTATAAATTTATTTTTAATTTATTATAATTAAATATAAATATATAAAAAATTAATAATTATATGTTAGTATTTTTTATAATAAATAAATAAAATTTTAAAATTATAATTAAATAAATTTATTTAGATTTTAGATTTGGTTTTAATGCCTCTTCAATGTTTTTTATGAATTCTTAATAAAATTCAAAAATTCAGCTTTTGTTATGTAGATATTTTAAAGTATTTATTTTTTAACTTAAAACTAAAAAATTATTAATTATGTCTGAATAAAATGAAATTTAATTTTTCTTTATTTAACAATAAAATTTTAACATAATAAACTTAACGTTGAAGTGGAAATCAGAAAAAATTAATTTGATTATAATTTTAAAATATTTTTATAAATTTTATTTAGTTATTTGGAAGAATAATAATATGTAGAAGTACTAAATTTTGAATATTTTATATCCGAATGTGATAAATTAAAAATATTATATTATTTTTGAATCAATCAAATTCATATAATTAAATATAATCACATCTAACAAAAGAAATATTACCTAAATAAAAAAATATAATTAGTTTTAATTAAACATAATTACTAAATTTTAATATTACATATAATACTTAAAAATATTTAATTTAAATAAAATAAAATAGCCCACCTGCTAATTAACTGCAAAAGAGTTACCTAAATTGTGCTCATTCATACCTATAATTAAGCATTCATTCATTAATACCATAATAATAATTAATTAAAAAAAAAAAAAACTTGCACAATTGCATTGATTTCCTAATAATTATCGTAATGGACGAAAATTATGGATTGTGTCCGACTCTTTTTTGGGGAAACAAAAAGTGCTTTTCCATTCCAGCTGGCTGGCTGCCGTGGCCTTTCCCAATCCCAATCTAATGTTAGCTTCGGATTTTTGAAAAGTCAATTCCATCTCTATTCCGTCTACTCCTAATCTTAAAAAGAGAAGATTTCTTCGTATGGAGGCTTATTCTAATGTCAAATGCCAAGTGACATCCGGTTGGCACGTCATTGGATTTTTTTTGTTTTATATGGTTGCCCTTAGATTGACATAAATAATTAGAAACTTATTTACTTGGAATTAATATTTTAAATAATATGATATATTTTTTGCTTTAAATTTTATTAAAGAAAGTTTTGATGTTTGTAATATTAAATTCTGCTTCTTAATTTCGGTAAATTGTTTTATTAGTAAATGATTCCAAGTTTAAACATGGACCAACAAATTTTATATAATTTATATTACGTAAGAATAACAATGAAAAGAAAATGTTGAAGTCTAAAATTTTTAGAATAAAAGGTTTCAAATATTATATAAATTTTTTTCTTTAGTTATTAATGAAATTGTTGATGAGAATTTTTTCGCGTTTATTGTCATAACTCGATTTTGTCTTACTAATAAATTACAAATCTTATTATTCATGCTTTATTAATAAAATTTGAGGCATCAAATTGTGACAATGATATGTAATATAAATTTTAAATTATTTAATAATTTTTTTAACGAATTTATATCTTAATTCGAAATGTCGAATTTTAATAATAATACGTATGTTTATTTTTAAACTAATATGACAAATTATTGAGTTAATTTTGACAAATATGACATTAATATAGGTACTTAATATTTTTTTTAACTTTTATATTTAATAGCCGAATTAGTCTATATAGATGTTACTATTATTTTATTATTTTTTATACTATAAAAATAAGTCATTATTTATAGTATTAATCTAAAATAAAAAGAGTCTTAAATTATATTAACAATCGTTTATTTGTTTATTTTGTAAAATAGTTGTTATTCTCGATTAAGTGGCAAATAAAGATAATCTATAAGATTTTAATTGGATTCTTTAGTTTTCAAAAGAATTAAGTTTTTGTATTCTCTTTTGTATTTTTAAAAATAGATAAAAATTATATAAGTGATTTTCTTCTCTTCCTGTAAATGGTTTAATAAAAATTTATAAAACTTGAGTGATAACATTAAGAATACTCATGGACAATGACATCTCTCAAGATATAAGATAATTGATTGAAGTAAAATTCTAATTAAGTGGACAATCTCTTAAAATTTATATTTTTCATATGTTTGATTTAGGTAAGAGTTTTTATTCTAAAAAATGATGAGTAAAAAGATTGTAAATTTGTTATAGTTGTGAAAGATAAAACTGTAATAAATAATATTACTTTTGGGGAATGGTTTCTAATAATTAAGAGGATAAAATTTAATTTATTAAGAATGAAGTGAATAAAGAGTCATTCGATAATATTTTATAGACTCTTGAGATGCATTCTTATAAATGAGTACAATAAAAGCTAATAAAATTATAAACACTATTTTGAAATAAGTACGGGCACAGTATTAAGAATCTTATTATAAATGATCATGTTTACTAATTTTTAAAGAAATTAAAAGAAAAATATATTTTTGACCCACAAAGGATGTTCAAGATGATAATAGGTATAAAATTAGATGATATGTAAATTATTGTCTATAAATGTATTTATTATTACTATTTTCTTTGTGTTACTTTATTTAAATTATTTGTCAATGTTGATGTCGTCCAAAATTTGACGTAAAGAAAAATAAAAAATAGAGTCGTCATCTATCTAAATAATGGTGGAATAGATCACCTAAAAAATTTAGATTTTAAGTCTGAGGA
>JAWDEX010000012.1:7310347-7324036 GCA_035221805.1 Trichilia hirta
AAAATTTGTGTGAAACTTGAAAATAAATTTCTATCTCCATAAATATGCCTTGTTACTCCTGTGTTAACCCATTAGCATTTGACATTTGTTACTATATTGATTTCAAAGATTATAGCAACAAGATCAATATCCATCTCAATAACATTAGCTTGATTATTTGAACCAAAATTTGTAGTGTTCTAGTCCTTCTTATGGCGACAATCCTTGGCTTTAGTGTTCTGGTCCTATCTTTTCACACACCCAACAATAGCCTTTTATTCTTTTAAAAGTTTTTCCTTTTGGAGCATGTGGTTTTACTCTCTTTTTTTTTTCTTTTTGTTGTTCTCTGCTTCTGGATTTTTGACTGTGAGGAACCATCTGCAATCATATTGGCCTTACTATCTATAAGACTTGTATGAGCCCTATCTCCTTTTTTGTGATCTTCCTCTACGTGCAACCTTAATATCAAGTCTTTCATAGTCATCTCTCTTTATTTATGTTTGAGATAAATTTTGAAGTCTCTCCATGAGAAAGGCAATTTTTTAATAATAGCACCGACCTAAAAATGTTTATTTATGGAATAGCCTTCTGAGTCTAATTTATGTATAAGAACTTGCAATTCTTCAACTTGTTTAATTACTAATTTTGTAACAACCATGTCATACTTGATAAATTTACCAATCACAAATTTCTTGGCTCATACGTCTTTAATTTTGTATTTCTTCTCAAGAAATTCCCATACACTTTTCGTAGTAGGACACTCTGAATATATATCATACAGAGTATCATCCAACCTGTTCAAAATGTAATTTCTGCACAAAAAATTAGATTGCTTCCAGGTCTCTATTGTCATCATCTTTTCTTATGGCATAGGGCCTTGATCACATTTAGGAGCATCTTCTTTGACTATATGTGCCAAGTTCATGGTTGTTAACTAGAAAATCATTTTCTGTTGTCAACATTTGAAATCTAAGGCTTTGAATTTCTCTAGTTTCTCATCTATCTTTGAAATGCTATTAGCACTTGATTGTGTATCCATGTTACTGTCTTAAATTGTTTGATAAAAGAAAACACAATCAAGCAGAGTTTAATTAACCATAATGGAAATACATAGAAATATAGAATAATTAAACGATTTTACTTGGCACTTGAAATATAGAATAATAATGATAGAGGCTTGCAGTAATTTATAATATCTTAAGACAGTATTTCTCCCCTTTTTTTAACTGCTTAAAGGATAATGGAGTCTGTCTCTTAAGATACAACTATCAAATCTTCGAAATTTAAGCAATGCAATTTTAGAAGTGTGTAATAATTGATAAGAACTTAGTTGGTGCTCTATGTTATAGATGTTGTATATCTATCTTTAAAAATTTAGTACATGCTACTTTTATCGACAAAATATTAAAAAGTTATACTTGTTATGAATTAATATAATGTTTCTGAAAGGTTACAATTTAATGCAACTTTTGAAAAAAAAAAATCATAACTCTTTATAAATAACAACTATTCTGAATAGTTACAACTTTTGATAATTAAAATAATAATAATAATAATAATAATAATAAAATTAATTAAAAATATGGGCTGTCGTCTGAGCCCGAGCCCAAGAGCCCCAAGGCCCATCTTTGATATATATATGTGTGTGTGTGTATGTGTGTATGTGTGTGAATTTGGAGCTCCAATAAGCTCACTACTTGTTGGCCATTCTTCAAGCTCACATAACATGGATTTATATATATAGTGTTTTAAAAAAATTATTTTTTTTTTATGTGAGACTTGATTTTTTTATTCAAACTTATATATCTCAACAATATTAACATGACCTAATCTAGCATGCCATATATTAAAGAAATTAGCAATATAGACAGAATTATTATTTTTATTCATGGCATTAGAAACTATTACATTCAGTTTAAACATTCTCTCAGTCAAATAACCCTTTTTCACATACATCCCTACCTTAGTAAGTACAAACTTATCAGATTCAAAAACTAGTTTGAATCTGTTCTTACTAAGCAATGGACCAGATATTAAATTTTTTCGTATATTCGAAACATACAAAACATCTTTCAAGGTTACAATTTTTCTAGAAGTGAACTTTAACATCACAATTTCTTTTCCTTGAACAGCAGACGAGGAAGAGTTTTTCATATAGAGCTTGTTATCACCAAAAATTTGTGTGAAACTTGAAAATAAATTTCTATCTCCACAAATATGCCTTGTTGCTCCTGTGTTAACTCACCAGCCTTTGACATTTGTTATCATATTGATTTTAGAGATTACAGCAACAAAATCAATATCCATCTCAGTAATATTAGCTCAATTATTTGAACCAAAATTTGTATTGTTCTGGCCCTTCTTATGGCGACAATCCTTGGCTGTATATTCTGTCTTTTCACACACCCAACAATTGTCTTTTATTCTTTTAAAGATTTTTTCCTTCGGTGCATGTGGTTTTACTCTTTTCTTTTTTGCCTTTTTGTTGTTCTTTTGCTTCTGGATTTTTGACTGTGAGGAACTATCTTCAATCATCTTAGCCTTACTATCTAAGACTATTAGTGTTAAATACTGATTATTGATAGTAACAAAATATGTCAGTCATGCAATGTTATTGTCTTTAATGACATCACCTTAATTGAGAATATATTTCAGTGTATTTAAATCATAAACTATGTACTAATATCCACAATTCTTTGTAGATAAAGTCTTGATACATAATACATCACATGATCTCATTTTACATTTATCATAAAATTATAAATTAATATTGGCAACTAAACAAATGCAAAATAATAAAATATTATTTTATTAATTATAAATATATATATATAATAAGAAGAAATTTCTAAGCTATATAACACGATTGATTTTAGGATATGTCTCTAATAGAAACTAACCTCATAAACTCAATTATATATTTATGAATATTCATAGTCCCCTAAGTGCACTTTTGATATTATTTAAATAAGATTTTCTCTCAATCCATAAGTAAGAATCTTTACCTTAAATGCTCTCTCTTTGTTGTTCATCTTCTAATATTAGGAAACACATCTCTTTCACGGTCTTGTCGCAACCTATCCTATCAAGTTGATGCCGTTCTTTAGTTTATAGACGGCCATATTAACCATTTTTCTCTTAGGTATATTCATACAATCAAAAATCTTTTTTACCTCTAATATCTAATCTAAAAACCCTTTTATATCTAAAGTCCCTTTGAAAGCATATAGCTCACCTTTTATCTGATATTCATCTTGGCATCCCTAACCACCAAATCAGTGACCCTGATAATTGTTTTCGTTCAAATCTGTAAACTCCCACTGATGTGGCATTGGTCTAGCACTGTCGTCACAGCCTCTACCTTTCCGCTACCACCATATTGACCACAAATAAAATAGGAACTCTTCTTTCTTATCTAACTCGTCTTGGTTGTCTATATCATCTTTATCATCATTCACCACGTATTCTCGATGAACTGACGATCTTTCTTATCTAAAATGTGTTACGAGTTTTTTTTTGTTGCATTTATTTTTATACTTGCATATATATATGCCTACAATTGCGTATACATGTTTAAGAGGTACGAAGATTCTGTTTGTGAAAATAATAGAGGTCTGGGCTGTATGTGTTTATATCCGAGTATTATATTATATGAAGATTGTAAATTTTGAACGAGGCCAGAAAGATCTTGATATATTGTGCAGGATATGTTCCGTAATTTAATTTAAGGAGAAGTCTGGGTTAGTCTTATTATAAATAATTAAAATTTTATATTTTTAAGTATTTAATTTAAATTTAAAATAAAATAAAAATAACGGTGGGGGAGTTGATTAGAATTTTGTGGCTCATTCATCCAATAATGATAATGACAATAAAAACTGTCCAATTGTTTTGAGTTCCTAATAATTAAACTCGCTAGACGGAAATAATGACTTGAGTGGCCGACTCTTTTGCGTGTGAAACAAAAAGTAGTTTTCCATTCCAACTGGCTGGGTCAGGGTTAGCATCATGCATGCTTCCGATTATTGAAAAACAGAAAATTTTATTCATATATTCCATTAATGTGGACACTTTGTTCCAATGTCAAATGCCAACTGACATTAGGAGAATCTTTTTGATTCTATTTCCACTGACATTGATTGGAAGATTTAGAAACTTATTTACTGACTGCCAAATACTTGGAATTAATATTTTAAATAACATGAAGTATAATTTGTTTTATTTTATTAAACATAATTTTTAAGTTTATAAAATTAAATTCCACTTTTTAATTTTTATCAAATGATTACAGGTTATGAAAAAAGACCAACGAATTGTAAATATATTTTGTTACGAGGATAAGAATAACAATGAAAAAACAAACCGTCAAATTTTGATAAAAAATATTAGATTAATTTGAGGATTATCCAAGGATTAACTTGTAAACTCGGGCAAAATATGTCAAGCGGGCCGATTCAGTGGACAGATCTTAAGCCAAGTCGGAGCTGAAATTCTGTATGCTCTGAAACGAAGTTAGGCCGAATTAGCCAATTTATTCGACACCAGCCGTAAAGCATAAGTAGGCCGAGCACGATTTAGGCTAGGCTTTCAAGCCCAAAATGGTCCAAAATCTATCAGAATTTGACAAACACACGTGTAAATCGCTAACACGAAAGAACTCGTAGAATGGAAAAATAAAATGAAAATCCATTCACCTCCATTTCCGCATTCGGCAGTGTCTAAGGTCGGTTCGCTCGTTTTCGGGTTTTTCTTCAATTACGGTTTCGTTTCATCCAATCAATTTAATCCGAACTGAGATTTTGATATCTAAAAAGTTGTTCATCTATTTTCTTTTCTCGTTGTTTGTTGTCAGGAACAAACCCTAGAAGAGAAGTTTCGCCTCTTCAACTTGAAACGATGGTTAGTTTTGTTAATTTTTATTTCGTACATTGTGATTATTATATATTGCTTTCTTGTTATCCGTTAAACTCTTTGTTATTCTTCGTTTACGGTCTGCCGATGTCGCCATAAATTTATGCCTAGAGTGTTATTGTGTTGTGTCTACGTAAGATTGCCAAAAAAATGTTTCATCTCGGTATTTTATAGCGATTAAATTTATTAATTGTTTTCAAATGAGTTAAATTTGAAGAAAGGTTTTTCGTAGTAACTTACTCGTTGTCCCTTTTGGAGTATTTTCAGGCAACCCTTGCTGATTCTTTCCTTGCAGACCTGGAAGAGTTATCTGACAACGAAGCTGATCTTAATGTGAGTTGATTTTCTCTCGCTTGTTTTTGTTTTTATTTTTATTTCTTTTTCTTTCTTTCTTTCTTTTTTTGTGATCGGTGTGATTCTATTGAGGTTTCTATATTAAGAAAATGTCACTTGCTCATATTTATCTGTTTTTCGTACAGAAGGAAGATGGGGTTGATGCTGAAAACATGGAAGAAGATGTTGATGGTGACATGGCAGATATAGAAGCTCTGAACTATGATGACTTGGACAATGTTTCAAAATTGCAGAAAACTCAGAGATATACTGATATAATGCAGGTTTGTCAATATCTCATATTTGCTTTTATTTTTGCTCTCAGAATGTTTCATATGTTCGACTATAAACTTTTGAAATCCCTTTGCAATTATACTTTTTTCTGATGGAGGTATTGATTTCTCATTCTTTTTACATCTTATGTTGTCTGAGCTTGACATTTCCATTTGTTTATTGCTTTTAGATATGTATTTATGATTATGGGGAATACGTTCTCCTTTGACAAGTTTCAGTTTTAAGTTATATTTTCTTCAATGTGTGTATTGATATTTTATAATAGTTTTATGGTGTTTGAATTGCAGAAAGTTGAAACTGCACTTCAGAGTGGTTCTGATATATCAGACCATGGGATGGTGTTGGAAGATTATCCTGAATACCAGCTGATTGTCGATTGTAATGCATTGTCAGTTGACATTGAGAATGAGATCATAATCATTCACAATTTCATTCGTGATAAGTACCGTTTGAAATTTCCGGAGCTCGAGTCACTTGTTCACCACCCGATCGACTATGCCCGTGTTGTAAAAAAGATTAGCAATGAGATGGATTTAACCCTTGTTGATTTGGAGGGGCTCTTACCCTCAGCCATTATTATGGTTGTTTCAGTAACAGCATCCACTACAAGCGGCAAACCACTTCCAGAAGATGTCCTTCAGAAGACAATTGATGCATGTGATCGAGCTCTTGCACTTGATGAGGCTAAGAAGAAGGTCCTTGATTTTGTAGAAAGCAGAATGGGATATATTGCACCAAATCTATCTGCAATTGTTGGCAGTGCTGTAGCCGCAAAACTTATGGGAACAGCTGGTGGTCTCTCTGCATTAGCTAAGATGCCTGCATGTAATGTGCAGCTTCTTGGAGCCAAGAAAAAGAATCTTGCAGGGTTTTCTACTGCAACATCACAATTTCGTGTTGGTTATCTTGAACAGACAGAGATATTTCAAACCACACCCCCATCTCTGAGGATGCGTGCCTGCCGACTCTTGGCTGCAAAGTCTACACTTGCAGCACGTGTGGATTCTACTAGAGGGGATCATTCTGGGAACGCTGGAAGAGCTTTTAGAGAAGAGATCCGCAAGAAGATTGAAAAGTGGCAGGAGCCTCCTCCGGCAAAGCAACCTAAACCACTTCCTGTTCCTGATTCTGAGCCTAAAAAGAAGAGAGGTGGTCGTCGGTTGCGCAAGATGAAAGAAAGGTAGAACACTGTCACCAATGTTTGTTCTAGATATTATATTCATTTTAGAAGTTTTTGTTTTGTTGATAAATATTGCACATTTTTTTTTCAGATATGCCATAACAGATATGAGAAAGCTGGCTAACAGAATGCTATTTGGTGTACCTGAAGAGAGTTCATTAGGTAACTTGTTGTTTCTTCAGCTTATTAAGAATCTGATGTAATTCTACATCTTCCTCCACATGCTTTTGAACTTATCAAGTGGAATTTTAATTTATTGACTTATTTCTTTCAAGTGAGTCTGATCGATGAATTGAGGATTATTTTAAATCCACATTCTCATTAATTGTTTGTTTTATGGAAACAGGTGATGGATTGGGAGAGGGTTATGGGATGCTTGGTCAGGCTGGGAGTGGTAAACTCCGTGTATCAATTGGTCAGAGCAAACTTGCTGCGAAAGTTGCCAAGAAGTAGGCTTTTGTTCCCCAATTTTTTTTTCTCTCCCTTTTTCTGTCCTTGTTCAAGCTGTAATTTTTGAGCATAAAACTTGCTTCTTTGTGAGTTGTCTTGTTTATGTTTTGATCATGCTGATTTAGTTATCAAATTTTGAACGTGGTTGTGGTTTCCAATTTGTTGTGCCAATGCTGTTTCAGGTTCAAGGAAAAGCATATTGGTAGCAGTGGTGTTACTTCTGGATTGACATCAAGTCTAGCCTTTACGCCAGTGCAGGTATTTTCTCTTTAATATATATGCCTGTATGGCAATGGTGCTTGTTAATACTCAACCCATTACCCAACCAGTAATGGTTCTGAAAATGATATTTAAGCTCTAGTGAATACTCTTAAGTCTCACAGATTTTCTCATATGCGATTTAGCAATTGGCTTTCACTGTGGATCAAGACCGAGCTCTTAAGATATGGATGCAAATACAACTACAAATAGAAATACAATCCTATTATGGAAATTGAATAGGGTACCTCTTAGTCAACCTGATGACAATTTAATATATGTTGAATTTTTCATTCCTCAAAATAACATCTCTGATGTCGACTGACCTGGAGATGAGTTAATTTCTCAGAAGTTCTTTTTTCAAAGTTTGACCTACGAGAGGTTGAATTTGTAGTTATTCTAATAACTTTGGTTATATGAGTCTCTTATTCTTTGTCATCATTTGCACCATCTGAAGTTATGCCCTCCAGCAAGTAATTCGTTAGATTTAAGGGTTTTTCTTATGTTCTAAAATTTTCCTAATAGCCTTTAGTTGTAGCTCAGAAGTCAAAGCTACAACCTAAACTCAATAGTAGTAGAAATTGTGCCCCATTTGGTTTATCCGTACCTGATGCAATAAACTTAGTGATTGTGGATTGGTATTTCCACACCTGCATTTCGAATTGCCTTTATGCTTCAAGTATTTTCATAACAGTTACTATTTTCTGTCGTCAGGGGATTGAACTCTCAAATCCACAGGCTCATGCACACCAGCTTGGCAGTGGAACTCAAAGTACTTACTTCTCAGAGACGGGGACATTTTCAAAGATCAAGAGAGCCTAAATCATGCCTAAACTTTGGTCATGCTGAGATTTCTTGGATTCTTGTCCATTGTAAGACATTGAAAGAACTTAAGTCTGCTGAAATCGTGTATATAAATAGACTGCAAGATGTAGTTCATAGGACTAAATTTGATTCACGTTTTCAATATCTTTCCTTAATGTTTGATGCTTCAAATATATCCGGCAAACAACCTAAATTGAGTATTTTGCATTCTATATTTTTCTTTATAATTGGGAATGGGATTATGACACTTGTGCATTTACCAGTTTCTTTAAAAATATGTTTTGTTTATTTATAATGTTGGTCTTTTATTCTATTGTTGTATGTCATTTGTGAACCAAAGCCGAAGTCATCAGCCCTCATGAGTCAAAGGATGTCTGGTTTGCTTAGCAGGGGTGTGTTACATAAAGAGTAAAAAAACTTTATGATTGAAAAAATATAAATCAAGAATATGTGGTAATAATATAAATATGTTTCCTATCTTCATTTTTCTCAAATTTTCATCATATATATATTTTTTTAATTTTTAAAATTTAAATTTTATTCTAAAAGTTATAATAAACGAATACGAGATTCTAATAAAAAATTGATCAAATTAAAGAAATGTAAGTAGATCCGTATTTTCTTTTACAACAGCTGTGGGATTGTGTATTATAATACATTTGTTGAGGGTTATCTCCTACACTGATTTTTAGATGCACCGTAAAACAATTTTTAATTTTTAGTTTGTAATTGGAATTCATTTATTAATATTTAATAAGGAATACAACCATTGTGCTGCGCTTTCCCTAAATCTATATGCAATAAAATTAATCCTAGTATATAATATGTATTAGTAATGAGACAGAGACTTGACGACAGGATGTCAGTAGTATTGTTACATTTACAGTTTACTTTCATAGAAATGTAAAAGGTTAAGCACAGTTGGAAAACTTTCAATTAAAATTTTAATATAAATTTTGTGGTTGTAACTATAGATGCATTTGTGAAGACGACTTTATGATATAGATTGTGATTGGCAAGTGGATATGTCACGTCACTAAAGTACTCTCATCTTATTTGGTATCAAAGTTATTTCTCAAAGATTTTAACTTGCTTTATAGTCACTTAGTCTAATCTTCTATACTAGAACAGATATTTTTATAAATAAAAAGTATTTTATGAACTCATAGATCACATGATATTGTGCAAATTCAGTTATTTAATCAACAATAATTTTAATTATTTATTTTTTTAAATAGAAATTATCTTTATCCTCTTCTTTAAAGTGGTTATTTTTATATAAAAGTTTTAGTTTATATAAAATAAATTACTTTTTTAATTCAGATTCTCTCCCATTGTCTAAACTATCCTTTATGAACCCATACCATTTTTATAGAAACTCATTTTCTTCTTTCACTAAAATCATAAAAATACTTATCCATCCTCCTCAACAAAAAGCAAAAGAAAACGTACAGCACAGTAGGTTTAATGCCTACCAGCTATCATCATCTCAAAAGGAATAATATATTCAGATTGAGATCCCAGACTATCTCAGTCGTTCATGGCAACAAGAAGGTTTTACATATCTTCACTTTGATGGAATAAAATTCGCTTTCACCTATCATGTTAAGAAATGTCTTCTGGTCAATTTAAGAATAGCAATAGTTGATATTAGATTCTCAAATTATCAAGACGCATGCATAAGTATAGTACATACAACACTTAATGCAAGCACGATTATGGTAATCATATTTCCTAACTTCAATATACCCATTAATGACCAACAACTCTCTTTATGTTTAAAACTCTAGATTCAGATTGTTGAAGCAGTTCCTGTTGTCCAAACATACGTGGCCGCAGTACATTACCAGATAATGTATAGAGTTCAAAATCACACCATGAACTGAAATCAATTAACCCAATCAAACCTCATATTCCATATTCATTAATGTGGAATTTAACTAGGTAATTAATTGTACCTATGTCTCAAAACAGATAGCTCAAGAAAAGCTAAAAGAGCTAATTCCCTCAGAGTGGATAATAAAATATGAAAAACACTATCAGACAATTTTATTAGAGGCTCAGATCAGCTCAACAGAACCTATCTTTCGTGGATTTACAAGTGAAAAATTAAAGATATGCTTTGAACCATCTCACAGGTCTAAGGTAACGTTCCCCACACAGTATGCTATTGGAACAAATCCATAGTCAGAAATCTATACTTTCATTGAGCATGAAAGTCTCATTTGGCTTCTCCAATAACATGATCCACGAAACCCAAATTGCTCTTGTCCATCATTTATTGAAGGTTCAGATCCTTCTCAAGGAAATAATTTCGGAAGAACTTACAAATCATCTAAACATTTCCTTGATGGTTAGAAAAAAAATGCCAAAACTCAAAATATCATTTGCTTTCAATGAAGCATATAAAAAACATGTTTCACGTTTTGATACATTTGGTGAATCCACTGGTAGAGTCACCTTTCCCCAATGGATAGGATGATGATCCACATTTATCATCATTAGCACAAAAGTTAGAACCACCTTCTACTTGTAAATCCAAACAAATATAGAAGCCAAAAATCCCTAATATAACCATGTACCAACTATATCAATCTCCTCAACCACTATCACTAATATTTCTTTCACTTGCAATATTTGAAAATCGTATAACTACCATTATCACTAATATTTCTTTCACTTGCAATATTTGAAAACCTATAACTAGAGATAAGTTTGCATGAAAAGTCAAAACTTTAAACACTAGAACTGTAGATGGTCAACCATTTTCAGTCTTTCTAACTAAAGCTGTCTTAAACTAGTAATTAGAAAATGTCATTACTCAAAACCACTATCTCTAAAAGATAGATGCAATAACAACTAACATAGAATCTAATTTGGCTTAACAGCAATAAAGAGCTATTACCGAAGTGAGTTTTGCATGTCTAAATATACAAAGATCATATATAGCATAATAATACAAACTTTAAAATTTTTTGAAGTAATTAAATAATTTAATCAACAAAAATATAAAATATACCTTATAATACTTTGATCAGAATTAAATAAGTTATCTCCAACTTGTCTCAAAGGATATTCACACACTAATTTGTTGATAATGATTTCGATTTAACAAATGACTTAAAACACTTTAATAGTTTTTTTTTTATTATTATTTTTTTTTACACTTACAAAATCAATATTATTACACTAAAAAGAAGAGAAAATCATGAAAATAATTTTTCAATTTATATTCTTTCCTTTCTCTTTGTTTTTCTTATAAAAAAGTTTTATGAAAAATGAGCTCAAAGTTTTCTCTTATAAACTAATCAATTTGGCTTCTTAAGGAAGGAAAAGAAAAAGGTAACAACTTTTTCTCCACCTATTTTAAGATATATCTTACAAGACACACTATTTGTCTTTTCAACTTTTTAATTTTAATAAATTAATAAAAAAGAACAAATAAATTGTGCATATTTATCAAACAAGATACCATGAATTTTATAAAATAATTAAATATTAATTAAAAAAATTAATTAATAAGAGAGAGAGAAAGTCATTTATATTTAAATATTATAATTAATTATAATATTAAATATAAATATTAAGATAAATATCAAAGTTTGACTAAATTAAACTTTAAATAATAATATATTTAAGAAATATATTTTATTTTCTTTTAATTCTTTAATCAAATTAAAAAATTAATCCTAACTATAAATAATAAATGGATAAGTATCAAGAAAATACTAACACTTGACAATATTATATAATGTCACTTGTCATTTAAGAATTTATTTTAATTAAATAATAATGATTTAATTAATAATAAATAAACACCTTTATTTATTAAATTCTTGATATCTAAATACATATTTTAAGTTTTTATATCAATAAATCATATTTATGATATATTAAAATTTATTGAAATATTTCTTTAACCTATGGATGCTAGCACATAATTGCTAAAAAATTAATTTTTTACTTTTAAAGAATTAAAAATACTATCCGATTAAACTATTGGATCATATTTACTTTTATCATTACAAAAATAGTATAACCATTATCAATAATTATCAGTTAGTGCGCGTGACCCTCTAAGTTTATCGTGAATTAAACATGATAATAAACGAATATTTTACATAACTTTATTATAACTCACTGTAACCGAAATTCTTAATGATCATGAGTGACCTCTAATAAGATATTATGACCCTAGACACGAAGAATAATGATTCTGAATGAACACATATAATTGTACATCTATGTAGTAAAGTTTTTTTACTATCGACTTTCAATTAAGTACGAGCTACAGAATCGTCAAGCTCGTAATTTAATCATAGGATTAGGAACATGTATTATATATGGAATTCATTTATTTGTAAAACACATTTTTGAATATTTATACTTTAGCTAGAAATTTAATTTTTGTGTACGATATTCCTTCTTAGGATCTCAAGTTTTATTATTTAAGCCATTAGATTTTATCTTGATTATTATCTATCCTCATATAGTAAGAACACATTTTTATCAAGCTTCTTTTATTAGGTATGGCTAGCCTAATGTGATATATACAAGTGAATGATGTGTCTCAGTGTAGAGGGTAACCATGATACCTCAGATCAAAGGACTACTAATTTACTAGTAAGATTGTGCGACGTATCATTGACTGTGGATAATTAGCTATGTAATTTGTTACGTTTGGTCACATTCAGTAATATATTTATAAATGTAATACTCATATTTATACTCTTGTGATATAAGACTCGACACTTAACTATTAGTATTGAATACCAATTTTTGACAACAACAAAACATGTTAGTCATGCAATGTTATTATCCCTCATGATATCACCTTAATTAAAAATATATTTGGATGTATTTAAATCAAAGACTTTGTCTCATATCTATAACTTATTACAGATAGAATCTTAATACATAATATATCATAGGAATACATCTCGTATTAAAAAAATAATAATAATAGCAACTGCATAAGATGCAAGATGAAATAAATGCTATTTAAGTAATTATAAATATTTTTACAACTAATTATAAAATATATATATATACAATAAGAAAAATTTTTTGAACTATGTAACACAATTAGTTCTCAGATATATCTCTAACAAATTCTCACTTGCATTAGAGCTAATCATTGTAGTACTTGAAATCCATTTTTTTAAGATGGTAATTCAGTTGCTGTTATATCATAGGCTTCGTTCGTGAATTTGCACATTATCTATTGACGGAGTCTTCTACATAATTAGTTGTTTATCTATAATAAATTTTCTAACCAAGTGATATTTATATTAAATATATTTAGACTTCTAATGAGATCTGGTCCTTAGTCTGTACAATAGCTCCAGTATTGTTATAGTACAATGATATCAGATGATTCACAAATTAATTATTATACCCAAGTATAAGTAGTCTTGTTATAGTATAGTCCAGTGAGTCCAAGTGTCGTATCCACAGGG
>JAWDEX010000012.1:7331916-7356131 GCA_035221805.1 Trichilia hirta
AAACTATAGGCAAGTTATTCTTTCGAAATGATTTTCAAGCTATGGAATGTTTTTTATGATTTCTATTTACTTGCTGTCCGAAGTATGGAGTAATGTATACAAGAGAGGATTCAAAAAAATTGCAGTTGGAAATTGATTTTGCAATCAATTCTGCTACAACTTATTCTCTCGCCGATGCGAAAAATGATACTGAAATCTTTTATTCTCGGCATTATAAAATTGCTTTCATTAATTGTTAAATTTATCTGGTATTAGTCTTTTGGATTTATCTGAATGTAGCAACGGGTGGGTATCTATCGCAGATTGCTTCCACTGGATCAACTAAGATCGGAAAAGTTGTACTTGAATTGGCAGCAAAAAGTAATCTTAAGCCAGTAACATTGGAGCTTGGAGGGAAATCTCCTTTTATTGTTAGTGAGGATGCTGATGTAGAAAAGGCACCCAGCTTGCCCATTTTGCTTTATTATTAATCAGGTATATACAATAATTATGTTTTTCTGACACCTGGGCAGGATTTCATGTGCTTCTATGTTTTTGTATGATAACTACTCTATGGAATCTGCAGGGACAACACTGTTGCGCTGGTTCTCGTACTTACGTACATGAACGTGTATAGGACGAATTTGTAGAGAAAGCAAAGGCTTATGCAATGAAGTGTGTTATCAGTGATCCATTCAAGTAGGCAATCCAACAAGGACCTCAGGTAAACCTGGAATAGTTTCTTTTAGTAATTACATGGTATCTGATCTTTCGTAATCGAATTTCTTAGTGTTGTTTTACATCTCTTACACCTTTTATTTAGGTGTTAAAAATTTCATTTCAATTCAAAATCAGTAAAATTTTTTGGTAGAAAATTGCAGAACGAATCGAAACTAGTGACGAATGTTTTAAACATGTCCTAACAAAATCCTACACAATCAGATTGATTCAAAACAATTTGACAAGTTCATTAGCTACATAAGAGCCGGTGTCGATAGTGGAGCGAAACTCGAAACAGGAGGGGAGAGATTTGGCACCAAGGGCTACTATATTAAGCCCACAGTCTTCTCCAATGTTCAGGTATTTCTTTTAACATTCACAGTATCCATTTTACTAAGGGGAAACATTCAGTGGAGATAACTAACATGATTACTATCTATAACAGGATGACATGTTGATAGCAAAAGATGAGATATTTGGTCCAGTGCAGTCAATCTTGAAATTCAGGTATGTAATGAAATATTCTCTATATTGGATGGTTTCTGTTTCTCCATTACAGAATGCTGATCAATTATTGCAGTGACCTGAATGAGGTTATTCGAAGAGCAAATGCCACAAACTTTGGACTGGCTGCAGGGGTGGCTACCCAGAAGATAGAAACGGCAAATTCAATGACGCGGGCATTGCAAACAGTGACTGTATGGGTAAACTGCTATGATACATTTGATGCTACAATTCCTTTCGGTGGATACAAAATGAGTGGAGTGGGTAGAGAAAAGGGTATTTACTGTCTTAACAATTACTTGCAAGCCAAGGCAGTTGTTTCTCCCTTGGAAAACCGGCATGGCTGTAGACCTCCCCTCTTGTAATTCTGTTAATTGTGTTGTGAATTAAGAGTAAAAGTCAAGCATTGATGCCTAATAATTTTGTTGTCAAATCAGTTGTTAACGACGACGATGATAGATGATCATATAACCCATCTTTGTTCACTATTGAAATTGCACATGGTTTCTTTTTCTCTCTCTCTCTCTCTCTTTCCCCATTTTGAATGTTAGAGAGCACTTCATTTTATGTCACCCATATATTAATATCTATGACACAGCTTTGGCTCTGATTTTTAGCGACTGCGTGTTGACCGCTCCAAGGAAATTTATCTGCAATTTGAAACTACTCGTCATGTCTAGTCCATGTACTAGTTTCTTAATGCTAATACAACTGGCACACATGAAATTTCTGTCTACACTCTGCACTACTTAGATTCTCTGTCACAGACCAGACCAGAGCAGAGATCATGTCTATCTATTTACTTGGTCGTGTCCTTTTACAAATTAAATAAACATCGACATCTCTATATCTCATATCAAAGCTGATTAATTTCATTTGATTTTTCGTACGAATAAAGCAAATGTTTGAAAGAAGAAACCTACCATATACATAAATGATAAATTTTTGGCTTAGATTGAATCTCTTTCTGAAATTAATTAAATAAAACTTACTGAGTTGTAGTGTTTATTTGCACTCGGGTGGCATGACCTTAAACCTTGATGTATCCTTACAGTATGAGTAGAACATGAGCTTTCTTCTTGCCCAATCCAATGCCGTAATCTGCTGCTTTGATAACGCAATAAATTGTTGTCCATCAACTGGATCCAAACTTGAAGTACTACCCTTAGTACATGAAGAAGAATCTTGCTGTGTAGAATTTGATGTACTGCAACCTCCGGCCATTTCCATTTCAGCCAGTGAAACTACGAATGGAGCATATTTGTAATTGACAGGGTATTTTCCTCCGTGAGTTGCCCACTCTGATCCGTCCCATATTGTCACATACACGGACATTGGCTTTGATGGGTAAACGGAGGAGAAGGCGCCTATGTTGGGAAACTCCCTCACTGGTATATTATCAACTAGAAAACTGAATGCATTTAGATGATCAGTATTTGGTGAATCCAAAATCAACAATCCATTAATTGAGAACGTTTTTTAAGTATTTGATTTGTGACTTACACTATATGATGGCCGTTCCAGATGATGCTGTAATAATGGTGCTGTGCAGTTGGGTCAAACCAGAAGTAGAATTTCTCTTCTCTTCCTGTTTTAACACTTCCACTGGCATATATATTTGTTTGCAATACCCAGTCATTTCTTTTATCATGACCAAGCAGTTCAATATCAATCTCATCATGGTTGTGAGGATAACTATCTGCATTAGACAACTGCATATATACACGCCCTTATAATTGTTAGAAGCCATATTTTTATATTTTTATTTATACAATTTATCTTCTATAAGCAATCCACATCATTGTGTTGCCGAAACGTAACGAAAATCTTACATAGAAGGCTAGTACAACTCCCGACGAGAGACCAGACGGCAGCTTTATTGCAGCACTGAAGAATCCATAGCGATATTTGTTCTGAGAGAGTAATCCAGAGCCTGCTAATCGAAGAACATATCAGTAATTACACAAGTCTCTTTATCCAATTTGTCAGAGAAGCGACTTTTATAAGTAACTTCGAATTAACCTGAGGATTTGTCGAGAGCTAGAGTGGCCATGGAGCCATTATTGACTAGCTTGATGTTTGATCCTCCGAAAAATATAGAAAACCCCAGATCGATAGAGACATGACCAAAGAGGTCTGTCAATCGGTCCACTGGGGGAGGTGTGTAAAGCCTGTTGTGTGAAGAAGCCTGTGTTGTCATGCAAAAGAAGAAACCAGCGGCTAAAAGTAGATTTTGCAGTAAAAGAGCCATATTGCTAATTCACTAGTACAAGGTATTGATAAATGTAAAGATGGGCCATAAATTATATACGTAATGAAGAGAAAGAAGATCGTAATCTTGCTTAGTTGTCATTTGTTGTCCATCGATTTCTTTTCCTAGTACCCTTTTTCGGTGTATATTTAGGAGATCTTGAAAGACAACGATATGAAATTTTCATGTGGGATGATTTTGATAGGCCTAACAGAGCTCGTGGGGATGTCCTTATTAAAGTTTGGACAATTATGAACAATTCTATCATTTACTTTTACGTTATGGAAAAATAATATCAATTTGGCCAACTCTTTTGTGGTCCGCTTTGAGTTTTACAGATTCTTCGGGAACAGGACAAACAACAAATTGTTTAATGAGATATTTGGGTTTCTGTCTTACAGCTGCAAGGAGTAAGGACATTTTCCTTTCTCCTTTCCTTTCTCTGTCAATATCTCTTTACCTTTTAGGTGGGTTGGGTGCTTAAAGCTACTATTAATCTGATGGGAGTAAATGCCGAAGGATATAGTGCTTGCCACAGAATTACCCGGCTAAAGCATGTGTTAAGGTTTCATAATTTCGTATAGACATTAATTATTACCATCCTGCCTGCTTTGCAATTGATGTTTTTTTTTTTCCGTGATCTTTTGTAACTGTCTTCATTAAGAGGTGGTTAGAAGTGTACGTTTTCCTTTCCGCATATAATTAATGAGCTCTAAATTTGCCAGAAGTGTTGTAGCTGGCTTTGAAATGAGATTGATAGGACTTTCTAACGATAATGGATCAGTTGAGGAAAAGAAGACCAGAAAGAAGATTGCATATCCATGGTAGCTGTATTATCTTGTGTCTGTTACAGATGCAGACGAAAATGAAAAAAAAAGAAAGACATTGCAATATGGGCTAGCTAGAGTGGGTTATGATGATGGGTTTGTCTTTGGACAGTTTCCAAGTTGGGCTATGGGTTGGGTTTCCTATGACACTGATCGTCTTGTTTGCTATACTAAGAATGGTAATAACAATACTAATAATAGAGTTGATAATAAAATGGTGTTAATGTTTGCACAAGTTGTACACATAATATATTATGGACAACATTCGATTCACTCTTTTAAATATTTTATCCTAAACGATACATTTAAGTACTCTCAACAATTAGTATTAAATTTTATTTATTTAAATTTTCATGAGATTAAATATATAGTATAAAATAAAGGAGTCTTTGATCATTTCATTCTCTCTTTATATATATTTTATTAATAATATTAAGGATACAAATTATTTTTACAAATTGATATAGCAATATTATCTAATTATCACATGTTTTATATATTTCACTTATCTAGTAAAAATATAGAATACATAACAATCATAAAATGTTATTATGGCAATTTGTTTGAATAATATGCATAAAAATTTTGCATCACACCAATTAAAATTTATAGGTCTTAATATTTTTATTCACATTATTTAAATATTATTTTTTAAAAATTTAAATTAAGAGTATGTTGACGTACGAAATTTTTCACTCATCAAGAGGAGAATGTTTTCCACTTGATGAAAACCACTAATTGAGGGTGTGCGGTTGGAGAGAGGAGACGGGGAGATAAAATGGTTCATGCCCACAAGTAAAGAACGAGGCTTCACTTAACCTTAGGCCAATTACTTGAAACAATCACAAGTCAGAAAAAAAAAATAATAATAAAACAATAAATAAAAGAGAAGTAAAATATTGAAATCTGAATGGTGATTCCTAATGCTAATTTGTCATTGTTTATGAGTAGGTATAATTACTATTTATCATGTCCTAACTTTGATAATTAAATTAGTAGCGTGTGATTGTATATGGACTCCTAAAGCCTTCTTTGTTTTTATTGAAGTTGAGGGGAAAATTCTAGAAAAAAAAAAGAAAAGAAAAGAAAAGAAATAAAAGTGCTAGTTACGGTGAAACTGTTAAAAGTTAACTTTCTCTTGTAAAAAAATTATGATTATATAATAAAATCATGCTTGAATTTCATTCGTTCATATATTCTAAATTATCCTAATTTCACCCCTTATTTTACAAAAAATATTCTTTATTTTTTGAAATAGATTTATGGCATCATGTAACGTTTCAAAATAGATTTATTTTGTGTTATCTTTGTTTTCGTGTCACATGCCACATTATAATAGAATATTTTAGATTCCACGTCCCTGTTGGTCATTTGTCACAATCTCCTATCCTTCAAACGATCTCCTCAAGGTATCTTTTATAATTCTGTCTCGGCCTCGATTATACATATTGGTATATCTCATATAATTTACAGTCAATAGTCCAAAGTGGGATATTTCATATTTATACCTTTTACAAAGGATGTCGGACTTGAATGACGTAACATCCTTTTTTATGTGTATGTGTCCAGCCAATTTTGTAACATAACAAAATCCAAAACTAACGAAATTGTTAAAAAAATGCAGATTATGTTTAATAGTTAAAATTAAATTTAATATATATAATTAACACATGAATGAGAGTGATTATACATTATTAATATATGTTTAAATTAATAATGTGATAAATATATAAATAGAGAGTGAGTAAAGTTTCTTTGGCTTAATTTTTTTGATTAAATATAAACATACATTTTTATTCATGAATCTGTCCACTATTTTCTATTTAATTAAATTTTTGTAATTTTTCAATACTCAAATAAATTATTGTGAAGTTATAACTTAATGAAATACAATTTTAAAATATGGTAGATAATTTACTTTCATTATAAAAATAAATGTTTTGAAAACTCTTTTTGAAGTCTAAAAATTTAAAAACTTTTTGTGCATGATATGTAAGCACCTTATCAATACTCTGTTGAATTTTTAGTTTAATCTTAGAATTAAATTAGAAAATAAAAATCGTAGAACATGAATTGTTTGGTGTTCGAACAGAAAAGAGAACCTTAAGCTTGTAACACGAGTTTTTTAATAAATAACTTTAATATTATTAATTAAGGTAACATTAAAACTTACATGCATTTTAATAAATAAGAAACATTAATTAATTAATACTAATTTAATTATTTAATGAGTTATATAATTACACTAACTTCGTTTGATTTGTACATCTTATTTAAAACGAGTGTACAAATCTTTCTTTTTAATTAAATTTGAGATAATAAAATAATAAATTTAATTTTTAAAAGTTTGTAAAAGCAATTTTAATCATAACATTATTGATTGAGCAATAAGGTCAACCACGAGAAAATTAAATAAACGATTGCAAACGAGTACAAATGGATGGTTCGATCTCTATACTATCTTCATTCAAAGAAACACTGGCACATTTCATTGATGAGGAATTAGATATTGGCTTCCATTTTCAATTTTTCATCTTCATCTTTGGCTCCAAGTTTGACATATGATTGGCCAAACTGCCGAAGACGTGTAACAATAACATTCCATAAAATATTAATATTACTCCCCTCAATAATTCATTGAATTATAAAGTCTAATCTTATTCCATTCTGCGTTCACAAATTAAAAAGAAAAAATATGTACCGTTCTAAGTCCTAATAATTCCACGTTATATTTCAACTCTGACAAGGGTTGATTTAAACTCCACGTTACACCTCGTAGTCGTTGTCGGCTCGCCTAACCAACATAAACAGAAGCCTCTACAATTATTATAGGACACGTGTCGATTCATCATTAATTGACTAAACACACGAAAGTACAGAGTATGCTTCCGTCCCTCCCCTCCTGATACAACCACGTGTCATTACCCTTACGTGTCAGAAACCAAATGGCCAATCACATCACCGTACACAACGTAAGACTTAAGAATCCCATAACCTCGAATAGTCTTCGGACACGTGTCCCAGTCTATCCAATCTTATATATGCGTGTAATGGACATAACGCCGTTTCCTCAAAGACCGAAACCAACTACTGCAAAAATCCAAACACAGAAATCAATATTGATCACTTAGATTTGTCTCCAATTAGATGGTCCATAACTTCAGAAGTTCGAGTCGTCGGGTTCTAACATTTCCGGCGGTTGAATCATGCGATTCCATTTCCCCATTAACGCTTCTAAAATCAGTCATCGATCTTGCTCAAAGTATTTGTGCTTACAAATCTGAGTTCTTTTCAAGCAATAAGCGAAATGCGCGTGAAGCGATTCGCCAGGTACAAAATCTTTTGATATTTCTACGAGAGCTAAGGTTCGTGTTTCTGGATGTTCCGGATTCGCTTGTGCTCAGTTTGTCAGAGCTTTATTCATCTTTCCGGAAGATCCGTTACTTGTTGGAAGATTGTACACGAGAAGGTGCCCGGCTATGGATGCTAGTGAAGTCTGAGCAGGTGGCGAACCAGTTTCGCGTACTCATTCGGGCCATCAGTACGGGTCTGGATGTTTTGCCACTCCAGGCGGTTGATGTATCAAGTGAAGTGGATGAGTTAGTTGAGTTGGCGATGTGGCAAGCGCGCAAAGCAAGATTTGAATTTGACCCAGGTGATAAACTGGTCTTAAATCATGTCATTCGGATATTGGGTCAGTTTGAGCACGGGGTTAACCCGGATAAGAGCGAAATAAAACGGGTTTTCGACCATCTTGGTATCCAAAAATGGAGCCAGTGCAATAAAGAGGCCAAATTCTTGGATACAGAAATTGGAATGGGGTACTTGAATGGAGATAAAAGAAGAGAATTGGAACTTTCGAGTAGTTTAACGGGGTTCGTGGCCTATTGTAGATGTGTAATGTTTGATCGTGTTGAAATTGAAGCTAGTCAACAAGTTAACAAGTGGCGCGGGAATAGTCTGGGAAGCTTAAACCCAGATGATTTTAGGTGTCCAATTTCTTTGGAGATCATGAAAGATCCAGTCACATTATCTACTGGGCACACTTATGATCGAGCTTCAATCTTGAAATGGTTTGGATCTGGGACTTCTACTTGTCCCAAGACCGGTGAGAGGGTAAAAAGTAAGGAGTTGATGGCCAATTTGATTCTAAAGAGGATCATTCAAGATTGGTCTGCTGAAAATGGTGTTTCTATTGCTGAAGAGTCCAGTCACAAGAATCGCGATATTACAAGAACGGTTCTTGCAGGGAGCTTGGCAGCTGAAGGAGCTGCAAAAATGTTGGCTAGTTTTCTTGCTGACAGGCTTGTGAACGGTACAAGTGAAGAGAAGAATAAAGCAAGTTATGAGATCCGGCTTCTCACAAAAACAAGCATTTTTAATAGGTCTTGTTTGGTGGAAGTTGGTTGCATTCCGAGTTTATTGAATCTTTTGTCGTCAAAAGATTCCTCAACTCAAGAAAATGCTGCTGCATCTTTGTTGAATTTGTCAAAACATTGTAAAAGCAAGAGCATAATAGTGGCGAACGGAGGTTTAAAGTTGATTGTAGATATGACGAAGAAGGGACTAAAAGTAGAAGCTAGGCATCATGCTGCTGCTACCATGTTTTACATTGCTTCTGTAGAAGAGTACAGGAAACTGATCGGCGAAATTCCGGAGGCTATTCCAACTTTAGTGGAGATGGTTAGGGATGGAACTGAACGTGGCAAAAAGAATGCATTAGTGGCGATATTTGGGCTGCTAATGCACTCCGGCAATCATTGGAGGGTGCTCGCAGCTGGGACAGTTCCTTTGCTGCTTGATCTTTTGACTTCTTCTGATGGAGAAGAAATGATGACAGATTCTTTAGCAGTTTTATCTATTCTAGCGGAAAAGATTGAGGGGACAATAGCAATTCTGCGCCGCGGGGCATTGAATATGATATTGAGGGTCTTGGATTCCTGTACCTCAAAGGCAGGGAAGGAGTACTGTGTGTCTTTATTGCTAGCTTTGTGCATCAATGGTGGTGCAAATGTGGTCGCTCATTTGGTGAAGAGCCCTTCTCTTATGGGATCATTGTATTCCCAACTCAGCGAAGGCACATCTCATGCTAGCAAGAAGGTCCATGCTCTGATTAGAATCCTACATGAATTTTCTGAAAGAATCTCATCTGGCTCATTAACTCCAGTTCTTCCTCAGGGCCTCTCCGTTCACGTATGGTGACCCAAATTTTTACTGGTAATTTTTTGTTATTTATACTTTTCGGGAATCTGCCTGGTATTCGTTATAAAATTGTAAATATACAAAATTGTGTAGAGCGCTTGATTTTTCTTTTCTGTTTGGTTCTGTGCTATTAGCTCGATTTTTCAAGATCTAATAGCCAAATAAGCTTCTTTGTTTTCGTATGAAGCTTTGTCCGAAAAAGCATTGTTGTGTTGTGGTTCTTTTTCCCTGTCGATAGCAATGAGATTGATTACACAGCAACAAACATCATTTACTGTTAATTGCTAAACACAGACGAATTTTTTCCCCATGTATTTCTTCAATTTCAATCCGCCAATGGTGTTGGGAAGATGAGTTCTAAGATAATTTACTTGTGTTTGAGATGGCAAGTGCCTTTCGTAGCCTTAATACCACTTGCTCCATGGATGGCCTTAGCCGCTTAAGCCCTGTGCACGACAAAGCTAACTTGATTACGAGGTCAAATGCTTCCACCATTTAATTTCGGATCTGCAAATTCGGCTATCTTACCACCTCGCTTGAGGAATGTTGCCTGAACATGAACATATGCATTATGAATTGTGGAAATTAAAAATTGGAGCTTAACTATGGACTAAGCCATTCCTCACCATTTTATCTAGAGGCATTGGTCTGTTGATGTCCAAATTAAAGACCCTCCGTCCTGAAAGAAGTTGCAATAGGACGACTCCGAAGCTATAAACATCACCTGAGGCACTTACATGGTGGTTTCTTTTGTACTCTGGGTCAACATAACCCAAGATTCCTCTCACTTCTGAGCTCACATAGGACTGACCGATGTCCATAACTTTTGATAACCCGAAGTCCGAGAGTTTTGATTGAAAGTCAGCATTGATAAGAATGTTTGTAGGCTACAGGACAGATGTAACAACAAAATCGAATAAAGAGTACCAATTGAAAGGAAAATCAGATGATACCAGCTTCCAAGAAAAAGCTTACCTTGATGTCTCTGTGAACTATGCGGCCTTCTGGATAAGTTTGGAGAAACCAAAGGCCTATAGCAGTATCAATTGCAATCTTGAGTCTTTGGATCCATGAACGAACTCTATCTTTACCTGTTGTTCTTGAGCTTTCTCAGTGGGTTCTCCAAACTAGGGGAATGGTAAAGACAATAATATTATTGAGAATGGAACCAAGAACATACCATACAACCACTCTGAGAGGTTCCCATTACAGCACAGTTCATACACCAGAAAACATTCATCATTGTCCTCACAATAGCCAATCAAAGCCACAAGGTTTGGATGTTGGACAAGGGATAGACTTCTGACTTCCCTGATAAATGTCTCTAGATATCCATCATTGATAATGTGCTTAACTGCAACTTGTTGACGATTTGAGAGTATGCCTTTATATGCCTTTCCTGGTGGTAAAATAATGATATAAGAACCCAACATTTTCCACTGAAGAAGAAATGAGACTGTTTCCTAATTTATACTGCTCTTCTTGTTTTTCCCGTCACAATTTAAGGTTTACATGTGTAGCCACGAGGATGATGGACCATGCTTATCACACACAACAGAAGAACTGGGCCATTTATATTTATCTTCTTGCGGGGTTTTTTTATCAATAATTATTTCTCTACTAGAGTCAAGAAATTTAATCTAAATTTATGATTGCTGGCGTTTCATCCAGGGAAACCATTTGTAGTATGTGCCCTTTGTAGTTCTAACAGTATAATATAAAGACACCCGTGCTCAGGCATGTAAGCCAATCCAGTGGCATTGAAGTTCAATTCTTTACTTCTGGATGAATCTTCTCAAAATTGTTGGGCGTCAAGCAGGTTCCTTTCTGAACTCATGAGGTTTATTTGTTTGCCCGATGTTTAAATTTCAAAGTAAGAGCTTATCTTCTCTAGCATTTCTTTTCTGTCATTCATCATGAATTGGAAAATAATTTCCATTTACCAAATTGCAGATATTAGATAGGTTCTCACCAGCTACTCCTTGGCCGATGAAGTTTGATGCACTGAGATTGTTTGTCGCTGAATAAATTTCCTTAATTGGTATTGCAAGACAGCTGGATTCCTCGGAGTATGATTCACCTGATGCCGTCACGTAAAGCAAGAAGGTAAGCTATTTAGAACTCTGATAACTCCAAGCTAGTTTGATCGATAATTTACCTTCTTTTTCTGTTAAAAGACCATTTTTGCTCCTCTTTCGAAATAAGATGGATGTTGCGGTTGCTACTACTGCTGCAATTCCCACTAAACCGCCAATTACAGTCCAAAAACCTGTTGTCATCAGCATGAACCCCAAAAGTTTGGGAAGTAACAAAACTTCGAACAAACTATTTGAAGATTCAAAATTTGGGCAGAACGGTGTTGATCGTTGTAGACTTGATTACCTGTGCTTGTCTCGATATTCCTGCTAGCTCTTTCTCCTTTTGCACTTGTTAAGGCTTTTAGGAAGAGGTTAGTCAAAGTTTGCAAGGTTCACACTAGAATCATGGTGCATAAGAATTAACAAAGAAAAGGAATACTATCCAAAATGCAATTTTGATTAATCAAACAAACAAAAAAAAGAAGTTGAAGGGTCAATTTCACAACTTCAAACTAGATTACCTATGGCGAAAGGCTGCTCCCCTAGACATTTCAAAACTGCCTGTACCCACTTTGCATCAACAATCCGATTTCCTATTAATGTCACCAGGACCGCAAATCTACACACATCAGCTTCGTTTTTGGGCCTTATTTCATTGTCTGATGATCCACCAATCGCTTCCCACCTTTTCGAACATTGTGTGCTGGCCTGACCTAATCTTGCTTCTGAGATTAAATCCTTACAGTCTTGAGCTAATTTTTTAGTACTTTTTCCTTGTTTCTTTGCAATATCCGTAGCCGTGTAGTCAGAGCATCCACCAGCTCCACTAGTTAGCTTCTCAATGCCACAGCCCAAAACATTCTTGTCGAGTTTCTTCATTGATGTTAAGCAGCTTGTTTGCTCCGTGGAATTTAAGAATATAACTCCGGTTTGGTTAGCCTTTTGGCCCAATGCATACAGGTCATCATTAAAATCCACTCTATAACAATTGTTGTTGATAAAACCCCCCCAATTGCCTGATACACAATTTGAGTTATTTGTATCAGATAACTGGATATCAAGACTACAGTTGTTGTTTGAAGCTTTTGATAATGAACAATTCAGGGATGTCAGGAAAATGAGGACGTGCACTATGGAAGGTGGTAAGGCCCTACATTTTATTCTTTTAGACATACCAGAATCAAAAATTGACTTCGCCATGAATCTGTTGAGAAATCCTTGATTGAAATTTGCACTAAAGGAGAGTTACCAATGGTTTTCGTTTGAAAATTGCAGGAACATAGGATACTTGAAAATGTTTCGACTGGTTAAGACCAAGTCTTATGCTCCTCTTTCTCTCTAAGCAAGGATGTCCAAAAAGTGAATTTGGAATCTGGAATTAATACTTAAGTTTGTAATAAACATAATGTGATTTGGGTGGAAGTAATTAGTCTCTAATTATTCCAACTCAAGATGTATGTAAGACAAATGGATGCAGCCTGTATCATAGGGTAAAATTGTGGAGGGAAAGGGATTTTGCCAAATGCCACCTTTAGGCTTATTTTGATTTATAATAGAATGTATTGATGGCCGGACATGTGATCTGCCAATCTCAAGGGAATATATTAAGTTTCTGATTAATACATGCACCAAAGGGTAGAGAAGAAAAACAGATCATCAAATGAATGGTATCGCTAACCTAATTGGACATGGTTATAATATGAAGGTGGTTGTGATTAGACCATTTTAACATTCGATTGATTTCGTAGTGCATGTGTTTCAAGTGGTATTTTAATAATAATATAATATCTGCCAGTTGTTATATGGTACTTTAGACGTCGATAATGATAGGCTTTGAGTCAGAAGGAATCGTATGTCTTGAGAAAGCTACGTCGTTTTCTACCTCTCCCTATTCCCTTAAAATCTCAATTCCAACCAAACAAATGCAAAGCAGACCATCTTGCACGGTCATCCAAAACAAGCACGTGAAATCAACTAACCAGTTGCAGGACCCAGTAATATCTCCGATGGGTCTCTCCGGTGAACCAGAAATTGGATTCGTATGCGAATCCGAATCTTCTGTCCTCCTTGGAAACTCAACAATCTTTCATAAAAAACCACCAGAAGACACATTCCATGTCGCCTACATAATCTACTTCACCCTAGGCCTGGGATTCCTGCTCCCATGGAACGCCTTCATCACAGCCGTCGATTACTTTTCCTACCTTTACCCGGAAGCCTCAGTGGACCGCATCTTCGCCGTTGCCTACATGCTTGTTGGCCTATTCTGCCTTCTAATTATTGTGTTCTATGCGCACAAATCTGACGCTTACGTCAGAATCAACGTCGGTCTGGTTATATTCGTGGTGGCTCTGTTAGTAGTACCCGTTATGGATGCGGTTTATATAAAAGGCCGGGTCGGGTTATATGATGGGTTTTATGTAACGGTCGGGACGGTTGCACTTTCGGGCTTGGCGGATGCGTTGGTCCAAGGTGGGTTGATTGGGGCGGCAGGGGAGTTGCCGGAGAGATACATGCAGGCTATTGTTGCTGGAACTGCTGGTTCTGGTGAATCTTTCTACTGCTTCGTTTGCGATTGTGGCGCTTTTGTTGTGATTTGAAACCAGCTAAAAGTATTTGATTAGAGGTTTTTTTGTGCTCTTGTCTCATAGTAGCTTCCCACAGCATTTCAACACCAAACGAAGCCTTCATAATTTTGGGTTTTATTGTTGGTCGTTTTAATTGAAGGCCATCATTTTCACTGCAAATTGTTATATTTTTATGGGTTGATATTTTTTTGTTATTGAGCGTTTGTTTTTGGAAATAAATTATATCCAATCTTGTTCTGTTTGTTGTGTTTTTTCCTTCTTGATTTTTGTGTTACCTGTACTGATGTTGATGAATTTTAGGTACTGAAGATGTTAGTGGATCAAAAATTGACGTTGTTTAACACCTGCGTTTATGGATATGCATAAATAACTGGTTTGTGCATTGTCCACGTGGAAGGTCAAATTCAGATTATTGGTAGTTGACCAACCCAAGAAAAATTTATATATAGTTCCTTTTAAGTAAATATAGCTTGATGAATACTCTTTACTCATTTTCGAGTGTCTTCTGCTGGCGAAAGAGCTTAGGAGTAGGATAGATGGTGAATTTTTAAGAAACTTCAGTTATTGGAGTTCTAGCAAACTCTAGGTCAAAAACTTTTAGAATTTTCTAGTCATCTTTGCTGAAGGAGCTCAAGAGCTTGGTTAGTTGTATGGCCAAATTATGAAGCTATACGAGTTCTAGCATAGGCACTTACATGAACTTAACTGAGAATGTATATATCTTGGGAGCTTGGTAAGAGTTGAATAATGGTGATGTTATTGATATTGCCACACCTTAGAGGGATTCTAGATTTTATATATGTAAAGGATGGTTTGCTTATACTGTAACAAACGTCAAGTACCATTAATTGGCAATTGCTGTATTGTGTGAGTTGAAGCACTTGTTACAGTGACGATGCTAACTGTTAAAGTTGTCGTAGGTGTGCTTGTTTCAGTTCTGCGTATCTTAACCAAAGCTCTATATCCACAAGATGCCCACGGTCTGAGGAAAAGTGCAAACCTCTACTTTGCTGTTAGCATTGTGGTCATGGCCATCTGCATTGTCTTTTACAATGTGGCACAGAGACTTCCAGTTATCAGATACCATCAAAACCTGAAGATTCAGGTTATAAACGAGGAGAAAGAAGAGAAAGGTTCCATGACTTGGCCTATTTGGAGATCAACTGTGTGGCATATTATTGGAAGAGTTAAGTGGTATGGGTTAGGGATCCTCCTCATCTACATTGTAACGTTGTCGATATTTCCAGGATATATAACAGAGGATGTGCACTCTGAAATTCTCAAGGATTGGTATGGGATCCTCCTGATTGCTGGATACAATGTGTTTGACCTGGTTGGTAAATCATTGACTGCATTCTATCTTCTTGAGAATGAAAAGATAGCAATTGGAGGTTGTGTTGCAAGATTGTTATTTTTCCCTCTATTCCTGGGGTGCTTGAAGGGTCCCAAATTCTTCAGGACAGAAATTCCAGTGACGATATTAACTTGCCTTTTGGGGCTGACCAACGGCTACTTAACAAGTGTATTGATGATTTTGGCTCCTAAAGTTGTCCGATTACAACATGCGGAGGCTGCAGGAATTGTGATGGTATTATTCCTAGTTGGTGGTCTAGCCGCTGGGTCAATTGTAGCTTGGTTCTGGGTTATCTGATCTTTATAGCTATTCTGTATATAAGATACACTATTGTTGTTAAGACCCCAATCACGGTTGGTTTGGGTTTCTTCAATGTTGTGATCAATTTGTAAAGCTGTGTAAACTTGATTGTTAAAAGCATTTGTTTCCTCGCATTTGTTGGTGAATCCCTTGTTCTTGTTGGCTGAAAAATTTTCCTTTTGGCGCTTACCCTTTTGTTGGTAAATGTTGACCATTTGAAGCAGGGGTTGACAATTTGAATATGATTATGTCACGAGAATTTGATATTCGAATTTGACATAATTAATTCGGATAATAAATATATTAAATTTAAATTTCATCTTTTAAATTTATTTATTTATTTAATTAAGATATAGTTACAAAATATAAAGTTTAATTATAATATTTATTTAATTTTTATTAATTTAACTATATTGCATTTGTAGTTCATAATATTAATTTGAAATAATTTACGAATTTATAATATTAAATTTTTATATCCGAAGTAAAGTTTATTTATAATTATATTTAAATGAATAATTATGTTCGTATAAATAATTATATTTAAATAAATCGATTGAAATAATAAATTAATTCAATTTAAATTGATTTAAATTCAATTTATTTATTCAAATTATTTTTCTTAATTTAAGATAGGTATGAATTTTGATTAAAGGATATTTTTATTTTATTTCATTAAGATTAATAGTATTTCAACGTAATGCAATATATTTTTAAAGGCAATGTTGTAATATATAAAGATTAAAAAATCTCAAAATACTAAGAATATTTCAGTAAACTATAATATACTCGTCCTGCGATCAATTGAACATTTACGATGCACGAGAAACTAATGCCGACAAATAATGCACTTAAATTACATATAGAACCTTCAAGTTTTATAAAATAATAAATAAAAAGATATTATTACTTTCATCTCAAATTAGTCCTCTCATTGTTGTCCTTTAAAAAATTAACTATAAATTTAATTAAAAAATAAAATTTTAATTTACATCAATTTTTTATTTTTGTTTTGTACGAGCTCTTGTATTATTATCGTTTAATAAATTAACTATATATTTAATAAGTCTTATTTTATTTATTTATAAAAAAGTATAGTAAAATATTATATTAAACTAACATAATTTAGTTACGATAGATTATTATAAAAATTAAAATACTTTATTTTTTTAATAATTTTTTTAGAAGCATGATGATTGTAATTGCATTTGCAGTTAGATTTATTAAAAATTAATAATTTAAGAATTCGTTTGAAATAAAATTACTATCCTCTTACTTATTATTTTATAAAAATATAAGATTTAAATATTATTTATCTATAGACAACTGTGGACTTATATATTAAAACTATCTCACCTCTGATCTATTAACATTTATAAACTGTAACGTTTAAAAAAATATTTTATCAGATTAAGATATGGGTAATTTTAATATAGGCAGATAAAAATTACCTTAAATTTAAAGCTAGATAAAATAAAAACGGTGAAACTCTGAATTTTAAGTTTAAGATTAGAAATTTAATAATCTAATATTGAATTTCACATTTGTCTAACATCTCATCTATTTTTTTAGGATATTCGCATTTTAGAAAAATTTTATATATATTATCAAAGCAGAAATCAAAACAAAAATTTTAAATTGTATTTTAATTTTTGAATCAAGAGATTAGAGTAAAAGCAACATGATAGAGTAGAGAAAGCTTATAATTCTCGGACAAGGCGTACTTCGCGAACGACGTCCTGCTGTTTTTCACAAAGTTCTGGAAGACCTACAACTGATTATATAGTGTTGGATCATGACATTGGAGAATTTTGGTGGAAGAAAGATCTCCATCTTCAGTATGGAGAATGGTATCTCAAACCATGGTACATGCGTGCCGCATGATATACGAGCAAACTGGTGTGTGTAAGCTTTGTTGAAAGCATGATGTATTTAGAATATGGTCGTCATGCTTGATCTCAATAAATGAGGAAGCAACAGAATCTCCCGATTCATTATCAAAGTTTTGCTATTTGTCTCACCAAATGAACATCCCTCATCACATCAGAAGCAATGATGACCTTGAGAATTCTTGCAAAGCACTGGTGAAGTGGTTAGACCAGGACAGATTTGGACTAGATGTTGAATTTGTTCAGGAGATTGTAGAACAGCTTCCTCAGGTTAATGTGTGTTCAGAATATATATTCCTGGATAAAAGAAGGGGCAGATCAACATCACAAACTGAAGGAGTTGGGTTTCTTCGGGTTAAAAGGAAGAGTGATGCACATGAGAAAAAAGCAGATATTAGTGTATTCAAAGGTTGTAAAAGACCAAAGGTGCAGATGGTTAAAAACCCTGTCCCGAAGTCTTGCTTTCCTCCTGGAAAGCCATTTAGCTCAAAGCTTCCAACAGAGTTAATTGGTGATGTTCTTCAGGTATGGGAACTACTACTGTCAAAAATTATGAAACCTCTATCCATCTAGTGGAATATTCCTTTTGTTGAAACATCACTCTTACCATTTTTATTTTGCTTGTTTAGTCTTGGGAGTTACTGTGGCGTTTCTCTGAAGTTTTGGGACTGGAGGAACCTTTATCTTTTGAGGAAATTGAAAACGAGGTAATAAATGGATCTTCCTTTACTCTTAGTAGTTCTTCAACTTCAATTGTTCCCCAAGAAAATAAAGATGCATTTATTACAATGGAAACCGAGTCCACAAGGGAGGCTCCCCACGTCAGACCAGGATCTAATACCAACAGCAGATGCACCAGTGTAGGCTTAGCAAGTGTTCTCTGCTCACTTCTAAAAATTTTGCATGATGAGCTGCAATCTAGGGTTGTAGTTTTTGTAGATTCTAATTTTAACAGTACAGAATCCAAGTCAAAGAGGAGGAGGAAGAAGGATGCAGACAACTTGATGTCTGCCAAGAAAATAATGCTTGATTTGCTGCATATAAATAAATGTTCTTACCTAGCCAGAATTGGCTCGTAGATTTGTGTTAACTGTCTCTTCTATGGAAGGCAACCTTGATTCAGTGGATTTTCTGAACCACGAGAGTTGCAAAGCATTTCATTATTTCATAGATGACAGTGGAACTAGTCGTGGTTCTCGCGCAGGAATAGTTTGAATGGAATCAGATGCACTGGTTGATTGACTTTCATATCCTAATCTATCTTATCTTTTGGCTTTTGTTAGGTCAAATAAACTTAATTTCTTGTAAACAAGAGTAGCGTAATATTTAAAATTCATTCGTTCAATCATTTTACCCTACTCTAAACAATCTGCATGCTTGACGATGAAATCATGATTGCATGTGCATAAGTAAACCGCATTCATTGTTGTATTTCTCCAAGATGAGAAGTTTTAAGTTGTGCAGATATTGATGGAGCTAATGATATCAATATTGAGTATAATCTCAATTGTAATAAGAGTAAAAAAATTGTAGTAACTCTCTGAAGTATTTGACTAAATTATAATATAATTGACTACATCATAATGTTATGAATTCAAAGAAGTGGTTTGGATGTCTGTAATTGAATAAAAGTAACCCCTGGACCTTGTGTGGAAAATAAATTAATATTACGCGATTAATATGTTAAAATATTTAGGTTCAAGTCTTCCATAGAAAGGATGTCTTATGAATAAATGTCAGGCTACCTTACAAATGGTATGATTAACTAGTTTATTGAGATATCTTCTACTTTATTGGTCAAATGCTATGTAGAGGAGAGAATCAAGTTTTAGCTTGTGTGGAGGATGGAGGGGGGAAGTCTATCCTTTGTATGGTTTATTGCCATCACTGATGAATGGTTGATTGAAAATAGGAGCTTCCTTTGGACATTAATGAAATGTAATGCCAATATGCAACGGTAGTCTCTATTATCCTCTATCTCTTAATAAACTACATGGTCGACTTTTGTTATTATATATTTAATTTAAGAGACCCTCAAGTGTTTATATATGTCACAGATATTGGACGGTTATGCCAAGTTAGAGAAACATCACCAAGAATGCACAATTAGGCCAAGTTTGGCGTTGCCTACGATATGTTATTTATTTGACAAGTCTCAGCTTATATCACCTTAGCTGGTTATGAAGCTTGACTTAAGTTGATTTGATGACAAGCCAAGCTTAGGCCACTTACCGGTAGCAAATTTGCGTACCAGCAAATTAGTTCTCATGAAATTGGTTCTTGCCTGTTTCTGTGAACTGAAAGATTGGTCACCTTTTCAATTTTTTCTTAATCGATGTTGCATCATGGTGAATTGTTCTTACCAATAGGCTTTATATAATTGATTTATGACATAGACATTAGTTTCTTTCATCTGAACATGTCTTACAAACTTAATTCAGTGTCTGTGCCTATGTTATTTTGGTCAATAATTTGCTGTTTGGAGAAGATGTTAAATGAGTAACGTATAGGTATAATTTCCTATTATTTGGTACCGTATCTTCTGTGAAATCAGTATTTCGATTTGGTCGGTGGTTCATGCTCCTGAATTTTATTAATAACATATCAGATGCCTGTTGAATTGTGGTCTACTAATGATGTTTCAAGTGTGCATTACAAAGACTCTGATACAGTTGGTGCACATGAAACAGTTGATGGGAACGATTGTGGACGGTACAAGTTCATGAACATGTAAGAAAGCTTCCCACTAATGTTGGAGCCAGAATCAGAAAGTGCATCTATGATGCTTTGGATAAAGATCCACCAGAATGGGCCAGAAAAAAATTGCAGGACTCAATCAGTAAGGAAGTCTACAAGAGAAATGCTTCAGGGCCCACTAAGGTACTTACGAGCAATATCACTTCTGTTAAGAAAGGAAAAAAATAAATGTGCATTAATAATTTTATTTTATTCATTATGACGGGAGTAAATGTTTCCATTTTATTCGAAACTATCTAATGTATCTCTAGGCACTTCATAGTGTGAATGACGACTAAGATAAATCAATTAATTTTTAAGCCTTGTGATTGACTGGTGTGCTTAATTGAGCTATCATTTTAAAAAAATTTAGTAACTTTAGCACGTTTAGTTGAATTTTAAAATCTTTGTAATTGGCCGTGGTGTGCTGGAGTGGGGTTGGCAATATATGCTCTTTATTCAGTATATTTACTTAATTGAGAATTTGGTTGAAACAGACTCTAATTATGCCTCCCATTGTTGGCAACTTTATCTCTAATGATTCATTGAGCTTTCTTCTTTGTGGCATTGATTTTAACGTAATCCTTTGACATTTTGGCAATCAAAAAATATGTTGTTTGTCGCTACCTATGTGACAATTATAATAAATGTTTTCCCATTCAAATATGGCTCAGAACTGCAATAGTTTATATACACTGTGCATAATCTTTGCTGGGCATCAAAAGGGGATTATTTTGTAGGATCTTAAAAGTTTTCATTTTGAGCTATCATGGAATAACTTGAAAATTGCATCTTCATTTACTGGACAGTTGATTTCATCATTAATATTTTCAGATTGTCAAGACATCCCCCGTCCTCTTTGTCTAAGCAAATTCCTGAGCTTATTGTTGATTTATTACAGAAAGCTGTTTTAGCAGTATTAGCGGATGCGTCTGGTGAAGATCAGCAGCAGAAACCTAATAGGAAGAAAAAAAGTGAGTGTGATGCTTCTGTGTCTGATGTGATCATGAAGCAATACCAAGAAGTGCTTTGTTGTGATGCTGCAGCTGATGAAGAAAAAGTATTCTGTAATTTGGTAGGAAGAACGCTTCTCAATACTTCTGATAGTGATGACGAGGGACCTCTTGGATTTCCTACAATGGTGTCTCGTCCCTTAGACTTCAGAACCATTGATTTCAGATTGGCTCTTGGAGCCTATGGTGGATCACTTGAAGCTTTCCTAGAGGATGTTCGAGAGGTACTCTGTGTTATACCTAATTTGTTTGAATTACTTGGCCTTATTTGTTAGCTAGATTATTCTGTACAATTCACATGCTAAGATCTAACCAGTCCTTACGATCAAGGGATATTTGGTGTGAGGACATGATTTCTGATTGGGCGATATTCGGACAGTTGAATACTTTGATTTTTCTATTTATTTATGATACCTAGCAGACATGATCATTTACTTCGTCTGTATGATGGATAGCTTAGACAGTATGTTTGATTGACATTTCTGCTTAAAGTTCATATGTGAGGACACAATTTGTGACTCAGGGATATTCGAACTGTTAAAACTTTGATTTTCACCTTTTACTTGTGATACTTGTAGACATCATATATTGCTTCATTAGTTGGATGAATTGCTTAAGGCAGTGTGTTGTGTGTGATGATCAATTGTGTATTATTTTATTTTTGCAGGTTTGGCATCACATTCACGCTGCATACACTGATCAGTCTGATTTATTACGGTTGGCTGAAAAATTATCTCAAAATTTTGAAGTACTATATGAAAATAGTTTTGCCGGTACCATTCTTCTTCCTTTCCCATAAAATTTTCCAAAGCTTTCACATTAGCTGTTATGCCACAATGGTCCATCAATATTGCCTGCCACTTCTTAGAAAAGCTCCACTATTGCTTCCTGTTATGCTGAAGCTACTGATAGGTTAAGTATTGTTAGGAGGACAAGGCAAAGAATTGCAAGCAATATTATGGCTTGTCAACAGCATACTAAAATCTGTGCTGCATCTTTTCATTTTGACTTTATTTACTCGAGTACATTGGCATGTGACCTTGGGGGGAACCAGAAAGATCACACTTCAATGGATGATTCCCTTATTAGAATGCTACTTGGTTGTAAATCTACTTTTCTCAAAAATTCAGAACTTCTATTTTTGAAAAACTTAAATTGTTGAATCTTCAATGCATATTCTGATTGGAAGCTGCTTGTTAAAGTAGAAGGTTTATCTTAATCTGTACTAATAATGTATGAATTGACGTAAATGATGAAATGCCTTGGAATTGAAAGAACATGAGGGAGCTTTTGTAACTTCAGTTGTCGTTAAGGTGCAACTATTATCAGCTTAAGGTGGTTCTTCTTTAGCATCCATTACTTGCACAAGTCTCTTGTGTAATGACTCACATTACTATGCTGGCATTTCGCTATCTCTCTCCCCACAATACTGCATGAGTAGGGGGCGAAAATAAGCAACTATTGCAGTAAAATATGGGTGTGACGTACAATATGCTTCATTTAACTGAGCAAATTGATTCTCTTTCTTGACCACTTGTGGATAACTCTCCGGTCTCCATTTTCTCTCATTTCATATATTCTTCAACTGCACATTGAATGCAGTAGTTTGTATGGACACCAATCTTTAGGGCAAGTAAATGCATCGTGCTGTAACATGTTGCATCTAGCAATTTAGGATCTGAAACTGCACATGATCCGCTTCATGTGCCTTCATGCCAAGGCATGAAGTTCTGCCACTGTCATGGCCATGATTAAAATATTCACTGGAAGCCTTTTTCCTTTACTCAACCTTAACGCGTTTAATGTAGACTGAGATTTAAACCTGGTCGAGAAATTTAATGATTATCCAACTTAAGAGTGCTTAAATTCTGAAGCTAAAAAAGAGATGGAAGATATTGTCATGTAAAGTATGTGGTATAGATAAAGATGATGACAATGTTTTATTGTGTGATAAATGTAATTCTGTGTATTGTTTAAACCCCCCTCTTGCAAGATTTCCTGAAGGAAACTGGTATTGTCCCCCCGTCTCACTGGCAATTGTAGCAATCGGTATACTTCACAGGTTTCTCAGGTTACTAACTGAAGCCAAAAAAGGAAATATCACGGTGAGTTCACGCACGAGATTTTGGAGGCACCGTCCCCTTTGTCTTCTACCATGGAAACGAGAGACTATCGCGAGTACAGGGCAAAGGAGGTTTGTCTATGCTCCTATTCAATACCTTCTTTTCAGTAGATTCATTTGAATTGTGAGTAGTATACTGATTTCCTATCACCTTACCTAGAATTTGTGCATTGCATCTGATTGACAGTTTGGATGCTAATGCTACTACTAAAATTGTCTTGGGGTTTAGTTTACATACTGCACTTAAGGTTACCAATCATTCGCATGGAAATATGAAAAATGATACCATTTCCATCGACTGTTATTTCTTGTCTCATGTTTGCACAGTGGATACATGTCATAGAATTGGGAAACCAAGCTCACTTCTTGTTTAAGATTTATTAATGTAATTATTACAATGATGATAAGCATTGGATTATTGAAAATATGTGTTTGTCTTGACCTATCACATTTGCCTGAGTTTGCTTTTCCTTTGTTCTTTCTTTGATGCAGAGGATATTCCTTCTAAAATTTTTGTGCGATGAGGTGATGAACTCTTCCAATATTTGTGAACATCTAGACCGCTGTGCCTCGGTATCTACTGATTTGCAGCAAAAACTTCGTTCATTGTCCTTAGAATGGAGAAACTTGAAATGCAGGGAGGAAATCCTTG
>JAWDEX010000012.1:7366126-7383157 GCA_035221805.1 Trichilia hirta
AGAATCATACAACATTTATAGCGAATACCAGAGGTAAAGAGACGTCCCACTCCCTCACCCCTCTTCTCTTTTCTCTCTTCCAGGAAAAAAAAAAAGGTTACCGATACTTGGTCACAGAGTGAAAACAGGAGAAAACAAAAGGCTTAACAAGAGAAAATGGGGTTTACCTGCCATGTGATTTTCACGAATGGAATAACCATCATAATCATGCCCGACAGCCTTATCTTTGCTTTCAACAGTAGATTCATCGCCGAACACAGTTTTTTCACTTCCATTTGGTGCATGGCCAGACAAAAGCTTTAATGCATCTCTTTGTTCCTGCTGCAGCAGTTCCTCCTCGACCTTCCTCTTGGCCTCAGCAATTTCTTCCTCTTCCCTTACCTGGTCAGCCAGATCATTCTCCTTTTCTCGTATCCCCTTCCTCCTCCTTTCCTCTAACACACTCCTACGCCACCTTTTTTGCGAATCATCATCGTCATCTTCTTCATCGTAAAGGATCTCTTTCTTCAGCTTGCATTCCCTCTCTTTCTCTCTCTCCTTCTCATACTGCCGCTCTTTCTCTCTCTCCCTTTCTCTATACTCCCAATCTTTAAGAGTTCTTTCAAACTCCCGCTCAGCCTCCTCAATCTTCCTTCTTTGCTCTCGCTCTTTCCTAACTCGTTCTCTTTCTGCTTCCCTTTCATATCTATCAATTTCCCGTTCCTTATCCCACTTCAAATCTCGCTCTCTGTCTCTATCTTCGCTTCTTCTGTCATGCATCCTACTTCTATCAGGTGAGCTTGTCTCAGGTCTATCATGCTCACTTGTTGCTTTTGTGTCACTAGTCATCTCAACATCAAGTTTATCTTCATCTGTATCTACAAAATTATGAGCATCACAAATCAAAATTGTTGGTATGCATTTAAAAAAGAAAAAATTTCAGCCATTATAGATGTTCTCTAATCCAGAACGATCATTAAATATATAATATCACAATTCTTCTTTACAAATTACCAACACTTTGTAAGGACAACAGATAGTAATCAGATTATACATACCAACCATAAAGGCTTACCATTTCTAGTCATATTCGCATCAGTGTCCCCATCCTGTGCTTTGGCTGCCAATTCTAAGTGAGACATCCCAGAACCATCAGCAATTGTTCGATGACGCGGAGGAAGAGGATTGGCCTTTAACCTCTCTTCAATCATGCTTGTAAGCCTCTCCAAAGCCTCTCGGTCAGATTGCCTATCCTCATCAGTCACAATGCCAAAGCTGGCAGGGTTATGATTTTCTTTGTTTCCTCTTTCATTGTCCTTCACGTCATCAACGGGCTTGGAAGGCTCATTCTTCTCAAGACCTTGCAAACTTGCATACTCTTTCTCAGCCCCTGCATCCTGAGTCTCCTTGAGTTTCTTTGTGTTCTCAGTTTTCTTTTCAACATAGCGCTCCAGATATTCTCTTGTTGCTTGATCAACATTCAACTGTTGAGGATTCAATAAGTAAAGAAAATAAAAATATCTGAAAAGAATCACTATCAAACAAATTTGTCAAGACAATTAAGGAAAGAACAGTAGCTTCAAGCAGCAAAATTTCTAGATGCCGACGGCAATTAACACTTTGTTTCTCCTCCCTTCTAAACAAAGAGCACGTTATTAAGGTCTAATATGAAAGGAAAAGAGACATATACACCCCTAAAATTTGATCAAATATACAGTTTAATCCCATTGGTTTCAAAAATACCCACGCAGGTCTCAATCAACAACACGAATCTGTGAATTTGAAAACAATAAGGACAATCTAGTCCATTTAACTCATAAAATAATTATGAGTAAGAGGATATTACAGTAATTGTAACATAAGAATGAATAAGCCATCCAAACTAATAAATGTTTCCTAACAAACAGGGGGTTTTGCGTGAGTTTACAAGTCTCGTACATGTTCTTCTAAGAGTATACTTGACCCAACCTTGGCGCTCTATATATTCTTTACCCAAAATAAAATCCCCACCATAGTATGCGCCGCTGAAGACTATAAACTGTCATTTCAAAATGGTTTGATAACATTTTTAAAATAACTGAAAAGTTGCTTTTCAAACTCATTTCATAACCTTTATCTTAGAATTGAGACGAAACTCACCCAAACTCAAATAATTTGCTCAGGAATCAAGTAGGAGAAATATAAAATAGAAATAGTGGTTTTCTATTAACATACTGAAATTGTGCCACAACCCATAATGACCATGTGGAATGATGACAGATGATAATGGCCAATATTTAGCAAAATCCTGCAATGAAATGTGCTCAAAATTTAATGAAACTAAATGAATAAACATAGTTTTAGAGTGTATTAGAAAGTACTTTTCTTTGGCACCATCAAGCACAATTTCAAGTGGTAAAATGTGTCTTCTACAGATACTTCATATTCTTTGGTAGAAATAGACAAAAGCTGTTTTGAGAGTGAAGCCTAATTTGATAGATGGTTTTCTAAATACTGCTTTTAGATCAAAAAAGCACTTAAAAGTACTTGCTAAACAATAACTTGATAAGTTCTTTGCAAAACGCACTTCTAGCTGCTATTGCAGAAAGCAGTGCTACTAAAAAGTGATTGCCACAAAAGAACTTTCTACAAAACATCACTAAACACATGTTCAGTGCCTCTCGGTTCCATTACTCAAAGAGAGTGATCTAATTCAAGGATTGACCTCCTATATCTCCACTGAAAGACTAAACCTACCTTTCAACTCATGAAAGCACACTTCAAGCCAAAGTATTTAGTGCAATGCAAACCAAGTGCAAAATCCTTCCATCTATTGATTACTTTATATCATTATCCTCACAAATGATAACGGGTGAAATTTTTTTAAAAGAAATCTTGCAGTCAAGCTTGCCGATTTATTCTCAAACCTAATGTTTAACTGCTCTATAAGACAAGAATAATGATCAAAGAAAAAATTTAGAACACCAAACATACCATCAATTCTTGTCCATCAATGTTAAATTTATTGAGAATTCGTAATGCACGAAGAACCCCTTCAGCAGACTCAAATTCACAAAATCCAAAACCTTTAGGAGCCCCACTTGAAGGATCTTGAGCACGTTTCCAACTCTTGACAGGTCCACAAACCTTCCAAAAGCATACAAATATCAGATTTACCAACCCAAAATTCAGAGAAGGGATTTGAACAATGCTTTAAGTACCACCCTAAAACCCAAAGTTGTATAGTCAATATCAATAAACTCAGATCTCACAAATTGATAATCTACCTGAAGGATGCAAAGCACAAAATCGCTATCTGCAGATGATGCTATCTTGCCAACATAAACTTTAGTTTGCGGTTTCTCCGTTGGCGTAACAGTAGGTATAACAGCTGGCCTAATAGTAGGCATAATTGCACGAAGAGGGGGACGTGCACCTGCTGGAATCCCTGGAATAGCTCCTGGTAGACGTGGAGGAAATGCAGGCCGAACCATTGTTGAGTATGTAGTAGGATATCGAGGAAGTCCTGGATAAAGAAAGAACAAACATCTATGCAGATATGTAAGAGCAAGTTTACGACCTAAATAACATTCACACTTATTGCTTAGCCACTAAGCATATATGCAATAAAGCTCAAAAAGCATAATTAAATGCTGTTACCACACATTAAAAGCATATTAGAGATGGCACCATAGGAATGGCAACTATCACCAGCTGAACAAAAAACCTGAAGGAAACATTGAGATAATAGCATCGAGTTCATAATCATGGATATACGAAGACACTTACCTTATGCATCCACGCATTTAATGTAGCACTCTCTCAAAATACCCCAGGCACCAATTGCAAAATTTTGAGGTAGCATAATAAAAGATTCCAGCATCTCATGCTCATTGATGAATTATTTCACAAAGCTATGCTTACATGTGTAACAATTTAAACTTACTCAATTTTTTGCAGCTCAATACGCAGCATAAAAAACAAAGAAACAGAAACAGAAATTTTGTAAATGAAAGAATTTGCAATACCTCAGAAAACAAGGCCAACGAGCACTCAGTTGCTAACATGATCTGCTGCTGGCAATTCATAAACCCATGAAAGGGAAGTATCCTTATAACTACCAGAAAGTAGCCTACTAAAATGAACATGACACAACCAGACAGAATTTAGCATGACATATGGAACCAAATAATTAACCCTTTGTACTGTGTTGTGTTGTTCCATTTGTAAACTCGTATTAGGTTGACTTGGGCGAGCAAAAGATATCTTTCATTAACACAACACTTATTAGTATACTACTATTTATTCTAAATGCAATAAGGAAACCAAGCAAATATGTGCATACCAAAAAAGGAGTTGTAGAAGTGGTTCTCTTAGTCAATATTTGAAGCCTCCCAACCTTTCTCACCCGAGTACTCATTCATGACACTGTAGGAGAAAACATCCTGTCATCCATGCCCCTTTATCTAACCAACGAGCACCAATTTACACTCTGAAACTCTCCCAATTCCTCTTTTACATAAGAAAATCTTCCCACTTAACCATAACATAGCATAACCTTACTTTAACAAGGATTTTGCTACAATAAGGGGTAACGTTACAGGGACGGGATTTTGTAACGTGGAATGTCAAATTTGTTACATTGAACATCACACTTGTAGCATTTAGAAAACATATTCCTCTACAAGTTCATGGTTCAATATTACAAATGTTGCATTCCAAGTTGAAAAAATCTGTCCTTGACACCTCCTTACTGTAGGCAGACATATATAACCAATAATCAAACATATTAACCATAAACAATACTTTCATCTACTACGGACGCGAAAAGAAAAGGGAAAAATGACAAATCACTCATACAAATTCAACAACACATGCATATAAATAAAAAAAATACTCTATGTAAACAACTCTCGTTTGCTATCCAATACACAGTAACAAAATTTAGAAATACATGAAGAGAGAGGACCCACCAGGAGCAGGTGCGGGAACAGCACCATATCCATTCGGCATTGGAGCGTAAGGTCTAAGAGCCATATTCATAGCCTGGCCCGGAACAACCGGATAATGCATCACAGACGGCGGCACCGTGACCCCAACACCGCCACTAACTACCACACCGGGCGGTTGCATGGCGGGAGTTTGGTAATTCTGAACCGGAGAGAAGTGCGGCGGTGCGGGGATCGGAACCGGAGGGTACGACACGGGCACCGGGACCGGCTGCGGCGACAGAGTATAAGATTGGACAGGTGGAAGCGGCAGAGATGCTGGTGCGGGCATTTGGTTAGGATTAGGGTTCGTGTTAGAGCTAGGGTAAGTATTAGGGTTTGGAATTGAGGATTGTTGCTGCTGTTCAGGTGGTTGTGTGGAGGTGGAAGGTGGATCGTGTTTACGAGTAGGGTTATCGGATTCGGGTTGCTTGACATTCGGGTCTATGGTTGCCGGGGACGACGGAGGGTCAGCCATGGAGTCAGCCTTTATGATTCGAACAGAGTAATAATAATCTGTTGATTTGGTGAGTTCCAATGGGTTTTGTTCTGGTTTCTCTTGCTTTCTTTGCCCTAGAGAGAAGTATTTTTCATTTTCATTACCTTTTCCTATTCCTGAATTGAGGACGCGCGTCGCCTTGTGGTTGGCAGAGAGTATATAAGACCGCCCAAATGGACCGGAGCTAAAGTACGCCTGTATCTAGGCGCTGGTTTTGTTCTGGTGTGGGCCTGTGGGGATAATGTGTGCACGGCATATGATTAAGGCATGTTTCGGTAGTTTTTAGTGAATTTATTGTAAAATATATTTAATAATACAAAACACTTTTATAGAAATTACTTTTATTTCAAATTTTAATTAATATATAATATTTTTATTTTACTTTAATAATTATATTGAGTAAAAATAAAAAGTAATTGTGTGATTTAAGGATCTCAATACCAAACAATAATGTGTTCTGCTAGCTACTGCAATGGGCCACACGACAAACAGACTAGAATTGAGGTAATGGCCTAGCAGCGCTACTGACACCGTTGGATTCGCCATGTGTAAAAGGGATCACAAATGAATGCAGGAAATTTCAAAAATTATTAGTATTATTTACTCTAAATTTTTATCTTTAAATTTATCATAAATTTATTAAATAAATAATTATAAAAATTTATCATCTAATTAAAAATTTAAGATAAATAATAATTTATTATTTTAAGCAAAACTATGATACAGAAATATGTATTATAAGAATCTTGAGCTTTATTCTTATAATTATCATATTTTTTTATTGTATTTTTTTTTTTTTTAACTTTTTTGTTATATTTTATAATACAAAAGTTAAAAAGTATATAAAAAGATTGGAATCTTATTCGTAAGGCAACGTGAGATGTATATTTTTTTAACATTGCACTATTACAATTTGTAGATGTTAGATCCACCATCTCGTAGAGCCAAATAAATACACATTTAATGGATAAAGAGCATACTGACTAAGTTCTAGTAAATAACGACTTTGGTAAGAGAATAAGTTTAAAATCTCCGAATAAATATGCATCTAAAGACTACGTGACAAGTTCTAATTAAGAAAATTTACAAAATAAACATATTTAAAATATTTTTAAATTAAACCAAAAATTAATTTTTAACAAAGACACCCTTCTTCCACGTATATAAAACCCATGATTTTAAGTTATAATTCTCACTTGGAACCAAATTTTGAGTACGGTATATAACTTACTTAAAACTTGTAATATTAAATTTAATTTAATATTATTACTATTTTTCTAATTTATGTAATAATGTAATTTTACTTATTTTTTAATTAACTTTAAATTATTTTAATTAAAGTTTACTAATTTAATTTTTAAATTATTTAAAAATTATTTATTTTAAAATCATTTTTAATTTAATATTAGTTAAATTAATTAGAATTTATCTAATATTAATCTTGATCTTGATCTTCATTTACCATCTAATATCAATTTAATATTTATTTAAAATTATTTAACATAACTTTTTCAGGGTTGGGGCCTGTGGTAGGGTTTATACTTATGGACCTTTTGGTCCCAAATTCGATTCCTACCTTCATTACCTTCTCTGCTAAAGCGCTAAAGGAGTCAGCTCATTGTTTTGTATTATATTTAGTACCATTGCAGTGTGATCCTTATACACGATCTTTGACATTAGACGGGTGTCGTGTGATCTGCGAACACGACTTCTAAGAGGGATTGGTACTTAGTTCCTTGTATAATTGATCATCGCACTGATGGCTGAGTACGAGAGTTTTCTAGTCATCCAAAAAAAAAAATATTTAACATTAATCTTTATTTCATCTTTTAATTTATAAATTATTTAAACATAATTAATTTGTGTAATAATATAATTTAACTTAATTTTTAATTAATTTTAAATAAATTAAATTATTTTAAAGTTTTGAGTTAGGCATGCCTCACTCGAATGTCATTTAAATTTACTAATTTTATTTAAAAATTATTTGATTTTTAATTTAATATTAATTAAATTTACTAGCATTTATCTATTATTAATCTTTAATTTTTATCTAATATTAATTTAATCTTTATTTAAAATTATTTAATATTAATATTTATCTTAATCTTTAATTTATAAATTATTTAAAATAATTAATTTGTATAATAATGTCATTTAACTTAATTTTTAAATAAATTTTTAATTATTTTTTGAATAATTTAAAATTATTTTAAATTATTGGTGCATTACTCTAAACTTGACTCCAAATTATAGATTTTATATATGTGGAATAAAAGTATTTTTGTCAAAAATAAAGGATTTTTTTGACATAGTCAATTTAAAAAAAAAAATTAATGTGGTCATTTTTTTAAATTTTCTTCTAATTACCTATTATTTTGGCAAGAGGTTGCTGGTGTGACAAAATTTAATAGTATGAATTTATTTTTTTTTTCTAATTATTCCGCCTATCCGCCCACACCACCTCCACATTCCAATTAATAACTATTAAACACCGAAGTATAATCCTTACAGATATTGACGAGAAAAAAAAAAAACTCTCCCTTCAAATTTAATTTTGTTATTATTGATATTTAAGTAATAATAATTTTTTGAAAATTTTTCATCCAATATAAAACGATTACGCGTAAAAAATTCCAACTAAAGCAGTTAGTTTGCCATAACCATTGGTGGAGCATCTCACAGTCGCCGTTGCTACTCAACTACGAACGAGTCAAAAGATGCCAACCCTCAAACCCACGTCTCCGGAAAGACCCAGCCATTGCCACATTTCTTTCAGTTTTTTGTTTTCTTCCAACTCAGCTGCTTGTGTGATCTTACAGATGTTTTGCTCCTCTACCACCATGAAAGAGTCAGCAAGTAATGCTGGAATCTTCGTAGAGTATGATAGCAAATTGAGAAAATACTTGAGCAGCTTTGGAAACATCAAACTCGTGTGATCTGTCTGCTTGCTCGTATGTTATATTTTGGCATCGCACCTTTCCTCTCCTTGATTGCCAGCTTAAAATTAAAAAAATAAAAATAAAAAATAAAAAAGAATTGAGTCCAATAGGTTGCAGTTGAACCGCATCACTGATTTCTGGACGTAGCCCATGACATTATTGATATTATATACGTATAACGTAATGTTATCTGTCTTAAATTTTTTATTTTAAATAATTTGATAATTATTGAGTGGGGGGTAGTGACACTGTGACAAATTTTAAGATCATTATTAATATTGGTACTTGACTATAATATATTAATTTATTAAATTAATTATTTTTATTGTAAAATTTAGATGAGTGAATAAGATGAGACGATAATTTAATTAGTAAAATTTAAAAATAATAATAAAAAAAAAAGTTTCAAGTGAAGTTTGGAATGGAATTTACATGGATGTTGCGTCATAGAGCACCAAGCATGCTGGGGGGCTTCCAGGCAGGTGGGTGGGTGTTTTTTGAAATTATTGAGGTGGTTGCATTTGCACGGTTATTAACGATAAATGATTCATTAATAATGTCAAAGGGACTCTCTCTCTCTCTCTCTCTTTACACAAACAAACTCTAGTGATATCAATCTTTATATTCTTTTTACGCAATTAAATAATTTAATTGTTAACACATTTTTTCGCACTATAATTAATATATTTGTAAAATTTAATTTTAAGTGTAAAAAATATTTAAATTTAACAATTGTGAAAAGAAAGGTAGTAAGACACTATAAGAAAACGAGTTTTTTTTTTAAATAAGTTTAACATTTTGTAAAAGAATTTTCTTTAAGTAAGTCTTGTATCCCATGAAAAAGCTCAACATAAAAAGTTGGCGAATACAATTATAATAATAAAGGCATCTCAACAATAACTTATTTCTAGATATAATTGGAAGTAATCGCTTTTAAAACTAGAATTTCTCGTGTACATTTCTAACGTGACCTTTTCAGATTCCTATTCCTATTTTCTACTCAACTCGGGAGGATCAAACAAAAAGCAACGGTGATGTAACGATTCAATGGATTTATCGATACACTTATACTCGGTTACGACTCTGGAATCGTTACAATGAGAAAGTATTTATTATTTTTAGGCTATATTTTCACTTCAAAATTTTTTATTTTTTAAAAATCGCCTCTCTCGTATATGCTCTTTATAAGAATCGAATTTTAATTCTTAACCTTTTTAGATGCATCATAAATATCACTTGAGTTAATTTTTTAATGTTAATATAACGAGCCAATGAATTTATCATCGTATTTATACTTGATCGTGACCTTAAGTGGTACTTATAAAGTATCCAAAAAAGTTAAAAATTAAAGTTCAATTCCTATAAAAGGCATATATGAGGGAGGCAACCCGTAAAAGGTCAAAAATCTCAAGGTGAAAATATAATTCGAGAATAATAAATACTTTTTCACTACAACAGTTCTAAAATTATGACCGGATATAAGTGCGACGATAAATCCACTAATTTATTGCATCAATAGATAAAATCATTAATATAATACTGTTTAAAATTACATTTTTTTGAGTCTTTTATTTATTTATTTATTTGTAAATTAGAAAATAAAAATATCATTCCACAACAATACTTAATTATCGATTTTGATTTCACTGATTTTAGGTAGTTTAATTTCTTCAGTTGAGTCATACACTTTAGCCTTTTTCTTTTTGTTGATTTTGTGTGTACGTGCTCCTGTGAGTATATTCAAACACAACATGAATAATAAAAAGGGCAATTTTGAAATTAATTTGATAGTATTATATTATTCATATATAATTTTTTATTACTCACATAAAAATATAAAATATATCAGTATGATATAATATTATCAAGCTTGTACAGATTGTTTAGATTCAAAATGTTGTTGTCGAGAAAAATATATAAGATTTTCATTACTATTTATTTTTTTAAAGTACTTTGTTTGTATTTTTTTTATTAATTTATAAAAGACAAAATTCATCTTTCAAAAAATAATTTCTAAAAGTTCACTTCTCCTTCTTAAAAAAACAACAACAAAGTATTCATATACTTGTATATGTAATCACAAAAAATTTACTATTTAATTCTTTATTTTTCTATTTATATAATTAATAATTTTCTTGTCAATTACTGACAGTAAGAATTTTTTAATTAATAAAATTCCAAGTTATAAATTTGTATTCCGTATTGAATTACTAATAACCAACCAAAAAAATTATTATTGGTTTTGTTTTTGAACTTTGAAACTAAAAAAAATAATAGTTTTGAAAATAATGTTTTTCAAAAATAGAAACTTTTTACTATAGCAATATTTATTATTTAAAAACAGTTTCCAAAAATTAGAATTCTATTAAAAATTTAGAGTAATATTTGTTATATTTATATTTAAATAAAATATTCAAAAAATATATTCTAATTTAAAATTCCAAAGAGATATGTTTGATAAATAAAAAAATATTTTTCATTAGAATTTTAATTTAACTAGTTGAAAATTCACAAAACGATAACTCATAGTTTTCTAATTTCACACTATTGAAAGATTTTGAAAATAAATTAATATATAAAGATATTTTTTAAATTATAATTAGATAAATTTAATCAGATGTCACTTAATTTTATTAAAAATATATAAATATCGATGTACGTATAAAACATTTGTGGATATTTTTTTATTTAAAGAATTATTTAGTTAATAATTCTAGTATTTTTAATTGATGAACAAAATTATATTTGTTTTAAAAATGAACAAAAAATATTATGTACTTTTTTAAATATCCATATTTAATCTTTTTTTAAAACAGTTAGCATAGAATACCATAGGTAAGGATTATTGTTGGTTTTAGAAACTTATTATACTTTTTTGTACTGTTAAAAAAATTAGGTGTAGAGAGAATAGATTTATCATTTGGTAAAATTTATAAAATTTATTTTTAAAAATGATATAAATTTTAAAAGTAGTTTATGCGTTTGATAAATTATGTTGGTAAAATATTATAACCAAAATAAATAGCATATAAATAAAATTTATTTCATAAAAAAGTTATTGCACTAAATTAAAACAAAAATATTTAAAATAATTTAATATTTATTTAAATTAATTTAATAAAATGAATAATTGAGTATATTTAATTTTAATGATAAAATTATATACAATTGGACCTAATCATATACCATATCAAGTATAACATATCTATATTTATCATTGTTATTTTAAGACAAAGGTATTTTTTATTAAAAAACTGCACGACTTACAAATAAAAAAATATATATTTACTTGTATATAATATGAGTATTTATAACAAAAGTTAACAGTTTATTATATATTTAATATTTAAAAGTTATAAAGCTACATGATAGAAGTATTCATTGTTAAGTTTTTTTATTTGAAAAAATAAATAACTTAATATTTATATTAAATTTTTTAACAATAATAAATAAATAATTTAGATATAGATATTCAAATCTATTTAGAATTCAATTTTTTTAAATATTCAACTAATAAAACAAATGCCAAAAAAAAAAATAGAAAATGAGTATATAAATTAGACTGATCACAAATGAAAAAAAAAAAACAGAAATTAAGTATACTGGACAGATTAGCCACAATTGAAAAAAAAAATAAAAAATTAAGTACATAAAATAGATAGGTCACAATTCGTATATCTCATGTGAAAAATAAAGACCGTTGCTCATTGTGAAAAAAAAATAAAATTAAGTATTCGCTTATATATGAAGGTTAAGGATCTTCACTCATGGACAAAAAATAAGACAAATTGGTCACAATGGACCATTTATTATAAAAGAAAGATAAGATGAAAGTTTGCATGTGACAATAAATGCAAGAAAGAGACAAAATTGAAAAAATAAAAAATGCGTGCTACGAGATTCACGGGTTTGGAACAAATCTTGTAACAATTTTTTTTTTTTTTAATTTTACTTTAAAATTGTTCTTATTTTTTGAAAATTAAAATGACGTGTATTGTTTCGTAAATTTATTTTCAAAAGGTTGTGCTGAAATGTTTTTAAGAATTAATATAAATCAAATTATCTGGGAATTAAACAATTGAAAATTATTTTTAAGATGAGTTTATTAAACATGATTTGAATTTTAAAATTTGAAAAAGGCATAATTTTTTTAATGCAATGCATTCTATTAAATTAGATTTAACCATAAAAAATGCTAATTAAAAATAGGCATAAATCCAACAAACAAATCAAGGCACTCGTTATCACAACCACTACTTTTTTTGTTCATCTTAACAACCTACTGCTGATCCCCTGTCTACAATTATAGCGCGCGCGCTCTCTCTTTTTGTGATCTTCTCATACAATCAAAAACATGAGAATTTGATTTGTGGGATCAAGCTCCTTGGCCACGTACAAGATTTTTTCTTTTTTCACGAAGACGAATCCAATCAACTTGCAGCTCGGTTGCTAGCAAGGACAAAAGAATTAATTAATTTTGTCAATCTTTAGATATTTGACCACTGAATGCTTGTCTTCGTATCCAATGTGTATGAATTGAGGAATTTTCAAATGAGAGAATGTTTTTCAAAACATATTTATTTACACATTGTTTATTTAGATATTGTTTAATTTATGGCCCATTTACCCATTTACTGAAAATTCACATTTTAAAGGAAAACTAAGGTTTTGTTTTTGAAAAACTAAGTTTATGCATTAGCAAATTAAGTATATGTATTATTCATGTTTTTTTTTTTAAAGAATTAAGTATTATTCATGTTATTACATATTAAAATTGATCATTTTTATTTTAGTAAAAAAACTAAAATATAAAGTACGAGTTTTGAATTTAGTTTTTCTAATTCTTAAATAAAAAACATATAAAATGAGGTGATAAGAGAATGAGTGCTAATCGGTACCTGAATCCATACGCCATTTTACCACCATGAAAAAAATTAATGCATAGAATAAGGAATAGATTAAACATCAATTGAAGATTAAACATTCTGAAAGTATCAAAATGAGTTTTAGATATGAAACACATTTCAAATCTTGAACAAATTATTTAAGAACTTTACATTCACAATTATATATTAAAAAATTAATTGAGATCATTAGAATAATAATATTAAGAATACAAATTTTTTACATAAACTAATGTGATAATATTGTATGATTATCACAAGTTTGACATAATTTATTTTTTATATATTTTTAATTATTCCCATAAAAATATGAGACATATAACAATCTTACAACACTATCACATTAGATTGTGTGAAGTATTTTTGTAAAAATTTTGTATCGTAGTATTAAAATAATTTTACAATACTATCATATTAATTTGTACAAAATATTGTGTTAATATCATTTAGAGCTTGGATGACATTTAGAATCGCCGTCTATTCAAATAATAGTAAGATAGATTACAGTTTTATTTTAGAAGATTTTGAGGTCAAAGGATTAGTTAAATAAGAAAAAAGTGTTAGGTACCTTATAATTTTTATTTTAACAATTAATTAAAAATATTTTTCTCTTAATTTTTATTGACTTTTGTTTGCTTGATTATTATTTTTCTAAAAGATTACTATAGAGAGCTATTCCGATGCTTAAGCTAATTAAATTAGCTCTATGGATATTTTTTTTTATTGGTTTGGGTTATTTTGGGGTTATTGATATTTTAATCAAAATGAGGAAGAGACACCGTGAATAGTCTACTTACTTTTATTCTGTTGAATTATTCCATATTGGATGTGTAGGTGGATTGAATTGGATTAGAACATTATCATCGTGTGTAAATTAACAGCACAATACCAATCCTCTTGTCTTTTTATTCCATTTTCCCATGTTATTATCCCTGTTAATCTCACACACTGAGCATGATAATACTCTAATGTAATTTTATTTTTCCTTTGAAAAATCTGAGCGCCAATAGTGAGTGTGACGATCTTTTATTGTCACGGTAAATGGAATTGTACCATAAACACTAGTCAAGAAAAATTCTTGCATGAGAAATCCCTGCGAGAATACCTGCTAATACCCGTGTCTTTTCAATTCGCAATCACTTTCTAATTAATGCCATGATTTGTTGATTTTAAATTGAATGTGCATGTGAGAAGATTTTAAAGAAGGATTGGTGTGATGCAGATTCCATGGTAAAATGTTGTAAAAGTTTCTTTTGATTATGATTGTGTGGGGGTGGGGTGATCTTTTATCGACTCTTTGAAGTAAACCAATACGGGGTGAATGTTATTGGAAAATCCTTGGTATTTTTGTTCCTATGGTTTTTACATCCTGATGTTACTGTCTGGTGAAAAACTTGCAGCTCTGCAGCTGCAGATTGCCTTGATTCTTGAATCCTGTGGGGCGCGTGAAAACTTCATTTTTGTTGTCCTATTGGAGAATTTATGCTCTTGAAAATTTCTCTCCATGTGCAATTAATAGGCCAGGCGCGTGGCGTTCGTGCCAGACAAATTCGCGTGTTTTCTCTCTCTCTCTTGTAACTCTCATTATTAATTACCCGTTATTTTTTTGGCACGTTTGTTAATTTTTCACCGACATTCAATCCGTTAACTGAGGCAACCACTTTTCCAATATATATATTTTTTTTAATTTCAAAAAATAGAATCAAAATTATAATTGTAAACTCGTACGTTTTAAGTCAAGAATCGAGTGGTGTCATTGAAATTGTATTGTATAATAAGTTGGAATATAAAGTGAAGGTTACTGCTTTTGAGTTGAGTAATTTGAACATTGTATAGTATTAAATAAATTATAAAATATACTTTTAAAAGAGTTTATAATATATATATATATATAACGAATTAAAACAAAATAAATAAGTTATGTTCGAGAGTGTTTCAATCGGTCGTTAATATGCTATATATAAAAATATTCATCTCAACGTGTGAAAAGAAAGAACTAAGAGCGTAACCTTGAATTTCTCTTGCTATAATTTGCGTACGTCATTAATTAAGTAAAATAAATAAGATATGTCTAGGAGTGTCTCAATCAGTCATCAATATACTATGTCAAGAAATGTCCACTTAAATGTGAAAAAAAAAAAAATCAAGAGCGTCTCCCTGAGTTTTTCTTATTATGATCCGTGCATGTCGTCATAAAGTAAAACAAATAATTTTCAAACTCATTTCAAATGCTCAACTTTCAAATTAATAATCTATAATAAAATCATGATAACGAAATATCTATAACTCTGGTATTATGGCTCATGATACATCACAGACAACTACAATACATTTTCTAAGATAGGGATCATGTTCATATCTTTAACTCTAAGATAGGGGAGTCATACTTCAAATCTTTAACTCTGAGATAGAGGCAATTGCCCGTATCTTTAATCTCTAAGATAAAGGATCATGCTCTAAATCTTTAACTCTAAGATAAAGATTATTGCTGTATCTTTAATCTCTAAGATAGAGGGATCGTGCCCTGAATCTTTATACATATATACACATAGTTACCACATAAATAAAACTCATCATTATATTCTTAATATACCAAATAAACCATCAATACATAATCACACATTGCATTTATATATAATCTCTAAGTACAAATCAAAAAACACAAATAAGTAGACCTTTTCCTAGTCTTTATCATAACAACAATTCCATCTCCTTTCATATTTCAATAAATAATATATATAAATTACATTTAAAATTTAAAATAGTTCATAAGATTTAAAAAAGATTAAAAATAAGTCCACTTACAATATATGAAATACAAAATCTATGCTACTATTTTAAAACCATTCTAAACATTACGATTTTATAACATTTAAAAAAATGAAAAGCTCATAAGTGAATTCATAAATTAATATTTTGGCACATGCATATGTATACAATCATATCCATATGTATCATACATAAAGGCATATATTTAACATCAAATTAGGCCTTCTCTTGGACTTAAAATCATAAACATAAACTCACATCCACTTATGTTCTCATAAATAATTTATTTATACAACAAATATACACGTGTTACTTTACATGAACATAAACATATGCATTTATCCACTTATATACATTTTAACATATAAACTCATAAGCATACATACATATAGTCATGCACACACTCGCTAACTTATATTCATATATCATACACATATACATACATGTTCATTTATATACTTATAAATATATATATACACAAATAGATACTTGCTTATTTATATAAACTAATAACAGGTCAACCTAAGTATTTATATAATCTTATAACCATATATATAACAAATGCATATAAACTCTTATTCATATATATATCTACACATATATGGTTCTAATCATATTCTCATTTACTCATATTCATATATGCCAAAAGTTCACTGTCAAGCCAATAACATATATATATACAAGTTCGTATATTCGTATACATATACACATATGCTTATATATTAATATGTACAACTTTACATGTATAATTATACATACATCTATGTAACTTATATACATACAAAATAACCTATCCTTATATATACATATCAAGTATACTCACTTATATTTGTTCATACTTTTATTTATATATGCATATAAAAATATTCCTATATACCTATATTCATATACCTACTTACATTAATAATATATACTCTTATACTCATTCATACATATACATATATACAAATATAATCTTGTCCACTTATAAC
>JAWDEX010000012.1:7395303-7406938 GCA_035221805.1 Trichilia hirta
TTCACAATGTATATGACTCTGTAACATTTGAAGTGCAGCAATTTACTCATCTTTTCTTCCAAAAGATTTTGGTTGGAACCTAGATTGATTTACTCGTCCTCTTCTGGTCTGAGTGGCCAGTCTAGTCAGGGGTTCAAAGCCCCTTGTGGCTATGCTTGACTATGGTAGTAAGGTCCAATGATGGTCTTGGGTTTAGAATTCAGAGAAAACGTAGAATAAGGGATTTTTTCCATCCAACAAATCAAACATCCATCCTTGTTCCCTAACCCCTCCCCGTTTGAGATTTATAGAGAAAAATGTACTTCTTTACCAGGGCCCAAAGAGGTGAAATCCGAACTCTATCACCCAAACCGTCGTTGTTTTCTTTCTGTTTTCTCTCCAAAAATAAAAGGGTTTCTTGCCATAGCTCTCGAATTGGAGCCCAAATGACCAGGCTTCGGAGAATTTTGACTTTTTTCACCTTTCGAAAAAGCAAAAATCTGAAAGTAATGAATTACATGAACCAAGAATGGCCTGTGAAATAGTAGTTTCTTCACTCATTCTAGCTTGCGTGCTGGACTCCATGTCCCAATGAAAGAGACAATGATAAGGATTTCTTGTACCCAAAAAAGTTGTTATTTCTTAGGCAGGGAAGAACTTTATTATTTTCTTATTTAGGCTACTTTGAAGTTTAAAATGGTATCATCTTTTCCTGGTGTGTTATTGACATCATTGTTTGTACTGGTTTAGGGAATCTTTGCATCTTATTGTGGTCTGTATGGATGTTTTAGTTGCCAGTTGCTTTTAGAGTTTGCACAGTTAAAACTTGTGGGTTCATTTGTCTAGGTATTTGCAGCAACAAGCATCTCCAACAAACAGGGCCATATGGGATTACCATTTTTTTAATACATATTTTTACAGTAAGCTGAAGGATGCTGTGTCACACAAGGTAGCTACTTTCTTGGTTACTTAAACTGTTTCCTTTTTTATTCTTGGAACACATCAGTTGATGGTTTCAGATTGGGATTCTGTGAGCCATTTAAACTGGAGTCTGAAGGAAACATTGAAACTGTTAGAACTGGGTATCTGAGACATTTACTAGTACTGGGGCTGCCAAGGTCATTAGATTTGTGCATGCCTAGAGCTATAATGCAGTGGCTTTATTAATCTTAATGCTGTGGCAGCATAGATTTGTTTTATTTTTGTTCCATGAATATTCTCGAGGGAGGATACTATATAGTGATATATGTGACTTTTTGGTCAGTGACAATTTTAAGATCTTCACCTTTTTTGGAAAAGAAACTCAACTGTTTTTTTGTGACAAATTTTGGATTTGATATGTTAGTGTTTAATTTGTTCTTGAATCAATATGCTTGTTTTTTGTATGGTACTCCTTTATTGGTACTCTCCATTTCTCGAATGATGCCTACCAGTAATTTTTCTTCTCCTGTAATATGTAGGGGGGTGCAAAGGATTCTTTCTTTATCAAGTTTCGAAGGTGGTGGAAGGGTGTCAATATATTTCTAAAGTCATATGTACTCATTCCAATACATGAAGAGTAAGTTTCCTCTGTATTTCTGAGTTCTTTCTCTGAGGATTATATAATGTTTACACATGGATAAATGTGAATACCCATAAAATAAATCATCATGAATAATTGTTGCCTATGATGCTTAGGAGGTTTGCATCAATTTATTGGGAGTTATTATTGGGTTTTCGCTAGCAATCATCTGTCTTTTTGGTTGGAGAGAAATCACAGTTAGTTATTATTATGACCCTCTCATATAACTGCAAAAATGATTTGTTTTCTACTTCTACTTTCAGCTAAACGTGTTCTGTCCATTTCCTGATTGCCAATTACTGAAAGGGCTACAGGCCATCATCTTGCAAGCAAATTATCATGTATCTTACCAAATTCAGGCTTTGTGCTATTTCACTGGCTGCTGCTTCTTTTCTTTTTTCTTTTTTTTTAATATATCTTGTTAAACAACTAATTAGTGTAAGATCTGAATGAACTCAAGTTCTTCTCTTTTGGATACCCAGAAATCCCTCAACCTTTCTATATTCACCAAAGGGATTCTACTTTTTTTGACTATGACTAGTCATGCATTGGATGGTCAATATGACATTAAGAGTGAGCTGTTTATGAAGTTATGTATGTGGCATTTCAAAATGATGCATTACATGGGTATGGAAACTACCTACAAAGAGAATTATAAAAGAACATAGGATTATTGGAACTAGATGGGATTTGGTTCTGATAATGAATTATCAACAAGTTTGTACTTGTCTACCAATAGTATTTGTCAATATTTAATTGCTTGCATTTGGGCCTCAAGATAGAACTTCTAATAGGTGCCATGCCTCCTACTTTTCTTTATTTTGTTCGAATTGAATGAATTCACAATTTTTTGATTTATTTATATGGTGCTGATGTATTCAGTCTTCACTGGAGCTTGGTGATTATTTGTATCCCAGACAAGGAAGATGAATCGGGACCAATCATCCTTCATTTGGATTCACTGGGACTTCACTGTAGCCAATCAGTTTTCAGTAACATTAGAAGGTGAGACATGGGAAATATTTGTTGAATAATTAAGCAATATCTTTATGATGGATCTCTTTACATGTTGGATGCATGAGATTAAAATGAAAAATCACTTTAATCGGTGGTTCAGGTGGTTGAAGTGTACATGAAGCACTGAGATTTAGTCTAGTAATGATATTACCATCAAAATTCTTAATGATATCGGTACAAATTTTTGAAACATCTTGAGTAGGACAATGATTAATGGTTAGATGCTAATTGATTACAACTTTTTCTCTTTAACATTATGACAAGTCATGCTTTGCCTAGTCTAAGCGCAGTATGTTGCTACTGTTTCTTAAATCTCTTCCCTTCATTTGATATGGCCATTTTTTACCTTGGTTACTAAATTCTTTACTTCTTTTTGACCAAGCATCTATATCATTACAAGTAACAAAAAGAAAATTAATTTGATATATGTCCTCTTGTATCTTGATCAGCGTCTTGCCTTCTGGGTACCATAAGAGAGTTGAAGTGAGCTTTTCGTAATTATGTTGGGAGAAGACGTGTTGCCTCATACTTGAGATTTATACAACTAATGTTTCTGTACAGGCCTTTTGGGAATAGCTTTTCACAATTTTCTAGAGTACACTTGTTAATCAAGTGTTCACATGATATGGAAATTTAAGCCAGTGGCTGTAAAATAATTTTGTGTGATGCATAATAGCATGATGCTTGAAACTCTGATCTCTCTCCTTGTTCATTATGTGATACCTACAGATAAATACCGCTGACCTCAGTTTTTGCTTTCTCTAATTCTGGATGCTTTAATATAATTTATAATCTAACAGGAATGAGAATTGTGATTTGTAGCTATCTGAAAGAAGAATGGAACTACGTGAAGCAGGAAGTGTCTCCTTCAGATCTTCCAATTGCTGACAGGATATGGCAACATCTTCCTCGTAGAATTGATGAGAAAATAATTGCGGTATATTCTAATCTGAAATCGCAAACTTGTGTCATTTGTTTGCTGCTGTTACTTGAATGTTTTCTAAGTTCATTATACATATTCAATTGCGTGGAAACATTATATCATGAAACTTAAACCAATCTGATACAATAATAATTTCTTAAAAGTTGAAGGTTGATCTTCAATTGTCTTGCTGACTGTGTCATGCGTTCTGTTATGCTATTCCATGCCAAAAATTATCTTTTCTGGTTGTTGGAGTTGAAAATGTTTTATCATCTCTCAGGTTGCATGCCTTATTAATGCACTCCAAATAGTCTCTTTGGCAAACAAGAGTTCCATGTTCAATTTTTGTTTAGTGATTTCCTTACATTTTGCAAGCATACCTATGAAAAATATTATAAGATCCATGCATACAATTGTTTTGAAAATTTATCTTTTTTACTGAATGGTTGATACCATTATATTGTTAAAGGATTTATCTTTGCTGGTTGTGGAATTGTTTAGTTTAATTGGTCTTTCTTTCAGCATGATGGAGATATATGTTACCTCAGAACTTGTGTGGTAGGATGTGGACTCAATTCATGGGGACGAAGGCCTCTTGTATTAATCATGATCTTAAACCTTAATCAAAGGGACTGTTGGTAAAAATTAAGGCATTGATCTATAATAAATTTTCTGATAACTAGGGGAAAGGGTCCGAGATAATGTGATGAGAATTGATACTGAATCATTATTTAAATTACAACATATGATCTAGTTATTGCTTTATTGGTGATGGAAACAAGAACAACATGCCAAAATTTTGAAGCAAGCTGGCGAGAGTTGTTAAATGAGAATTATGAGCTGTACATAGAATAAGAATTTTTTTTGAAAGAACATAGAATAAGAAAATTTAAGTGATATCTTTCTGTTATTTGAATCAATAGTTAATTGGTGTGTTTCCATTTGAAGCTGTGTTCGTGAGTTCTACTAGGCAATATATGTTTTGAATTTTAAGGTTTCGTTCTATTAAAATTTCCAACCAGGTTCCCCAGCAAAAAAATGACTATGATTGTGGTCTCTTTGTGCTTTTCTTTATGGAACGGTTCATTGAAGACGCCCCAGAAAGGCTGAAAAAGAAAGATCTAGCAATGGTACTTATCCTCATCCTACAAATACATCTCGATAATGTTCTTTGTAGTTGATGCCCAAGATGTTAGTTAACTTGTATTCCTTTTCAGTTTGGCAAGCTGTGGTTCAAGCCTGAAGAGGCCTCTAGTTTGACACTAAAAATCAGGAATTTACTCGAGAAAGAATTTGAACTCGCAAGTGAGGGTGGTTGTATTTCTAAATGTTCATCATTTCCAGGTGGTGTTCCGCCTTGAAACTGGTGCCAGATATTGCAAATTTACTACTGTGAATGTCCGTGTATAGCTGTTATAGATGATAGGAATATTTTGCCTCCGGCCCTCATTCGATGAATTAATGGCCAAATCAGATGTCTGAAAAATTTCGGAAATTGATTCTGTATATGCAGCAAATTTGGTTCAAATGTCATTGACATGAAGAGAGGAATTGTGAATACCACTTGACAAGTCATGCCGAAAAGCAATTTCATTATTCACACGCGGACTGGCTCAGGTAAGTTGGAGGCCTCTTTAAATTTGCTGAGCCCAAGGGGGAAAAATTGCTGATAACTGAGACAATGCCTCCCGTTTACATTCCTGAATATGGGCAGTGTCTTAATGAAGAAATATGTAGGCAGAGAAAAAAATTTGGAATTTTTTTTTTTAATCTGGTACAGTCGTGTATATGCTGCCAAATACTTAGTGAACCATATTGAAGGCATGTTAATGTTCTATATAAACTTGATAATCATTCGTACAGAAACGTAGGGCGTTAAGACTACTTTCCAATTGATGATTTTGAAAGTTCAAAGATTGCGCTTGCTGGGAATGGTATTTTGTTGACGACTCATCAACTTGACATTAATAGTAGACGAGTGATTTAATAGAAGATTGTTAAATGGATCACTTAAATGTGGTTTAAAATGGTTGAGTTTTGTTTCAGAACTTTGACATGTGAATTAATTTATAACATAATTAATTAGTACAATAATAATGAGTCATGTTAATTTAATACATTTTAATAGGTTTATTTTATATTTTTTCATATGATTAATTGGCATCAAGAAAAGACGGATTTTAATTATAGGATATTTAATAAAGAGTTGAAATCTCTTTTCAATAACATTAAGTATTGAATTTTGTTTTCGTATATTTTATGAATAATTTAGGATATATTTAGTATAGTTAGTTTTTATTTAATTTTGAAAGTAAAAAGTATTTGATAATATTAATTTTTTAATGAGTTTTAGTTATATTTTATTTAATTTTAATATTTTATCTTTCATTTTATGGCATCTGTAGTTTATGTTATTACAGTATAATAATATTAAATATACTTTTAATCTTAAAAGACCGTAATTGAGAATTGTTTTTTTTTTTTTTGTGGGGGGAGGGGGGGAGTAAGAAGCAAAACATAATCAACTTAAATACGGAACATTTATTTGAAATTTTAGTGAAAACTATATTTATTATCTCTTGTTTGCTTTTTATGCAAGAGAATTAATTTCACTGTGGAGATTTTTTTAAATATGTTATTCTCCTTGAATTTTAGTAATATTTTACTTAAATAGATAAAATGCAAAAATAAGCATTTACCTCTCTTTTTTTAAAAGGACAATTACAATTAGTTTTATATTTTTATATATAATAATAATATTAAATAAATATAATTATTTTTTTATTATTTTAATATATATTTAATTATTATTATAGATAAAGTTAAAGTAAATATTATTAGCAATATATATTTGATTGCTGGAGGATACGCTGATTTAGTAAAAGTCAAAAGAATTATTTTCATAAATTATTAGTGATATGTGAGTTTTTTTTAATTATTAAAAGTGCTGCTAATTTTTCTAATATATATGAGATAAATAATTAATTGTATCTGATTCTATTATTTTATATGAGATAAGTGATAATAACCCTTTTTAAATAATTAATTATAATAATATATAATAAATAATTAACTGTATCTAATTTTATTATATATAGTAGTGATTATATCTAAAAAAAATAATAGATAAATAATTAATTGCATCTAATTTTATTATTATATATAAAATTATAAAAATAATTGTAAATAATATTTTTAAAAAATAAAGAAGGTAAGTATTTTTGCATTCTTACTGTCTAAATAAAAAATTAAAGAAAGTAATCAAAATTCAAGAGAGGTAAATGACAATAATTCTTTATAAAAAAAAGTATCTATGTTTGTCCATCTCAATAAATGGCTATTAAATTGTGCTGAATTTTGTACGTGGTATTTCAGCCAAGATTTTTTTGTTAGTTGTAGGAAAAAATTTCGATCTTGGCGGTTAGGTAATATGGTTGGTAAACAATCATCAATTTTTTAGAAGGATAAAAAGTAGATCGTCTGATTCCACAAGATCTAATCTTGTTTAAGCAATGGATTCTAACAATTGAAAGTATCTATTCTATTTCTATATTCAATACGCAATCGAAGGATTTTCCTCAATGAAGAATTCTCCCTGCTTTGTTTTCCCTTCATGAGCAAGAATGGTAAGATACAATACCCAAAGCTCCATTAAACTCTAAAACCAGACATTCAATTTCCACCAGATAATAATAATCGGTAATAGAGTATATTTCATATTTTCTTTACTATTTATTTGTTTGATAAACGATTTTTTTGTTTACAGGACAGCCAGCCAGAGAAAAGGAGGAAAAGGTAAACAGAAGTGAAAGTTGTTTAAATGCAAAACCATTGCACATTCCGATTTACTACGAGTCTTTTAGACCGTGCGCGGCGCAGTAGCAGACCTGAAGCTGGCCATCACTTTGTGCTAGAGACAAGATTTAGGTTCTGGCCTCAAATTCTCAAGTCAATTGTTAATTTTTTTTATATTTAATTCTAGGACTTAATAATAATACATTCATTCAATTAACAACCTAAAATTTGAAATACCGTACATTAAAAATGCGAACTTAAAAATATGAAAAGATTAACTACCTTCCAAAATATAATAGCAATGCACTGAAAAAAAAAGAGAGAAGACTTTGGATTTATGCACTAGTCACAAGCTCATAACAGTCGTTTAACAATATATCATGGATGGATTTATATACTTACACAGACTTTTCCTTTAGCAGTAGATTGTTCTATTTGCGCGTATGTTCAAATTGAAAGTGAGATATAAGACAAACAATTGCAGCAAATTATCTTCGGCATTTCTTCTTCTCAGGTGTTACATGCACCTATGCTTCCATACCAAACAACACTAAGGTTTCAGAAACAGCTTTCACCTACATTATACAATGCAATTCATTCGGTTCAGTTCAGTATGCAAAGTCATATAGTTTGTTTTATACAAACCAATTCAGGCTTCTTAGAGTACACCCTTACATCTTATCTTGGTTAAATACAGGCAGCAAATTACTGATGCTACCATCCCGGATTGTGAACTTCTCATTGCAGTCATAATCCTAATAAAAACAAGCTGTTAAATTCTTCATTCTGCAAATAAGTCCTCCTCCATAAGGGAAACCATCACTTCAAAAAATCAACTAGTTTATAAATTCAGCTTCACGAAGGCTTGGAAATCAAACGAAAAACTTTTATTTAGATGGTGGGTGGAATATAAAAACCATTTAATGACGCATATTCTTTAAATGAAATATTAATTTTTATATAATATTAGCTAATAGATTTCTGTCGGTCTCTCTTGAAAATGATAATTTGTTTATTGAATTCCCCTTCTGCCCGAAAGATGAAATTAGAAAACAGGTAGTTAACTAACATTTTGACTAAAAGACGGTATATTCTCAGTCTGATTCAAAATCAAGATTGTCGGAATGCTCCTATAATTTCTAAATAAAAAATAAACAAATCTTCAGATACTCAACTCTTGACTAAAGTCGAGGCGGCAACAGTTATACAGTATTTGCATTCACATAATAATCAGGCAGTCATATACAAGTAAAATATGTTGCACAGATGAAGTGGTATCATCAACTTTCAGTGCAGAGGATTTGGAGGGGAGGAGGTGTGGTGGTATGAGTCTGGTGACGCTGGTGCTATGGACTTAGGATTTTGGTCATTTTGGTCTTCTGGTTCATCTAGCTTGTTCTTTTCATCTGCATAGTTCTGGAGAAGATCCATGACAAGTTATTGAGAGAGTGAGACAGACCAATTACATACAGGACCATCCAATGTGAAATTCAAAACATATGGGTACTATGCAGAAGTGTGGATGCTTAGGATTGCAGGGGGATGAACTAACAACTGAAGCTGTCACTTACCTACCTGTATGTAATTCAGATCAAGAAAAATACATGAGCGTCAAATAATTTGGAGATAACTAAAATTTGGCTACCAATTCTTACAAGCCTAAGACCAACTGACATGGCACACAGGTATCATACATGAATTGACATAATTACCAACATCAACATTGAATAATCAAAGAGCTTTTTTGAGAAGTGATTATCAAACCTACGTTGATATAAGAAAACAAGATTTTAAATTTGCTATTTTTAATCCCCAAAACAAACAGCAATATCAAATTGTATTCTTAATGCATGACTCTTTTCTTCACCATAAAAATAAAAACAGTAATCGCCCAGGTCCCAATTTTTAGCGAATGAAAAATGAAACATATATTGACATAACCTATTAGTAATCCCTCTGGGTATGTGAGTGATGAAGTAGAAAAGGATTTAATCAATGACTGAATAGTTATTATAATTTGTCATTATATGATTTGCCATTATATAATCCATCTTAATTCTTTTTTTTTTTTTTTTTTTTCCTAGTTAAATAATTTCAACAACGTAAAAAATAAGTACAATAGCATCAAACACAATTCACATAAAATAGTATAATTTGGAAATGTAAAAACATACTGGTTCCATAGTTATTTCATATCGATTTAAATGTATTTCAACAATTTCTTATCCATAATATAAATAAAAGAAACCGGCATGCGATAACGTCAATAAATTAAGGAGTTTCATATCAGTAATTAAAATTGTAAAACCTGCTTTTCAGTTTTAAAACACTTTAATCATCAACGCACATAAACTCAAACCTTCCCCCAATTTTCCTTCCTCTCCACAATCACCTTCTAAACGAAACTAACAACAGGTTATCGAACTCTGCAGCCAATACCTTTACTACCATTACCAGTTTCTACTACAATTCATTCGTTTCATATGCAACATGTGACACCGGCGGTAGCAAAACAGAATACAAAGTCAGCCTTAACAATACCAAAATAAGTCGAAGAAACCAAGAAAAACCCAAATTTTGTTCAATAAATTTGATGAATACGCAAATCGAGACATACATGCAAGACGAAATTAATCGACTGCTGTCGAAGGTGCAAACATGGTGAAATTGGAAAGTTCACAGTGCTTCCGAATCTAAACAGCTGGGTTGGTTTCTCCCTGGAGGACTCGGTCCTCCGTCTTTTTCAACTTTTCTCTCGGTTTTCTTATTTCAACTAAGGATCAAAGTGTATTTTTCACTCAACCTTCTATCAATTTCCAATCTACCAAGTTTCTACCAATATTTCAAAATTAATTTTACATCCTTCAGCCGAAGAAGATGCATATCACATACATTATAAAGACTTTTCTTTTCTTCTTCTTTTTTTATAGATAATCAAAAATAGAAAATAATCAATTGTCTTCTCTTAATTGTTAGTTGAAATAACAAAATACATTCTTGGCTAGGTTCTTGATGCTAACTCAATAATTTTAAATTAGTGGATTGGTTGTTAATTTGATTAATTGATAACTAGTTTTATTTAAGGCTTAAAAGCATAGTTGCATGGAAGGCTAATATTTAAGGAAACTACAATTATTTTTCTAATTCTAGTGAAAAAACTAAAAATTCCCCTATCCAAAATTATTAATTTGACATCCAGTTCTGTTTCATAAACTATAAATTATATTGTTTTAATATATATTTTTATAAGTGAAATTTCATCTGTTAGATACAAGCTCAATACCTAGCACTTTACATTCATCTTGAGAAACATTAAAGTGAACAGTGACACTGGAAAAGGACAAAAAAAAAAAAAATCATGTCGGGGGGCGGCAGTAGGATAGGGAATAGGGGAAGAGAAACCAAGCCAGAAAGGCCCTCACAATATGACATGGCCAAAAAAAGAAAAATTCAATCCGTTTCTGCACCCTCAATTCAAGGGTTCTTCATTTTAATTCTTAACTTTCTGGCTATCTGTCCAGCTTTGGGATGAACCTGCCTCTTGCTGCTGTCGCACTGCTCCACCTCCACCCAATTAATAACTTTCAGCATAAGAGATTGAGGAACTTTCTTAATATCTCCATCTGCTGTGCCTTTTGATTTCTTCATACCGGTTTCCAAAGCTTTCTCGAGGAACTCCATAAACCAATATCCTGCTTCGGTTTCAATCGTCTTACCCAATTTGATTGTGTTGCCTAAGTTGCAACATACTACTGGTTTCTTGTTTTCATCAATCTCAGCAATAGCTTCAAGGTTAAGTTTTCCGAGTGGGGTGGATGGTCCTTTTCTCTCCGAACTCGTCTTCATGTTAGTGTTTGATCTCAGGAGTTTTTCGAAGTTTGTCTTCTGTTCTACTCTTCCAGGAAATGATACAACTGATTTGTTCAATGCAGATCGTCTTTTGGATGAATTCATTTCTGAGTTCCGACATTGGTCCATTGAGTTGTGTGCAATTTCGTGTAAGATAGGTGACTCTTCTTCTTCAGGGTTTCTATCTTTTTGTTTTGCATTTGAATTTTGAGCCATTTCTGTAGCAGCTTGAATAGAAACCATATCAGTTACGGCTTCAACAATCTGCAGATGGAAGTCCAAAAATTTCTCAAAGCAGGCAGCTGGGGCATTTTCTCTTGCCGATTTGCTCAAGTTGGAAAACAATCTGCAAAGTAGCCATGTATAATTGACCTTAGAGAATCTCGACTTTCCAAATTTCATTGCATATAGAAAATTAGGGATAACTTTAATACTTGAGAGAGCGAACTAAAGTATCAGTCGCTGAAGCTTCTCTTAGTGCTTGAAGGGCAATCTTCTGAGCTGTTTCCCGC
>JAWDEX010000012.1:7407038-7421336 GCA_035221805.1 Trichilia hirta
ATGCAAAAATAATAAATAAAAGTACTAAAAAACTTTGGCGATAGGGAAGACTGGTAACCATATATCACAATTAGAAAAAAAGAATGCCTACATAACATTCCAGTGGAGTAATCTCTGCTAAAGTGCCAAACAAGTTGTAATCCAGGAGGAATATTGTGCCACATGTACATCCTTCAATGGAGTTATGAATAGAAAAATTACATATAAACACTTAATTCATCAACCGATAAACACTTCAACCGATAAAACAAGTAATTCATCAATGAACCCTTAATGCTTTGGAAACAATGACTCTAACATGTTGACTTGTTACCAATGATCTCTATCCACTGATCCACTAACCATTTGGAACCATTAAGAACCAGAGGAAGAAATTCGCGCTCAAACAGGTGGCTGAAGGGCCCATGGCCAACATCATGCAGTAGTCCTGATAGTTAATAAAGAAAAGAGAGATATAAGCATATGACCAGAAAAAGAGTAAATATACTGACAAGTACTATTCATTACCAGCAAGTTTCACGGTCTGTATATCAGAGCGGTCAATTTCAAGCTCTAAGCCCTACAACAATGGCATGCACGTAAAAAAAAGATTCTCACTGTACTGCCTCCAATGGATGGTAAGGAGATATTCCTACCTGGTAATTTATAATTATCTCAACAGCTTTACCGGCCAGCCAATAAACCCCTAGTGAATGCTCAAACCGAGAATGTACAGCTCCGGGGTACACCAAGTTTGTTAGACCTGGAAACCAAAAAATGTTTTAGCTTAGTATCTCATCATATTATGAGTATTAATTATGGTAATAAATGACATGGACGAGCTCATCTAAGCTTTAGATAAGCAAATACATGCATAATAAATAATAATATAATAACAAAATAAAATCTTGACCGTACATAGATAAACATATACACGTGTAAAAGATTAGGTAAAGATTAGATATGCACAGGATCCAAATTCTGAAAACATAAATATATTTGTTGTCATATACCAGCTGTAGAATATACATGAAAATTCTCTACTCTGCTTTCTACCAATGCATGACAAAAGAAAATCCAGCAGTCATTAGGAAAGGCAATTAGATTCATAAACTGTCTTTTCAGCAAGTTAATAACTTCATGTAAGAGTTCAAGGGAAAATTTAGTTTTTATATCTATACAATAATTTTTTATTATAGTAGTACTTTTCTCCTGCTGGAAGTAGTAACTAAAACTTACAAATTATGCACAAAAATTTTGGAAACACTACCTCCACACACTCTTCCACATAATCATCCACAAACATAAAAAAATTTAACAAGTTCTGTTTCTGTTAATTAGGCAATATTTTACCGGTCTACTATAAGCTTCAGAATTTGTCAATAATTCTAAGTCTAAATATATTTATGTTTCTTAATAGTTAAGAAAGAGGTCATCACTCACCAAGTTGCTTTATATCACGAAGTCTGCAATATGTAAGACATCATCAGAGGATAGTCTTAATTACACAATGAAAAGAAAAAGAAAAACGAAATCCTTTCAGGTCAAATTCATCAAACTTGCCTCTGAAACTGTTCAGTGTCAATGAATTTCAACGACAACTGCAATCACAGAAAAATACTAATTAAACTCAATATTATAGTTGTTCACATCTGCACGTAAATCGTAACGTAATTATACCATCCTCGACTGCAAAATGTCAATTCCAGATCTGACAGTAAGAACAAGGCGCTGACAATGTCTTATTCAACAAATGACCGATTGGTTCTTTCCAGGACCAAAAAGAGCAACTACTAGTATATTTGCAAGAAACAAACATGTAAATTGCTAAATTGAGAACCGAGAGAAGATGATTTCGATGTTCTGTATTGCCTTTGGGATTTTCATTGCACATAACAACCGGCGAAAGAGCATGTTTAGGAGATATATTATCTCTCTAACTTCCTCTGTTTTTCCATTACTTAATTTACAAAATTTTCTTCGTACTGGTAAATTTAAAACAAATCGTTATATATATTCCGAACCACGGTAAAAGTTCAAAATAAGAATCAAATTCAATTTCCACTCCACTTAATTCAAATTCAAACTCAAATAAATCATAAACAATCATTTCAAGTTTATGAACGAATCAAAACAGTTTGATCAATCAGTTCTTAATTTCGCTCAAGTACACCAGCCGAACCGCAGGACATACATGCAAAAGATTCCAGAATCAAATTTGCAAATAATTCAAATAAACAGCGAAAAAAGGAAAACTAAAATGTTTGACCGCAGTCACTACCGGATCCAGATAGATGTTTCCGTGGACATTATCGTGAACGTGCTTCGAGTATCGGCGGTCACGAGAAGCATAGATGCTCAAGAGCTCATCGTTCAAAGAGGCTCCCATTGTTAGCTGGCTGAAACTGTGAAAACACGGCCTGAGAAATATAGAAAATGAAACTTCACTTCGAGAAAAAATGGAAGAAGCAAAGGCAATTCAAAATATTCAAAATTATAATCCCAAAGCTACGGCCTAGGGATTTGAAAATTTGAATGATAGAAAAAAGAGAGAAAGAATTAGCTGAGAGTGAAAATGTGAGACATGAGGGAGGGAAAGCTATATGTCTCAGGATTTATGTACATGGACTTTGAAGGACTGGATGCGTAGGGGTGAAGTGATGCCGCCAAAAGGGTGAGTTGTCAAAAACACATGCAATTTGTGAACGTGAGATACACGAACCAATCGGGGATGAAGCATTTCGTAATATAACTTAATGTAAATCGAAAGGTAAGAAGAGTTATAGAATGTGAATGGATGTAATACTGACAAAGAAGAGTTACTTCTTGAAATAGTGACTGCCAAGAATGAAACAATGCGACGGAAGTAGTTGATTCCGTACAATCATTATAATAATTGAGGCTAACACTTGTCTATCTCTCGTTTTCTTGAAGAACAGAGAGTCTCACTTTACCTTACAATTTGTGGCTGTCTGTGCTGCATTAAAAGCTATACATTTAATTAAGTTTTATATTATAATAAACTCATCTGATGCACGTTTGGCATGTCGTCTGCAACTCTCCACACATCGACTTGTATTGGTTTCCTTTTAAAAAAGAGCACTGGCATTGGTTAACAGAAGAAGGCATCGGTATATTAACCGTGCGTGCAAGATAAGAAAGGAATAATTTTAGAATCTACGAATGCTGTGCTGAGCCCAAATTGCAGACCCTTGAAGCTGCCATGTGAGACAGACTTTCTTGTCATTAGCACAAAGAAAATAACCAACTTATTAAAAAAAAAAAAAAAAAAAAGCTGATTTCGTAAAACATAATTCGTACGGCACCGTTGGACAGCAACGTTGGCTTATAATATCAAACTTGAAAAGTACGAGACACAGATCTTACTGCTCTTGAAACAAACTTGGACTTGTCAAAAGCATAAAATGCTTGTGTTTTGTGTTTGACCTAAGAATTAGCCAGTGGCATTGCATAATCTGTCCCAACTAACAATAAGATTTACGCATTTACAGTCATCTTGAATTGCTCTGGAACACGGAGCAAGGGGGCTTGTATTGCACCAGGCTTTCCAAGCTGACCACAGGCAGCCATCTGATCATCACCTCTGCTAAGACGCAAGTAAACAATGCACCCTGCCTCGACTAAAATATTTCGAAACTCAATAATTTTATCTTCACTGGTTGGTCTAAACTGTGATCCACAGTGAGGATTGAATGAAATGAGATTGATCTTACAGGGAATGCCCTGAACAAGATCAACAAGCCTCTTTGCATCATCAAAGCTGCAAATATAAATAAGTATCAACATAGTGAGAACAGTTTTAAGCATATAAATAGATGAAATTTCTTGAAGTAAACAGCAGAGTAGACTTTCAAGAAAAAAAAACAGAGTAAGTCATGTTCAAGCTTGCAGCAATTTTAGCATGCAGACATTCAGTAAAATAATTGTCAGTATCAATGGGAAAACAGAAAAAGCTTCATCTAACCTGTCATTAACTCCAGCAAGCATTACATATTCAAAAAGAACTTTGTATTTATGTTTGAAGCGAAGTTCATCTCGGAGGGTCTGAATAAGCAGGCCTAGTTTATACTTCCGGTTAATTGGCATGATCCAATTTCTGACCTGCAGGGTTTCCAAGAAGGAGGTTAATCCTCTTTCTTTCTCTCGCTCGTGTCAGTACTTGGAGAGTCAAAAGGTTAGAAGTACCTCATCAGTTGTAGCATTCAAACTAACAGCTAAAGCACAATTGGACTCATGGAGAAAATGCTTCAGCTGGGGAACAAGCCCACTTGTAGAAACAGTGACCTTACGAGGACTGAAGTGAAGGCCCTGCTCATGTACCATAATGTCAGCTGCTTTAATTACATTTTCAACATTGTGAAGTGGCTCTCCCATTCCCTACAAGTATATTGAGGAAAGATGAAGTTAGGAAACAGCAAATTACTAAAAACCTTACCTGGCTTAATTCAGATAACTCATATTAACAGATAGTCTGAAAGGTCCATGTTTACAGTAGAAAGACTACAATAACTCTACCAATGGTGATCAACATTATTCCAGAACAGAATGCAAAGAAGCTGAGGAAAGAGAGATTGGAATAAAAAGCATGAAAACCAGTATAAGATGGTTTCCTTGTTTGTCAGTATGTTGTATGTGAGCACTTGCAGTCCTGATATAGGATAAACGTTTCCATGATTGAACAAAAACTAAACATATAAAAGGATGACGTACATACATAAAATATGTATCAACCTTTTTTGTATATGAGCACTTGCAGTCCTGACATAGGATAAACGTTTCCATGATGGAACAAAAACTAAACATATAAAAAAATAACGTACATACATAAAATATGTATCAACCTTTTTTCACGTGTGTGGGTAAATCATAACAAAAGGAAAAGGAAAAAGCTGACTATTGTAAACCACATGTATGTCAAAAGCACAAACTTTTGACCATCTTCATCAGAAAATTTCATTGGATAAGATGACCGCATGATGTTACACACAGAAAACCCAGATTATTCTTATTAATAGGATCTAACAGATGTAAGATAACATCGCCATACAAAAATAGAGCGCTTTTAATTTTGTTTCCTTTCTTAAATCTGCACCTACCATAAAAACAACATTTGTAATGGAACAAATTTCACTTGAGAGCAAACGCCGTGCAAATACAGCCTGCTCAACTATCTCAGCTGCAGTCAGATGTCTCTTCAAACCCATCCTGTAAAATAAATCAAGATAGCACGGGCTGAACCATACATAAGTAAACAATCTAGGAATGATAGTGTGTGTGTGAAGAGCAAACAAGTAAATCTAAAACTTGCCTGCCAGTGTAGCAGAACTGACAATTCATAGCACATCCTACTTGACTAGATACACAAACAGTTGTCCTGCCCCTATCGCATGGAATGATGACAGTTTCAATCACCAGTCCATCATCCAGCGTAAATAATATCTGAAATGTCCTGTGAGCTTCAAAATCAATGAGAAATTCTCGATGTAATGAAAAGTCTTTAATTCATAGAGAATATTATAGCAGCTAGTGTACAACAACTAAAGGATGTGACTCATTAATTTAGAGCAGATGAAAAAGATCATTTCTACCTTCTTAGTTCCATCAGATGCTGTAAGAACATCTTTCAAGTATAATGCCTCGAATTCAGCATGTTCACTCAACATTTTCTTGAAATCCTTATTCAAACCTACAAAATATATATCAGTCATATATAAGAAGAAGAAAAGGAAAGCAAGTCATATATAAGAAGAACAAAAGGAAAACAATATATTAAAGTTCACTGGAATACGATTTTGTAAAGTACTTCTAATTGAAAAGGACATAGATGTAGCAAACTATAACATCTATCCACCCAAATGACAGTACCTTCCAGTTCATCAATACAATGTGCCCATATATTGTTCCCATACAGGCGCTTCCACAGCATTAAAGCCTGACCAGGTCTGAACCCATGTGATTGAACCCATTGCTGTCAAAACAAGCTCGCATAATTATAACTTACACCCAATAGATCTTATTCATAAAACTAACATATAAGCTACCGGTCCGGTGTCATTTAATCAATAACACATAATCTCAATGGCAAGCTATCACTAACAGAATTTGTTTAAAACAAAAGGAGTCATAAAGTCGGAAAATGCTGAAATAAAACTGTACACAGTTGATACATACTTCAAGTTCAGTGTATTTCATTCCCTTGAGAAGAACCTTTGAACCCTTCTTTGGTAAAACATTTTCGTCACCACCACATTCTACCAAGTAGAAAAGCACCAACAATTAATCCCATCACACATAATTATATACATACAATACATAAATCATAAATATATGCAGACATACATAAATGTAAGCATAAATGTATACTTCACCTGCATCAGAGGAACAGTTGTCGACAGCGACAAGAGGATTTAGAGACGAACAACCAGCAGCTGAAAGGGGGAGACAAATGGGAGACAAAATGGAGAGGTGAGGCGTCCGTGGAAGGTTTAACGAGGCGAAAAAGGTTGAAGGAAATTTGTTATATCTAATTGTACATATGGTTTTGGAAGAAGAAAAGAGGTTTGAAGATCTCATCAGAATCACAGAGTTGGCTCGTGCTTGCACACGTCTCATCCAAACGCACCCCATCTGTATTCCTGCAAGTTTCTCTTCTCACTAGCAGCCTTTATAATAAAATGTCCATTTTTCCGTTCTTTTATAATTTTATCATCTTTTTTGGATGGCCACTAGCTAGAGTTAGTGATGATCTACGGTTACTTCGGTGGTACAACTTCAAACTCCGGACAAAATTAAGATAAATTAAAATATGACAATTTTCGATAGATAGTCTAGAAGATGATATATGCAAAGCATTTCAACTTTCAAACATGTGTATGCCACTTTTGCTTATTAATAATACCAATTTCTTGACAAACTCTTATAAATAAATTTACCGTAATAATATTAATTTCATATTTTTATTAATTATTATTATTATTATTATTATTATTATTATCGTATTAATTGGTACACAAAAGTTTGTATAAATATAGTGATCCATTGGCCACGTTAGATGTCGTACCAATTTCGAAGGTAATCTTCAGTTTGTTTTTCTTTTAAAATATACCAAAATTGAAACCAGTTCTACAGGTACATCGCCGTTGTGTTCTTCATTTCAACTTTTTGAACTGCAGCCAAATAGGAGACAACATCCCTTAAGTACAGTAGCTTGACCAGATTTTTCTGACTAACCATCCCAGTCCGTCATTCGACAATTTGCAATACAAGAAAGCAGATAATGGCGTCTCACAATTTTTTTTTTTAATTTTTCTATTCTTTTTGGGTTATTATCCCATGCATTTTTTTATGCTAAAAGGACATTCAAGCTTTAGCAACCAAAGAATTTCTCCTAAGACGATCATAATAAGTCAACAAAACATGTAATCTACAAAACACAGATCTGAGAATATAATACGAATTACATTTTCAAACAACTCTGCCACATAACTAACAACAAAATCTGAATCAACTAACTCAAACTTTAGTAATCAGGCTGATGTTCCTGCTTAAAGATGTCATGCATTCCTGGATTTCCATCAACAGGCACGTATTCGGGTAACTTTCAAGATTGTAACTTAGCTTCTGTAGTCCTCTGGCCAGGTTATTTCTCACTGGCCAGGTTATTTCTCACTGGCCTGGGCCATGAGATCTGCACCTAGCAATCTGGAGCTGATAAATAAAGCTAGTCCCTGCAAGCCAGATATTTGTCTAGACATCAATAATCGGCCCAAGTCATTAAGTCCACGCACACAGATAGAATCAGGCAACAACTGAATAAGTTTCTGTAGTAAAATTTACAACTTTTCCCGGGACCTTAAATTAATAAAAATAGATTGTTGCATTTCAGAGACGTCAAATTGTCTCACTGGGCAGTGCATATTAATCTAATGTAGAACTTCATCATTGTAAATGGTTCAATTGCAGATCTGACATCGATAAACATCAACTAAGTAAGATGAAGCAAATTGACTTATTTGATCCCCATGATTCAATTGGTAAAATCTCTTAGGGTGGTACAAAAGGTTTAGGTTCAAGCCTGCGTAATGGAGAGGTTTGGTTTCTTTGCTTATAATATTTAAAAAAATGGAAAAAAAAAAAAAAAAAAAGTGTCAGAACAAACACAAGGAGGTCATTGAAAAGCAATGTCCACACAACACAAGGTCATTAAATGCAGAAATCTTTTGGAGAACATAAAACCTGTTGAGAAACTACTTACCAATACTTAATCAAGCCATCCCATCCACAAGTTGCAACTTTACTTTGCTCCAAAGGATGCCATTCACAACCAATGCAAACTCCCTCGTGACATTTGAGGGTCCTAAAAACTTTGCAGCTCTTCCAGTCCCAAAACCAGCACTTACCCTCACCATCTCCTGACAGGACAAACCGTCCATCAGGCGAGAAATTGACTTGGCAAGCATATCCAGCCACAACATGTCCAGCAAACCTCTTTTTCTTATTGAGCTGGAATCTCTCCCTCGTGTTATAAATAAGAATCTGATTATCCAAGCTCTGAGCTGCAAGCCAATTGGTATTTGGGTGAAGTGCAATTGAAGGCATAGAGTGCATGTGAGGCTCACTAATATACTTTATAACCACTGGAATCCCAAATTCCCATACACGAAGAGACTTGTCATCACTTGAAGTAACAAATCTCCTGTTATTGTCCACAAATGTAATTGTATTCACTGCCCCCAAATGTTGGTCATACTCTTGAGTAATTTCTTTTGTGTTCATATCCCACTGAATGATCTTGTTATCACTCATACCTGCCAACAAAATGTGTTGCTTATCATCATCTGGATTAAGCTTAACTACATATGGAATCTTCCCGGTTGAGAAAGTCCTTATCACCTGCCCAGTTTCTGTATCCCAGTACTTGATGTTCTTATCATAGCTGGCAGTCAAAAATTTAGCACCATCATTGCAAAATGAAATATCACGAACTGCCTTTGAATGGCCCATGTAAGTCCTCATACACTTGCCCGAATTGAACACATCCCAAATCTTCACTTTAGTATCCATCCCTCCAGAGAGAATCAAATGCCCATATTTGGGAAAGAACCGAATTGCTGAAACACCCTTTGTGTGTCCACTCCAAGTATGCACCAACCTCTTTGGTATATAACAATGATCATTAGCTGCTTTAGCATCTTTCGGAGGTGCAATCCAAGACCTACCCTGATAATCCCTCTCTTCTTTGCCATGAAAAGTACTCTTATCCTCCACAGGCTCACCTTTCGCATTGCCTGCATTACCTTTCTCTTCTTTCTTTTTTGCATACTCCTCTGCATACTTCTTTTGCTCTTCAGACAACTCTGCTTGTATTCCTTCCTTTTTACCCACCCACGGGCTCTTCCGGTTTTTCATCAGCCAAGTGTCACCCGCAGGATTGTTAACCTCTGCCAGATCCACATCAACAGTCATCTCATAATCATTCACAGTTTCCTTTTTCTCCAACTTTCTCTTCTTTTGCTCATGTTGTGGGATGTTATACACTGACACACCATCATTTTTCAGCAAAGTATCCAAATCACCTATGTAGTTGTTGCCAGAGGGGTCAGCAGCATAGCCATACTTGTGGAAAGTGTCGTATTGTTCATCAAAAACAAATGGATCAACAGATGCATCCTCTACAAAACCTAATTTGTGATTGCGCATGCCTTGGGCAATGCCATCCTTGGCATAAGGATGGACCGGACCATATATAGGGGCCCAGAGCTGTTCATAGGTGGGGTTGTAGGTGACAACATGTTGGCTGGGGTCAATGGGTGCGGACTGGGATAGACGGGCTTGAGCTACAGTTAGGGCGAGTGTGGTGTCATCAACTTTTGGTGCGGAGGATTTGGAGGGACGGAGGTGTGGTGGCGATGAGTCTGGTGATGCTGGTGCTATGGAATCAGGGTTTACATCATTTTGGTCTTCTGGTTCATCGAGCTTGCCTTTTTCATCTGCATAGTTCTCGAGCAGATCCATGACAAGTTTTTGAGAGAGTGAAACTGAGAACAACTAGATTCAGGACCATCCAATGTGAAATTTAAAACAGATGGGTGCTAAGCTGAAGTGTGGATGCTTACGATTGCAGAGGGATGAACCGAAAACTGAAGCAGTCACTTACCTACCTGCATGTAATTCAGATCAAGAAAAATACAAGAATGCAAAATAATTTGGTGATAATTATCATTTGGCTATAAATTCTCTCAAACCTAAGACCAACAACATAGTACACAGGCACCATACTCAAATTGAGATACTTACGAACATTGAACAATCAAAGACTTTTTGAGAAATAGATTATCAAAGCTACAATGATTATTAGAAAACAAGACTTTGAATTTATTATTTTTATTCCTCAAAACAAAGAGCAATATCATATTGTACTCTCAATGCATGCACCATAAAAACAAAATTATTGCCCAGGTCCAATTTTTTGCAAATGGAAAATGAAACACAAGTACGAAAGAACCTTGTTTGAATCCAAATTATTTTTGGCACCAAATACACAGACGTAACCTATTGGTATTTCCTCCAAAATCATGGCTCGTGTGTAATGGAATTAGAAAAGGATTTAAGCAATAACTGAATGGAGTTAGAAAAGGATTTAATCAAGACTTAATAGTTATTATGGTAAATTATTTTATATGTATCTCAAATCTTTTCTTTTTTTCAATTTTAGCTAGTTAAATAATTTCAACAACATAACAAATAACTAAAATAGCATCAAACACAATTAACATAAAATAGTATAATTTTGAAATGTAAAAACATACTGGTTCAGTAGTTATTCCAAATCGACTTAATGTATTTCAACAACATAATTAAAGGAAACCTTCACGTTCTAATGTAAATAAATTATAGAGTTTCGTGTCAATAATTTGAACAATGAAATACAAATATTAAAATCGTAAAATCTTCTTTTCAGTTTTAAAACACCAAAATCATTAAACGCGCATAAACTCTTAATCTTCCACCAATTTTCCTTCCTCCACAATCACCTTCTAAAAGAAAACAAAAGGTTATCCAACTCTACAGCCAACACCTTTACTACCATTACCAATTTCTACTACAACTCATTCCTTTAATATGCAACAAGTAGCACCGGCGGGTAGCAAAAAGAATACAAAGTCATCCTTATCAATACCAAAAAAAGTTCAAGAAAAAAAGCAAAACCCAAATTTCGTTCAATAAATTTTGATGAATATCCAAATCAAGACATACATGCAAAACGAAATTAATCGAATGCTGTCAAAGATGCAAAAATGGTGAAAACTCACAGTGCTTCCAAATCTATATAGCTTGGTTTGTTTCTTCCTGTAAAATTTCCCCGTGTTTCTCGACTTTTCTCTCGGCTTTCTTCTTCCCTTTCGTCTTTCTTTCTTCCTTTCCCCGATACCGCCTCGTCACATTTTTCTTTTTCTTTTTCTTTTTTCTTTTAAACTTCTTTTCTAAATGCAAAACAAAAACTTTTTCCAGTAGCCCTGTTAAACACCCATTATGGGCTGGGTTTGAAAATGAGTGGAATAGGGCTTCCATTAGAAAGATATTTGGCCTTCATTTGAAACTATAGAAAACTTGAAACATTTTGCAGGTTGAGGTTGACTTTGCAGAATGACTGTGAAGATGAACTAAAACGGCGTGTTGACGAGCCTGTGATGTGAACCACCGCAATTGCGAATTCACCTATGAACTAAAACAGAGCGGAGGGAGATTAGGTTTCTCAGATATGGCTAACCTAGACTAAACGAATGATGTTAAACAACCCATAATCCCGTGCTTCAAAAAACTAAAAACCCAAATTCTATTCTACTTAGGTAAGAGATTTTATCATTTAAGTCTCTTAGCAACTATTTTCTTATTCTATAAAACAAAATTTTATTTTTGGCTTTGTAAAATCCCCACTCATTATATAGGATCAAATAAATTTCTTCCAATCTAAACAAGATCAAAAATACATTCTTGGCTTAGGTTCTTGATGCTAACTAGTTTATTTAATATTTAAAAATATAGTTGCATAAAAGGGAAAAACATAATATCTTAGTAAACTACAATTATTTACTATTTCCAGTTACTTGTCTGAAAAAATTAAAAATTTTATTTCGGAGTATGGTAATCCCCTATCCAAAATTACTAATTTGACAACTCAGTTGAGTGATTTTTAGCATACCTGGTTTCAGGAACTATAAACTATATTGTTTTTATAGTTTTATTTCGGAGTATGGTAATCCCCTATCCAAAATTACTAATTTGACAATCCAGTGAGTGATTTTTAGCATACCTGGTTTCATGAACTAGTTTATATTGTTTTTATAAGATAAATTCTTGTAACTGAAATTTCATCAGTTACAAGCTTTTACTACTTAGCACGTTACACTAATCTTTAGACACGTTGAAGTGAACAGCGAACACTGGAAAAAAAAAAAATCATTGTTTCTTTGATAGCATCAGGAAAGAAGGAACCAAACCTGAAAGGTCCTACAATATTACATGAAAAAATCCATTTTGGCACCAATTCAATGGTTCTTCATCTTAATTCGCAGCTTCCTGGCAATCTGTCCAGCTTTGGGATGAACCTGCCTCTTGCTGCCGTTGCACTGTTCTACCTCCACCCAATTAAGAACTTTGAGTATAAGAGATTGAGGGATTATCTTAACACCTCCATCTGCTGTGGCTTTGATGTCTTCATACCGGTTTCCAAAGCCTTCTCAAGGAACTCCATAAACCAATATCCTGCTTCGGTTTCAATAGTCTAACCCATTTGATTGTGTTGCCTAAGCTGCAAGACACTACTGGTTTCTTGTTTTCATCATTCTCAGCAATAGCTTCAAGGTTAAGTTTTCCGAGGGGAGTGGAGAGTCCTTTTCTCTCCAAACTTGTCTTCATGTTAGTGTTTGATCTCAGGAGTTTTTCAAAGTTTGTCTTCTGTTCTACTCTTCCAGGAAATGATGCAACTGATTTGTACAATGCAGATCGTCTTTCGGAAGAATTCAGTTCTGAGTTCCGGCATTGGTCTATTGAGTTGTGTGCAGTTTCGTGTAATACTGGTGACTCTTCTTCTTCTGGGTTTCTATCATTTTGGTCTGCTTTTGGATTTTGAGCCATTTCTGTAGCTGCTTGAATAGACACCATATCTGTTACAGCTTGAACAATCTGCTAATGAAACTCCATAAACTTCTCAAAACAGGCAGCTGGGGCATCTGCTCTTGCCGATTTGCTCAAGTTGGAAAACAATCTACGAAGAAGCCGTGTAATTGACCTTTGAAAATCTCAATTTTCCAAATTTCACTGCATATAGAAAATAAAGGACAAGTTTAATACCTGAGAGAGCGAACTAAAGTATCAGTCGCTGAAGCTTCTCTTAGTGCTTGAAGGGCAATCTTCTGAGCTGTTTCCCGCAGCTGCACAGCTTCCTGCTCAAGAATAATAGTTACCAAAAGGACATAATCAGCTAAAGAAAAAATCATGTTTAGGTCGACATATAAAATATATGGTACGAATCTTGAACTTACCTTGCCTAGTATACTAAGCCTTCCGGGTAAATTCGTAGGCAAACTGGTACTGCTATCCGGGGCTGAAGTACCAGTCTGAGAATGTGGCTGTGGAGTTTCCCTCAAGTTGACGTTTTCTGAATTTTCACCCATATTCAGAGGAGCTATGATTCTTCCATTCCTTATATTTGGCGGCGGAGTTGAACTTTTCTTGTCCTGCAGCAATAAATCATTCTCGGCAAAGTTAAAGAGCACCGACATCTTCAGTTTATATCAAATTATTTAATGTATTCACTTTAAGGACCATAACAATTTCCAACAAGGACAGCTCAGATAAGAGTATTTAGAGACAGAGTTGATCAATTAAAAGTCGAGTTTATATGAAAATTCTAACTGAAAGAGGAAAAATGTACCTACAGCAGACTTGAAGGGATTAATTGGGATACTTGGTTCTCGTTCACAGACACTCCTGCTCCTCGGAAACTTTGAAACACATGGCGCAGCACAGCTTTTCCTTATCAAAGCAGGGCTTTCTACCTTTGTGTCCACCATTTTAGCTAACAGACCCCCACCAAAAAAAACACTTAATGCCAGCATTCATATTGCCATCCTTCACAGCTTTTGCTCTTATTATCGGTGACATTGCCCTGACTGAACTCGGCCTCTCTTCCACCGGTGTACACTGGTCAAAATCCAGAGGAACAGGTTTCAAAACCAAAGGAGATGAGATCCCGTCGCTCCCATTTTGTCCCCAAGAACCTCTTCTATGGCCCGA
>JAWDEX010000012.1:7421436-7433346 GCA_035221805.1 Trichilia hirta
ACGCGTAGGTCATACTATACAAGATATATGGTAGGAATCTTGAATTCACCTTGCCTAATATGCTAAGCCTTCCAGGTAAATTCATAGGCAAACTGGTACTGCTATCTGGGGCTGAAGTACCAAACTCAGAATGTGGTTGTGGAGTTGCCCTCAAGTTTGAGTTTTCTGAATTTTCACCCGTATTCAGAGAAGCTATGATTCTTCCATTCCTTATATTTGGCGGTGGAGTCGAGTTTTTCTTATCCTGTTACAATAAGTCATTCTCGACAAAGTTAAAGGAGCACTGACATCTTGAGTTTATGTCAAATTATCTCATGTTCTTACTTTAAGGACCATGACAATTTTCAACAAAAACAGCTGAGACGGGTATTTAGAAACAGAGTTGATCACTAAAAGTCAAGTTTATATAAAACTTTTAACTGGAAAAGAGGAAAATGTACCTACAGCTGACTTGAAGGGACTAATTGGGATCCTCGGCTCTCGTTCACAGACACTCCTGCTCCTCGGAAACTTTGAAACAGATGGTACAGCACAGCTTTTCCTCAGCAAAGCAGGGCTTTCTCCCTTCGTATCCACCATTTTAGCCAACATACCCCCACCGAAAGAACACCTAATGCCAGCATTCATATTGCCGTCCTTCATAGCTTTTGCTCTTATCGTCGGTGACATTGCTCTGACTGAATTAGGCCTCTCTTTCACCGGTGTACACTTATCAAAATCCAGAGGAACGGGCTTCAAAACCAAAGGAGACGAGATGCCGTCGCTCCCATTTTGTCCCCAAGAACCTCTTCTATGACCCAAAATTTTTGAATTGGCCTTTTGTTCACTTTTCTCTCCTCTTTCTCTTAGACCTATTAATGGTTCTGGTGTTCCCATTAGTGGGTGCCTTCCTGGGAGTGGCTTTGCACCTTTAATAACCGGAACTGGAGATCCTGGCTCCAATCTATCAACGTAAATGAATTGGCCCAGCTGCATTTTGTTACTGAGTACAAAATCATCTTGTTCAGAAGGAAGACTGACGTATATAGAATGTGAAGAATCGGAGACTTTAATGAAGAATCCTTGACTAGGCCAAAGATTCTTCTCATCGAGATGAGATGGGACGATATCAGTCACTTGAAGAAGTGAACTCCAATGCTCGCCTGTGGGTTTGACCCCAGGTTCATTCCATTTAGTAGGTTTAAAAGAATTCCAGGTGCTAATGTTGCCATAGCCTTATAAGAGTCAAAGAATTACCTAAAACAATGATCAAACTCAAGGCAAAACTCCAATTGCGACGATTATGTTCCTAACAAGCATAAAATTGGAAGAAACCCACGAAAGAAAATGCCTGTATTTCTTGGATTTCCGTCAAAGCAAATTCAAGAACGATAAAGAAAATGCATACAAGCAAGAAATTCACCTCGAGAGCGACTGGATTTTCAGTTCTCGATTTCTCGGAGTAATCGTGGAAGAGCAAAGAATGAAAGAAAGCAGGATATCTGGTTAGGTCGTATACTGAATGGCTGTTGGCAACGGTAAGTAGGGGCGAAAAAAGGCCAATATTTTTAAAATTTAGATTTTTGGAACGTTGCGGCAACGACCGTTAAGTTGGCGTGTCTTTGTCCCAATGATTTTGAATTAAATGGGAGTACCATAGAAATGAATAGAATAATACGACATCGTACATGTCCGTGCAGCTAACTAAGGTTGTAGAATTCGCGATATGGATTTACTAAGACTAAAGGGCCAGACCCATCGAGAAAGTTGTCTTTACAGCTTACTAAGATTGCAGAAATCGCAATGTTTTAGGCTCAATCTTTATCTCCTGTTCGGCATATGGATTTACTAAGGCTTAAGGGCCAGACCCATCGAGGAAGTTAAACTGTACAAAAATTATTAAAATAAATCAATTGTCATTAAGATTTTTCAATTTAATTAAATTAAAGGCATTGTTGTTAATTATATTCATTTTCTTTAATATATGATCAATAACAACATTTAATAAATACCAATCTTTAATCTTATAATTATATTCATTTTTTTTTAAATATTGATTGTCATATTGTTTACTTTATTTTTCTGTTAAATGAATATTATCATATTGTATATCAATTTATATATAATAATTTATATTTTAAATATTATTTTAACATTTATCAATAACTCTCCTAATGTTAGGTTATTTTAGTTTAGAGATGATAATGTATGTCTCTCAAATGTTTGAGAAAAAATGTGAAATGCCCCCTAGAATAGATCAAATGTTAAAATCTATTAAAAAATATTACTTAAGCCTCTATACTTTTTTATTGATCAAAATTTATTACCGTTCAGGAACTTGATATTTATTAAATACAGTTAATGATCATACATTAAAAAAGGGATTAATTTATTTATACTATCATTTTTACTATGAACAACTATATTTTAATAAAAAAATTTATTACAAAAATATTTTTGATATAAATTATTATTAAAGACATTATAATTTAAATATATAAAAGAATATTATTTCTAATACTTGTAAAAACACACTCATTTATAATTTTTTATTTTAAACTCTAATTTTTTTTTTTATATATCAAAAGAATTTGTCATAACTTTTTTTACAACCAATTCATAAAAAAAATTCATTTTTGAGAGAATTCAAATGGTTTAAATATATTTCTTTTACATTTTAATTTTATTTACTATCTCTACAGTTTATAGATTGTTTAAATACGTCTTAATTCAATTTAATTAATTAAACTTTAGTAACTCTTAAATTTTTATACTTTTCATGCTCAAGTTTTATTTAACTTTTCATAAAGAATAATCAAATCTATCATCTTTTCTCTTAGTTTTATAACTTTTTTACTGTATGTTATTATTGTATATAGTGATCATGTATATTATATAATAAAATAATTAAGTAATAAATAATTTTATGAGTATAAAAAGAAAATAAACATGTATAATAAAAAATAATTAATTTTTTTTTATATTTATAATGGTGTAAAAAATAAAGATTATTTTTTATTTTTTTTAATGAATGTATATGCAACATTTCAATCTTAAAGAACGAGGAGTACACCAGAGTAAAAGTGATTGTAATACTTTGTATTTAAATTTAAAGGTATTTTAATTATTTTATTAAATTAAGGGTATTTTTGTTACTTTCTAAAAATTTATATTCGAGAGATATTTATAGTTAATTGAGATTATATTAATATATGTTAGGTATTTTGAAGGGTTTTGGATGAAGTTCGGTAAATTTAAAAAAGTTTTCTCGGGATAATATTTGTGCACCTGAATTTTTAGATTAAATTTATTTTGATAAAGAGATCAAACTTATTATAAGTTTGTTATTATGAAAAGAGAACAGAAATACAGTTGTATAAAAATAAGAATAAGTGAAATTTGAGTTAAAATGAGAGAGAAAATAGCATTTAAGATTGACTGTGGACTTATATGATATTTTTAGGAGTTTCAATAAAATTTTTCAGAAAGGATATGAATAAAAAAATTTTATTTATTGATGATTCATTAAAAGTATCAATATATTGCTTCAAATATATCAGTACATATGCACCAGAGATGAAATTTGGAGGCATAAATCATGCAGACTTCGTTTCTTTTGAATAGTCTATAGTATTTTGAGTATATCTTGAGTTATACAACTCCAATATTGGTGATTCTTAATTTGTTAAAAAGCTAATTCAATTATCTATAACTTTTATGTTGATTAATTTATATGTTTAAGTTGTTTAATAGTTCAAAATAATGAATTATAGAGACCTATATGATGATAGAATAATTTTGAGTAGTCTTTGATATTTAGAGAATAACTTTTTATACAAGTATCCAAATCTAGTGATTCTTAAACCATTAGAAAGATAAAAGAATTATCTATAACTTTTATATTTATAATTAGGTCTAAATTGTGTACTATAAGGGTCATAATTAAGGATAAAAATGTATATCGTAGTAGAAGCTGTAAAAGGCTGAGTATTAATGTCAAGGATTTGGAAGTATCGATACTTTTCTCCTAAGTATCGATACACATATTGAAAACTGAAGAATTAATAAATATATTGATACCAAAATTAAAAGTATCAATATTTACATTTAAAAGTATCAATACCTTAATAAAAGTATCAATATTTTCTGGAATAATAAGCCATTTTGAGAAAAATTTGACATTTAGATCAAATATATCGATATCTTGGTAAAAGATATTGTTTTACATGTTATTATTTTACAAATCACTACGATATTGCATTGTTTTTATATACACATGATAGACTGTGGTCGGAGAGTCAATGTTTTATGAATTTCTTATGATATATGATATGGAGGTCATGAGGGCCAATACTATAATTATATAAAAGTAGTCTAGAGATGGACTTATTGAGAGGTCGTCTAGATTAGTGCGCGTCGACGGGACTGGTATAAGAGATGTGATGATCTTATTTGTAATAGAGTGGCCAGTTAGACAAAACTGTAGAGAATGATCATTTGAAAATTCACAGGCTCCTCTAGGCCAACGTTAGTGATGAGCTAGAACTTTATAAAGAATCATGCATCATGAGTTTTAATGTATAAACTATATTTTTATTGAGCATACCATTATTTTACTTATAAATTATATTTTATTTTATAAACTTCATTATTTAGGTTGAATCAAAAATTCATTAACGGCTCGGGATGCTTCTAATCAGAGTGATCGCCGAAAAAGTGGCTAATCCAATAATTGTGGACAACAGGCCTTGAGTTTTATGGAGATCACATTATTTTTATTACATTCGTTAATGTTTTACTTAAAATTGATCTTATAAAATTCTTTATGTGCTCATGTGAATATATATTTTTTATATCCACTCACGGGTATACTCCAATATACTTACCCCCTCACACTTCAGTTTCAGGTAATTAGAGAATAGCAAGAAAATAGTTTGAGATGAAGAGTGTTTCTCGATGGTATAGAGTTTACAAGTATATTGTTTATACTCGACTCACAGTCTTTATGTAGTCCACCGGATGTTATAAAATAATTTTATTTAATGAATTTTATGAATTATGAATGTTATTTAATTTTAAATCGGTTGTATAATATTTATTTAAAATAAAATTAAATATTTTTATTATTTGAAATTCTTAGTTTAATTTATTTTATGAGTTTTATGATTTTGTAAATAATAATACACAAAGTTTTGCAGATTCTCGTGTTACGATTCTAGCCCTTAAAATCGTAATACGAAAATACGTGATAATTATCACGTAAGAGATCCTAATACGAGACGCGACAATACTTAAATAAGTAACGACTTTTGATAAGTTTTAGAATAATTATGGAGGTAAAAGTGAGTTCCACATCAAAATAAGAGCTAAAATTAATACGTGAATAAAAATTTTTGAGATGGATAGTAATTTATTCTTAAGAATTTTATAGTTAAAAATGCTTAGACGATGATAGTATCAAGATTGATGATCTTTTAAAAAATATTATAAGACCAAATCTCATAATATATAATGAAAAAATATTTATAATAAAAATTATAGAGTAAATAAATCTTTCTTTAAAAAAGTGAATATAAAAAAGAAGAATACCCTTCATTTAATTAAATTGAAGATTCTTAATGACGATTTTTTTTTAAAGAGTTCTTAATTGCTTAACAGTGAACATGAAATTATAAAATTCATGTCATAAAATAATATTTATTTTAAATATTCTTACAAGACCATCTAATCAAATTAGATCATGTGTTTAAAACTTTTTTGTCTCACCTGTTTTATTCACTATTTTAAATGGTTGAAATTTTGCCAAACATTTTGATAGATAATGTTATATCAAGTGGCAAAGTCAAAAAATTTGTTTAGTGTTTCTTTTTTTTTCTAATAATATATTGAGATAATTTTAAAAATAATATAATTAAGTAATTAAAATTTAAATATACTTTTGTTATAAGAAGTCTAATAGGTATTCTTTTTTATTTTTTTTGGTTAAATAGTATTAAAATAATGTTGAAATTATATAGTAAACATGTTAAATATTTTGCACTGATCCAAGCAAACAAAATCAAACTAAAATTTGAAAGAAATCATTTATATTATGGAATAAATTTTGATATTTTTTTAAATAAAAAATTACTAAAATATATAACAAAAATATAAATATATGACATTTTATAAATGAATTAAATTTAATTTAAAAATATACACTAAATTTAAGTATTTTTATTTGTTAAATAAAAATAACGTGAATAAAATTTTAAAGCAATAATAATTAATTTTTCTTTTTTATTTAAAGAGTTCACTAAGAGAAATATATAAAATATATTGTACATAAATAAAATAAAAAGAAAAGAAAAGAAAAGAAAAGAAAAAAATGATGTAAAAGGTAAGCTCTTATTTAAATTTAAACTATTAAATAGTAAGTTTTTATGATTACAGAAATTATTTTTACGGGAGACTATTAAGATTAATTGTCTCCAATTTTAATTATTTTAAGTTATAAATTTATTTTAACAAATTCCTAAACAAAATTTGGGGAATTTTCTTTTTGAAAGGGATCAGTCGGAGCCTGAGTGGTCCATATAAGCTCTGCCCCAGTAACAAAGACATAATGTCTAAGCCTTTCTTTTGTATCATCTATTGTGAAACCACGCAACATACTTACTGTTCCTAAAAGCTATATAATAAATAGCATACTTCATGCGTTGAATGAAACAAAACTTTATTTCATTTCCTTTCTATTGCCTCTAATTTGGAAAAACTTTAGAAAATAATTTTGCTTTTTTATTCGGACTTTTGATAACAATTGGACTAATGAATCTTGCGGATCTAAATTCACACGTATTATAAATTTGGAAAACAAAAAACCTACCATGTGAAAATATATAATTGAAAAGTTTACATTAGATTTTTCAAGTTCATATCATTTGTTATATTAGATTCCATTTGTCTATTAAGACATTTTATGGAAAATAAGTTTGTTGATTATTCAGTAGTCGTTGATCTCATTGACAAAGATTTACATACGTTTGTAGACCCACCACATATAGAAATTATACATAAATTAAAATTAAAAAATCAATACAAAAACAAGTAGACTCTACCAAAAGAAATGAAAAATAAAAAGTTAGTATTTAAATAAAAAAAAAATTATTTATATAAATTAATGTAATTATGTTGTGTGAATATTATATGTCTTCTATTTTTATGAAAGTAAGTAAAAATTTATAAGAATAAAAAATAAATAAATAAATTATATAGAACATATAGTTATTATATAGCTTTATAATAATTTATATTTTTAAAATTATTATTTAAATATAACCTAAATAAAAGTTACAAAATTGATAGTTGATACTTGTATGTATATGTAGGTAGTGATATGCTCAAAAAATGAATAAAATACTTGCAAATGGGGGGATAATAATGACTAGATATTTACAGACAAAATTGTAATATGCACTTACAAAGGTCAAAGGAAGCATGATTTCTAAATTTTTAGAGATTTATTAATTATATTGATGTACGAAAACTTTCAAATTCTCATCACGGTTTTCAAGAATTTCAATTTCTCTTGACAGTCGGTCCACAGGAAGACATAGATCTACTAAAATATAACTAATTTATTTATAATTAATCCATAGTATACATTTTACTTAGTAATATTAAACAAACAAACAAAAAGAAAAGAAAAGAGGTTGATAGAAATAAAAAACAAAGAGAATATTTTAGGAATAATATTTTTAATATTTTTTTATAATTTTTAACTTTAATTTGATTGTATAATTATAAAATAAAAGTCATAATGAAATAATTAAAAAATAATAAAACCTATAATAAAACAGATTGTGTGTGCATGTTTAAAATACTCGTAGTACACTTCCTTTCTGTAATTAATGTCCTCTTTTGTTTCAAGTGAAATCATTAAGATAGGAAGAATTAATTGACTTTTTAACAAAGTTTATTTTACAGTTAACTAGCATTCTCGTCTTAGGTCTCACCGTCCAATGTATCAAACTCTCATCACGACTCCTAATTGGGGTTCGTCATACGTGTGCTCATCACATATCTATAATTTAACCAACAATTGTTGATTTTGAAAATAAATAATTTTAACAAATAAATTTTGAATTTTGAATTTCATTATCATAAATTAATATATAAATATATTAAATTACTGTTTATAAGAACATAAAATATAAAATGTAAATTTTAAAACTTAAAATTAAAGAAATAAAAAATTTATACTATTTTAATTTTCTAGATTTAAAAATTTATATTTTAAATTTTAATTTTACGTTTTAATATATGAATAGCAATCCTCTTAATTGTCGTTATTTTTCTCTTTAATTAATGCTATGCATGGTAGCCCATAGACTTTTTAGCTTGTGTAGTTATCTATACACATACATATATTTCTTTTGTAGATTTATGTATAGTATATATCATATACATTCGTATTATTTTTTTGCATGATCACCAATATTATCATATACATAGTGCAATTAAGGGCTTGTTCATTAATATTTTTCAATCGGTAATTTCATAAATAAAAAAAATATTTTATTGTTTCAAAGTCAAGAATTTGTTTGGTGACTTTTCAAAAAAAAAAAAAAATTCTAAAAATAAAAAACTTTAAAGTGTGTTCAATAAAAATGCATTGAAGAATAAAATTTTAATAGTTTTATTTACTAAAATCACATAATAGTTAATATATAAATACATAAATTAATTTAATTAATCTAATTTTTATTAAATATAACTGTATTAGTTTTTAATTTAAATTTTTTATTTAGTTTTAATATCTTTGAGAGTAAATCAAATTTATATTTTAAGTGATGTAAAAAATTGATGTTTCATTGCCACATCAACTTATATTTAAAACTTTTTTTAATATAAATGTTCATAGTAGAGCTTATAAATAGAATATTTAGAAAATATAACTTATATTTAAATTATTTAAAAATAGAATTTTTAGAAGTAGAACTTTTGCAAGTAGAATTTTTGAATAAAAAAAAAATAATCGTTTGGTTGTAAATTTAAAAACCTATTTTGGAATAATAAATCATTTGATTGTATAATTTTAAAAATGTTTGTATTTTATAAATGACTGAAAAGGATATATTAAAGAAAATAAAAATTTATAGATTAAAAACGTAATAATAAATTATTGCTAATAAAAAAACATGATTTTCATGAATGAAAGATGAATTTTGTAGAGTTTGCTTTGTAATTAATTGTGATTGTAATCGTAATAATATTAAATAGAGTTTTCTTCTTTTATTAGGAGTATATTGATTGAAATTACAAAATAAATATTAGGGTATTTTTAACATTAAAAATGTTTTAAAAAAGCTCTACTTTCAATAAAAAGAATTTAAGTTTCTTCTTATAAAAATAAAATAATTTTTTATTTATTCAAAAGAATTTTTTAATGATAATTAAATATCACCAAATAATTTAGAAAAGACTTTTAACATTAAAAAAATTCTTTTTAATCAGTAAAAAGGCTAAACCAAAAACCAACATTTACTTTCAACTTATGTAAAATATAAATATTAAAATATATACTACGACATCTAATATTACTCAATTTTCAAGTATACAGAATAAAAAAATATAAGAGAATTCAATCCATGGATATCCTGATAATTAGAATAAAGTGAAAGGATAATCATAGATCCATGCAGGTAAGAATAATTAGTTCAAATTTTTAGAATACTCGTATTTAAAACCCAAATGTAAACAATTGGTAAATAAAATAAAAATCCTGTTTTTTTATTTCATATAAAATACAAGTAAAGTTTAGGATTCCACTGCGTAGGAACTGAACCCTAAAATTAGAAATCACTTGGAGCTGGAGATCCATCTGGATTCTCAATCATAATTATGCATTGGAATTACGAGAAACACAAGTCCAATTATTTTATTGGTATACATATGAGCGGTCTAAACCAAGTCAAATGGAATACTCAAGACATCAATTTCTTCAATCTCTCGTCTATTCTTGAAGGCTCTATCCCAATTCTGGAGCTGGTAGCCTGCACGACAAAATATTAATGAAGTAATATTCATTTTCTTTTCAGTTCCGAAGAAGAAGGTATACATATGGTTGGATATGGGGGCATTGAACAATTCTTCTACTTCCATTTTTTTCCCTTTTTTAAGTGCATGGCTGCAAAATTAGTACTTTATATTTCCAAATTCTGATTACTCATCAATATACGTATTATCTTACATATGTAAACAAATACAATAATTTATTGATCTTGCAATATTTGTTAACAATTAATTGATTATTAATTTCTATGAAGACCTATGTCTCTGTACGTACCTGAGAATAAATTGTACAGAAACCCCTATCACCTGCAGTGCGATATGTAATGCTTACCACTTCAGCTCCTTCGTCCTCTAGAACAATGATAACTTGATGCATCAAGAAAGGTTTGTTCAACCCACTGATTATGGTGACTTCCAGAGTCGAATACTCCGAAGAATATGTAATATATATTTCGGGTTCAAATTCCTGGTCTGCGTTCATTAATCGTTTCTTTTCTCCCTTCATTTTCTCAATCTTTTCCTGCAACTGCTTCGTATAAATGATTGCTTGGTCTAGTAACTGGGGAACTGACAACTGTAATTAACAATCCATACCTAAATTAATTAACTTCAGTAATTTTCATTGGTGCAAAGATAGATAGATAGTAGACAGATAGGAACAAGATGAAAACAGCATGCATTAAAACGTACCTCGGAGTTTTGGGAGGTTGGAATGAGGGAAGAAAGCTCATAGAAGAGAGCCTTTATGTCATTTCTGCGCTTTCTTTCTCTCAAATTTCGATTGATTTTTGCTGAGTTACTGCCTTGATTGAAAATTTCTTCTTTCTTCTGCCCTGACATTGCCTCTATCGATCAGGAAATTCGGGAAGTTGGGCAGATGAAATTAAACAGGCAATGTTTTTATGATAATTAGGAAGCAAAATCTCTAGGCCTGGCTAGCTAATATATATAGACGAGCAGTCATAAAGAAAATATGATTTAAAATGTCGTCTTCATGTGCGGGAATTGTAGGAAAGAACGGAACGACCCACAGATGATGGTTACATAGAGACAAAACGTCAAATCTTAAAGACAATGTAGACTATAGTCAAATTTGAACTGCCTTGTCAAAGCAAACAATAACGAAAAAAACGTAGTATGTAATTTTAATTGATTACATATAGCAAATATATAAAAATTAAAAAGAAGACCACAAAAACTAATTTTAAGTTTAAGAAAAGTTTATTCATAAAAATAATTAAATAAGTATAATAATATTAAAGAAATAAATTCTTCACATAAATTGATGTAATATTATTTTATAATTGTCACACATGTATCATATAATTCTCCTTTTTATTATTTCACAAAGATACATAATTTATGATAATAATCTAATAATGTCACATTAATGTATAAAAAATTCTAGCACTACTTTAATAGGTAATATATTTTTTATTTTGCACTGAAACAATCTCCTTATTATCAAGAGGCTATTAAAATCTTTCTTATTACTTATGTTATATTATAAGAATAATATTGAGAATAAATTCTTTTAACTTTTTTACATAAACTGATATGATAAAATTATCCTATTATCATGTATCTTATATAATTTTTTTTTCTTTTAATATCATAAATTTTTACTTATTTTAATAAAAATATAATATATATGATAATCACACAATACTTCCGAATCAGTTAATTTAACAAAAAATTTTATATCTCTAATATTTAATTTTATACAAATTGGTGAGTTTTCATTATATAAATACTAATGACACGCGCGCGCGCGCACACATAATAAAAATATAATCTAATATGAAAACATTATCAAGCCTTTTTTTTCCGAAAGGAAAGCAATATCAACTTCTAACATATATAAATAATGTAAGGGAT
>JAWDEX010000012.1:7458951-7472002 GCA_035221805.1 Trichilia hirta
ATCAGCTAATGTTTGCTCAATTTGATTATTGACAGATTCTTATTTTTCAATAAATATATGCAAAGTTTTTTCAAGAATTTTTATTTTTGACTAATGATATAGAGAAGGATTAAAAAGCCTTTATGGGTGAGATGCATGAGAATTATGATCATTTCTCCAACTAAAATTCGGATAATTTTTTCATTTTGGATTATAAGTGTTGGAGTATGAAGATGGGTAAGGCTTAAGAGCATATTTATTTCATTCATTTACTAATGCATGGCTTTTTTGAATAATAGAAAGTTTGGGCATTTATTTGTTAAGTGTTCACTAATACCACAATACTACAAATATCTTTATGTTTAATGGATTTGACATCTTTTGCTTTTATAAGTTTTATGGCTTCAATCTTTTCTTCTAAACTAGTAACGTTCGCATTTAGATTTTTTTCTTAATTTAAACTATATGTTTTCACTTGAATTAATTAGATCAGATCTAATTGAATTATGTAAAGAATTAGTAGTACGCCAAGATTGTGATTTTTTAGTTAAATGATCTAAATAATCTAATGTCTCATTTGGATCTTTTCCTAAAAATTCTTCATTATATAATTTCAATAAATTATTTTGTATCAAGTGTTAAACCGTTACAGAAAACATTGATTATACACCATTTTTCAAAACCATGATGTAGATATAAATTCAACAAATCTTTGAATCTTTTTTAATATTAAAAATATATTTCATCTTTTTTAGAAAAAATTTCAAATTTGTCTTTTAAAAGCATTTATTTTATAAATTAGAAAAAAATTTTAAAAATTCAACTCATATTTCATTTCAAGTTCTAATTGATTTAGACCTTAAGAAATTAAGCTAAGTTTTAACTTCATCTTTTATAAAAAAAGAAAAATAGTTTTAACTTAACAATTTTTTCATTATATGCTTGATCATAAAGGTTATAAAAACTTTTTTAAATTCTTTTAAATGCAAGTAAGAACTTTCAGATTTTAAATCATAAAAATTAGAAAGTAAAGGAATCATACCTGAGTTAAACTTAAAGTTGTTTGCACTAGTGAAAAAAATAAAGCAATAAAGAATAGAGTTTTGAGGGAGTCTTAAATATTTACTTATGATTTTTAATAGTAGTTTTTAGTTTTTCTATGATTATTTTGATTTCCAACCATTATGCTTGAGATATGTTAAGAAGAAGATAAAGAAGAAGAAGAAGAAAATAGAGATAAAGAAGAAGATAAATCAAATAAATTATCAAAGAAAATTTGAGAATTATATTTCACCAAATATTCAAAATGTGGATTATGATACCAAGAAAGTATAAATAAAATTAAATAAGATAAAATACACAATAATTATAATTTGACAAAAAAATATTAGTACAATAATATTTATAAAAGAAGTGGCAAAGTCTTTCCCTTAATACAAAAAAAAAATTAATATTATAACATTAATATAAAATAAATGGGGATCAAAATCACCCACTTAAAATAAAATAAAAATAAAAATAAAATGTATAAATTAAATAAAATGATATAAATTAAGTCTCCTACCTAAAAATAATAACCAAGTAAAAATACAAGAAAATAAATGACAATAATTTTAATAACAAGAAGGTCAATTATAAGAAAAATAAATAGAAAAAAAGTAAATAACATAAAAGTAAATTATAAGATTTAAATAAATACAAAAATAAAGCAAATTAAATTACATAGAAGGTTTAGCCCTTTATAGAATCAATTTTATCATAGTTAATTACACTTTCAAAAGTAAGGCACCAAAAAGTTATTTATATCTTAAATATATATACCTAAGGATAGATAGTTTTATTATAGTATAATTCAATAGTTCAAGTGTTGTACCTATAGAGAGTGATCTTTTCAAGATGTAACCATTTTATTTAACGGTCTAAAATCAAGTTTAATAATTCTATATCAAGTTTAATAGTCCAAAAAGAAGCTCAATGGTTTAAAAATAAATTTAACAATCTAAAAGTAAAAAATTTTTAGTGATTAGTTGATTTTATAAAAAGAATTACTAAATAAAGATTAAAATACAAATTAAACCACTAAGACTTGAAAAATTAATATCTTTAAAATATGGTAAAAAAATCTTGATCCATTTTATAATTCAATTGAGATTAACTAAGAAGTTATCTCAATCGAAAAATAAAAATTATTTATAACTTACAAAATATCTTTTTCATAAAATAAAAAGGATTAAATAAAAATTTATCTTTTAAATCAATTGATAAAATTATTTAGAAAAAATAATTTTAATTTGTAAATATATTTCACAATATTCTTTATACTAATTGTCTACAAAGAATTAAGCTATTAAATACCGTGCATTCTTTATGCCAAAAATCAACAAAGATTAAAACTTAAAATAAATTAAAATATATTTGAAAAGTAAGCTTTTTAATTAAATAAAAAAATAAATATTAAAGCACAAGAGGAGGATAAAAATATAGACCACATCTGTTAACTTTTTAACTTTAAATAAGAGATTAAAAGTATAAAGAAATAAAAAAGAATAAAAACACAATTACAAAGTAGTTTTTTCAATATCTCTTGAATATATTTTTAATGTGTCTTAAATGTGCAATGAACAATGAATAATACTCCTATTTATAATTATAAAAGAGGGGTCTAGAGATACAACAAGAGGTAAGGGATAAAAGTGAACTCAAGAGATAAATAAGGGTCAAATCAATTAATTGGGTGATTAAATATTTTAGCTCTATTCACTAACCCGATATTAACACGAATTTGGCAAGTAATATTAATAGATTTTGCCTACTATATTTGACTAAGAGTTATTAAGTTTTATCTTATCTTTTCAAAGAGACTTACATCGAGTTAATATGAGTTATGGCCCAAATAATAAAAAAATATTAAACTAGGCTAGTAGTATAGATGGGTCTAGGGTTGGGCCAGTTTTGGACCTCTAAATTTTTGAATTTAATAGTTATTATAAAATAAAAATTTGTATCTCAATGAATTTTTTTTTCACAGAAACTTGAATCACCTTAAAATTTTTCTTAGTTAAAATGTTATGCTCATTTTATCATTTTTGTGTCGAAATAGAAATTAAATAATAATTACAAATAAAATAAATTTTAAATATAAAGTTAGAAATATACTTAATTCAGAGAGTTAATTATACTACAAAATTTAAAATAATGAATTTAACTATTAATAAGTATATATTTTTAAGTACTCATCAATAAAAGAAGTTAAAGAGTATAAAGGAAATGAGAAAGCTGAAAAAAAGAAAAAAAAAAAAAGTGAATTTCCTGTTGAACCTTCACATGACAAGCTAGCGAGTAAAAGAGTTAGAGTATTAAGAAGATCACCTGTTTGGCATGGAACTATAGTTGCTAATACTTGTCAAAAAGAGAGCAAAAAGAAGCGAGTAGTGAAAAGAAAGTTATAAATAGCTCAAAAGACTATAAAAAATACTTAGTTAGGCGTGACAAAATAATGTCAACAAAGAAAATTGCTCACTTTTGTGGATTGGTCAATGCGTCATCTAATGAATGAAAGATTAGGTGGGAAAAAATTGTTGTAGGAAGATGAAGATTCCTGAATTTGTTGTCGTGCATTATGACATTATTAAAGTTTTGATATGAAGAGAAAAAGAAGATTTAAGATTTCAAAATTTGAATTAAGGTGGAGATTGTTAAAAATTGATACATGTTTTGAATATACAAAATTTTTAGTTGACTACAGGTTGACTTAGGAATTCTAAAATATTTAAAAAACCTACACTGTGTGTGTGTTATTTTCTAGAATTTTTAGAGTAGACAAAAGAGAAGAACCTAGAAAATAAAATAGAGTTTATTAAGGTCACAAAATTAAGAAAGAGACACAAGGAAATTTGAGAGAATGAAAGAACAAATAGATCAGTTTATTCTTAAATTTGTAATCAATAATCTCTTAATTAATATAATTTTTTTTAAAATTTTGTGTTTTATTTTGATTTAATCTGTTATTTTATATATTTTTTTAATAATCTTAATTATTATGCTATGTTTACTGTGAAATTAAAACTTAAAATTATTTGATTTGAGTATTGGATAATTTGTTCTTTATTTATGAATATATTTATCTGTTGAATATTAAAGTTTTGCTACCGCGAACAACAAACATCTGCAAGCTTCTGTCAAATTAATGGCATGAACGGCACAGCGCCATCGTATTTTCAGATATTTGATTTGATTGCCTGAAAGATATATTGATTTGTTGCGAACCCACAACTTTCATTTTAATAATGTTCTCGTAGTCACGGGGTCTATGTTATCAATATATCCAAGCAACTGAAAATCCTGCTGTTGGTTTAAGAAACAGAAATACGAAAGTTGTGACTGTTTTTAATATTGAACAGTATCAGTTGGGTGTAGACTACGTATTAGGGCATGGCATGGTTAGTATAAAAGACTATGAGCTAGTGAAAGTGAAGAAAATCCAGAGCTTTCCTCTACCATCGGACTCGTTTTAATGGCTTCCCAACCCAGCTACCAAATTTATGGTGCGGTGTGGACTTTGATTGTAGATGTCAGTGCTCCATCATGTTGATTGGTTGAATCACAGTTTCTTACTACACAGACTCATCATTTTATGCTGGACAATGTTAATACCTAGATAAGAGACAACCTAGAACAAAGATAAAGACACTTTCAATTTCGGACATGATAAGTTTCTTGTTGAACAATTGGTACTGAATCGTATTTTGTAGTCTACAAGATATGTTAAGAAAAGTATAATATTTAGTGAACATTGGCTTTGGCTTTTATGGTTATATTTAAGGGCTAACATTTATCATTTATCATTTGTCTTTCTATTTTTATTTTGCATTTGGTACTGGTTTCATTTTATAAACATCTTTGACTTAGTCATTTATTTGTGATGTACTAAGCATACATGAAGAGGGTTGAAAAGAAATGAGATTAATTTTCATTTACTGCTGAAGAATGGGCAATGGAGCTGTGATAAATGATGGAAACGTTCCCTTGACCATCCTAGAGTAGAAAATATTGAAGTCCACAACCAGAAAACTAAATATGCATATATTGATGGTTTCAGAAAAATGGGAAGCATGGTATGTAGAATGTCAGATTCTTATTTAAGGCAATGCATTTACTCTATCCCTGCATCAGCAGAGAATCAACCCTGATTAATTAAGGTCTTCTAGGTATGCTTTAATATAATCCCCTTATTTTCAAACATAACTGTGAGTCTTTCAGATCATAACAATCGAATTGATATCTATTTCTTCAGGAAATTCATGATTAATGTACAAAATTTATATAAGGACGTGTCTCTTTCTCAGCATTCATTCGATTCTTCGAAGTTGAAGGGCTTTGTAGTTTGCATCAGCAAAGAAGAGATTGTCCCTTTCTTAAGTTTCAGCATTTACAAATCTTAATTAGCAATCTATAATCCTTCTTCCGAACAGAAATTGGGGTAAAAAAAGAACATTTTAACGTCATAATCGGATGAGATGGTTCTCTAATCTCTATAGAAAAGAGAACATGGTCAGGCTGAAAGCGAAAGCCAAGAGAAATAGGATATCTCTTTTCAACAAAGCACCATGATTATGTCTTCACAACCCTTTCAATGCTGTCACAGAAGCTCAGTCCAAGCTTAGTGTCTCCTCAACATTTGAATCAAATTATTTCGAGAAATTATGATTGCAGCATGTTACTGCATATTCTACAGTTATTATGTATGCACAAAACGAAATTGTAGAAGTTTACAAGATGAATCTATAGATTGCCATTCAAATATGCACTTCTTTCCTTTTTCAGTGCCCAAAGAATAGGTCTTCCATGGTCTATTCCATGGAACTACAGCTTCCATTTTTCTGTGAATGGAGGACCACCCTGTCTTTTCAATAGTCACATGGATTATGTATACATATATGTGGATACAACATTTTGATCTACTTGGATCAAAAATTTTCTTACTGTATTTTGTACCCTCGCTTATAACCTTGTTCGATCTCCATCTTTCTAATTTTCCACGGACTCTCATTAATATAGTTTTTAACATAACATGTCGCCTTGAATATTCAATGAAGAAGCCTAATCATTCATTCAATTATTGTTTTTTAAGAGATTAAAATATAGTAATGAATGAGCTTTGCTTTGATGTTTCCTACGTAAACATGCGTGATTCATAACTTTCACAAATTTTATATAAAATGAGAAAGAGAGTCGTTGATCCTAATAATGGACGTAAACTAATAATGCTCGTGTGTTTTGTTATATAAATGAAAGCACTAGAAATTAACTACAAACTTGGATCACAAAAACATAAATGTGGATGTATCATCAGTCCGGCAATGTAGTCCATAGCAAATCAATATGCTCTTTTATTAGCACTAAAATTTATATAACTTCTTGTTGAAAGTAAAGAAAGAAGACAAGCAATAAATTGGTGGTTATTGATTAATTTGACGCGTCGGCCGCCAAGTTTTTGTCTTGGCGTCTTCCAAAGCACTATGAAAATCCATCCCGTGACCAGTTCTTTTAGCATGCACTATTCGAATGATTTAACACCATCTTCGTCGTCGAGCAAATTGACACATCTCGTGAAAATGGTAGAATCCGTAATTTCGATATTTATAATATCGAACAAAAGAAATTATGGAAGTAGCTTCTATATATTTATAAATTATAAATAAATCCTCAACTTTGCATAAATTATAACATAAAAACTTTGCATAAGTAGCTTCTATATATTTGGTTTTAATTTAGGTTTTTTTCATAATAATTATGGAACAAAAGAAAGCAATTATATTATTATCATAACATTTTAATACTAAACATGCTTATATTTTACTTTAAATTTTAATTGCAATAATAATAAAAGTCTAATGACCGTGATATTTGTAATTGGGACAAAATCCTCTAAAGTTTAACTTGTATATATTAAATTAGAAATAATATATATCCTTAATTTTAATTATCCAAACAATTAATGTGTAATAATTTTGTCCCAACTAGAATTAGTTTATTGATTTGTTCGGGTTGCTCATAACTTCACCATGAAAAATTAGCGGCTCATAGTTTGTGCATGATAAATTTCCATTACTGCATTAAATTTGTTTTGTTGGTTGCTTTCTGATTTCTGACAATGTTATTGAGTATGTATGACAAATTAGGTGAGTTTCAATTACTAGACAAACTTCGGTTTGGACATTGGAGAGCTAAATGATAAAACGATAGGCATGGAGATCAAGAAACCACATAAAATTGAAAATCGGATTTTCCATTTCATCATTTGCTTTGTTCCCTTTTTATTTTCATTTCAATGGAAATAGTGGAAAAGCAACTCGAAAGAAAAAGGAATTAAATAAGCAAGGAATGATACACCAACTGGAAAGAGATTTCATCACCGATCCAATTGAATTATTCCCCCATCCCATTCAGACACATTTCTCATTTTACTTCTTGACATTTGTACATTTTCTTCCTCTTCTTGGGTGCTGAATTAACAATAGAAAATAGAAAAATTGCATGACCAGGGACGAAATACAAAGAAACTCTATTTTCATCAACCTCTAAATAATAGGAATACGAGCTCAGAATTGTTTGGCTAAGTTATCTTAGCTCATGGTTCAAACACAAATGGCTCAGGCTAAACCACGTCAATCCGAAGTGGTCCAGGTCAGGTCATTCTCAAAAATCCAATGGCAAACCTCGATTCGCCCGGGAACCGAACCCAAGGCCAAGAAGGCTCCATGGGTCGGGCTCCAGGAAGAGGTATCCAAATGACAGATGGCAACTCCACGATTAATCTTGGTCTTGGTTTTTGGATCCAAGATATCAGCTTCATAAACCCGAACTTTAGGAACAGAATGGCAGTAATAAAGCAAGTAAGGGAACAAACTCTGATGACAAGAAACGGATTTCGTAATTTTACCACCGTTGATTCCCGTGATGGAACCGATCATAATCTTCTTATTTGACCCGTGGATATTGTCAGTTGTACGGACCACCACGTTGCGGCCCAGGATCGATGTGGCGAAATCGATCATGTCTTCGACCGAGCCCACGCACCTCTTGGTCTCACCAGGGCTCGGTGCCCTCTCGCAATCGCTCAATGCATCCTTAATTATAGTCTCCATTGTGGAATTATCACCAGCGTGGAATATTTTCTTCATGTCGTTGATTTTAGAACTCGAGAACGGTAATTTCGCGACGATGGATCGGGGCAGAAATGACCTCCTAGGCATTTTATCTTTAATGTCAGGCATTGGCATCACAGTTCCCTTCTTCAGCATGGACTCTCTGAAGAATTTGCCCGGCTCCACCCATCGATTCACCAAACTGTCACGAATTTGCATTTTACCCGTATCAGCTGCGGAACTAACATTGTTATATTTGGCAAAAGTGACACCGTTTTTGGCATAATTTTTGAAAGTGTTGTTGACTCCATAGATCTTGAACCCTATAGTATGCCCAGTAGCACCTTCACCGTATCTTTTAAACGTGTCCGTACCTTCATTGAAGGAATTCCCGTAATTTAAGAAATTGACTTTGGCAGAGTTGGAATTCTTCCCATAGGACTGAAAGGAATCGTCACCAACATTGGATTGGTCTCTGTAGCTTGAGAAACTTTCAACGGCGGCGTTTCCATCGTCGCCGTAGTTATTGAACTTGTTATTTGGATTATTCCCATCGTCGCCGTAAGAGGTGAAAGTATCATTCGCTGCATTGGCCCCTGCACCGTATCCCGAAAATCCCGAACCCATAACATTGACTTCTTTTCCATAGGTCGAAAAATCGTTCGGAGCTCCATTTGCGTTCTTCCCGTAACTCGCGAACTCCTGACTGCCCGCGTTCGATTCGTCGGAGTAGGTAGTGAACGAGTGGGCCCGGCCATTTCCGTCGGACGCGTAACTGGTGAATCGGAGATTAGGGACGTTAACTTGTTCATTGTAGTTCTTGAAACTGCCGGTGCCTCCGGTTGCGCCAGTTCCGTAGGTATTGAAGCTCTGGTCGACAACGTTGGAGCCAGGGGCATAATTGGAAAATTGATCCTTGTGACCAGCTGCGTCACGGCTGTATCGACGGAAAGAGTCTACCGGCAGATTGTTACCATCTGAGTAGTTCTTGAAGGAATCTGCTCCCCCGAGTCGACTGGTGCCGTAATTGGTGAAGTTCTTGTTAAGATAGCTTGCAAAGTTGGAGTCCGTGTCATGTTTTTCAAGACTATTGGATAAATCAGGAAAACAGAAGAGTTTGGCAGAGGAGCAAAACGATGGGAAGACTGAAACAAGGCTATTCTGCGAGGCGAGTTTGGTAAAACTGGCGGAGTCGACGGGGTTTAATGGGGATGCTTTGGATAGCAGAAAGGGAGATTTTGGTAAATTGGTTCGGATCTCTTTATCCCAGTATCGAATGAGGTAGGATTTGGGTGTGAATGGATTTTGTTTTTCATTAGCGTCGCCGGAAATATCCGTAGAGCCGGATAACTTGACCTGCATTGCAACAAATAATCATGAAAAGATCAAAATAAATCATTTCATTGAAACTAAAAATAATAAGATAATGAACTTAAACTGGCATTTAGATAAGTGAACTGAGACTGGTTGTAAGGAATCGAATGTCGAAGAATATTTTGCTTACATTGAGTGATAAGAGAAAGCCAAGGGATAGAAGGAAGGGAGAAGCCATTAGGTGAGATTGCTTATGCATTTTTTTACAGAGAGAAAGAGAGAGAATATTGGTCTTATAATTGTCGATTGAAAATTTATAAAAGTCGTTTGCAAGCTCATACCGTTGAAATGGGATTTCTGTTTTAACGTGATTTTTGCTGGCTACTGGCTACCTTCGCCCTCATTTCATATTAAAATAATAATTATAAAAAAATGGAAAAGAAAAGTGTTAATGGCTAAATTTTTTAAGGACGAAAAATTCAGTACACCACACAAATTTTATTATTGCAATCGACGTAAAATTTTTTCAGGAACTACTTAAAATCACAAAAAAACGAATTAGGAGTAAAGCCGAATTATCGACGAATAAACTCCGGCGCTTAAGTCAGTAAATTATCTAGAGCCAAGTTAAAAGAGGAAAAGTATTGAATATTTGAGAATTTTATTGATCCAGGAGGATGGGCTCGGACAATTTAAATTCTTTCTCTCAACTGTCGAAAAATGGCCCTAAAGGAATCAAATTCTTTCTCAATGTAGCGACTTTATCATTTATAGAGCCTTTGCACATATAAGCATCGGAGAACGGGAGCCCGATTAGACAGAATTACGTATGGTTATCTGATAGGTCTTTTCACCATTTTCTTACGTTAGGTCTGGGGCCGCAATGAGTGCCTGTAACTTGTAGGGCATGGCGCCCCTTAACGTGATAAGACGCTTGAGTTATTTCTCAAAAAATGCACCCATATGTCTCATCCAAAACTCTCATTTTTGAAAGAGAGATCGAGTCGCCTCGATAATTAAGGTGGGGGTCAAGATACTGAGGTGACCAGAGCCGGGTCAGGTCATTAGCTTGATAACATCTGGGGTTCGGAAATTTTTAGTTAAATAGGTCTCGGGATCGATAAAAGTCATCAACATAAGTCTCTTAAGTTTTTACTGTCGCAAAGTAAGAGTAAAAATTTAAATGACCGCTTTGGCCGAGACAATTTTAAAATTTTGATCTAGGAGTTATCGTGCTTCTAGCCACCAATGGTCATTATTAAATACAGCTGCTTCGATTTTAATCCGCTGTATCTTAAAAAGACTTGACTTAAATGTGCCGTTTTTGTATAAAGCGCTGCATAGCCACGTGTAGGGATATTGGCGATTACTCCTGAATAGGTGTGAGGCTCGAGGGCATCCTTTTTAATGCTACAAGACGTGGCATATCCCTGATCGTAGATCACTCGATCCTTTGAATGCCTTGTGATGCTTGAGTGTTGAGCGGCTGCCTATAAATACCCACTGTTTGCCTTTTCCTTTTCTATTTCGCACATTTGGTAACTTCACTTTTCCATCATAAGTTCTCTGAACCTAACGTCTTTGCAGTTTTTGCTTTCCTTCTTTCAGCAAATCTTTCTTTTCACTTTGTCATCATCTTATTCAGTAAGATCTTGCTCACTTTGTCTATTTTACTACCTATTTTTTGTGGTGATACAATGGCAGGTTTATGATGCGTAAGGGGGGAGGGCTGTGAACCAGTCGCTGAATACCAAAGTTTATAGTCGAGGATCCCATAACCATCGTGTAGTCAGGCAGTAGGGGTGGGCGAAGCAAGAAAACGCTTGCAAGGCCCTCATCTTTTCTTGGCCCTTGGAGATGTCGATTCTACGCAGAGTTTTCATTTTGACATCTTATTCTCTACATGTAGGAGATAAGTAACAGTAGCGAGAGTAACCAAACAAGGGGATTGGGTCCGTTGCCTCGAGAAAATATCAAGAGAGACCTGACACCTAGTTCACTTCCAAATTCGAGCGATGAGGGGTCTACAATCCATTCGATCCCAGTACATAGAACAGGAATTGAGTTAAATGCTGATCAATTCTCCTTCATTATTACTGTACACGACCTTGACGTGTACCAAAAAGTGTTCCAAAGAAATAATCTGGTGACCATGAGGGCTCCTAAAAGAGGAGAAATACCGAGCCACCCTCCTTTAAATGAAATCGCCTTTAATGAGGAGCTTTTTTTGTTAGGGATAAGACTACCACTTCAGCCATTCTTTGCCAATCTTTTCACGTATTTTTAGATTCTTTTGTATCAGCTTGTCCCCAACAATTAGAGAATTTTGATCGGGCTATATGTGCTTTGGCAGTAATATTTTAGGGAGCCCCTAAGTATTCCCTAGGTGGCCTACACATATACCTTGAGAAAAAATTCGATGTTTAGTCTCGGATGATACTACCTACAAATCAGGTCAGGGACCTCAAATCTAATGAGAAGCAATTCTTCTAGTGCCAAGTACTGGAAAGATAAGTGATTTTTTATTAGGGACAAGTATGACCTTGTCGCAAGAGAGGAGATCCCAAATATATTTGGGTCGGTAATGGCATGATTAGATCCTCTTGTCCTGAGCTAGGAGTCAAAAGGCAGAATGACTTTCCTCGGTGACATTGTTGCTAACTAAAAAGAGATTTTATTAGAGGTAAACTTGGTGAACTCGAACCTAGTCTCCTTCCACATCTCGCGCGTCACCCTAAACCGAGTAAAAACGAAGGATAGGATATCAAAGGTGCATGATCTCGCATGTATAAGGCACTAATCATCTTCGTTTCTTTTCTACAAAGATATCGAGAAAAGACTAACGCCCTTCGATTTCAAAATGTTTCGCAGCAGCCAAAAGGACAACAAGGGGAGCAAAGAGAGATCAGTTGCCACCTCTACCCCTGCAGTACCGACAGAAAGCTCCTAGAACTTTTTCAAGGAACAAAAGCAAGGCTCCAGCTCCGGCTCAAGATACGTTCGATAGTAATGGTAGCCTTTCTCGATTGACAAGAAAGAGACCCAGAACCAGAAGGGATAAGAAAAATTACTGAGTAGCGCTATCTTTGTCACTCGTTTTAGTCAATCCAGCTCGACAAAAACACCTCGGGCTCAAGCCAATGAGCCCCAGCTCTGCCCTCTAAAGTCTTACTGCCAGTGATTTCTCGCCGTCTTGCCCTTTTTTGTGTTTAAATGCTGGAACTAGGGCTCTCTGACATTGGCGAAGATCAAAGGCCAATAGTGGCAAGTCTCCAGCCTCTTATCAATGTGATAATTTTCCTAGTGGATCGAACACAGATGAGAAGGTGGGGAACCTTACTCCCGAGACGGCAATAAATTACGTGAAGGACTCCTTGTCATGGTAGGTCATCCCCTGATCTGATTTTTTTCTTCTTTTTTCATGTTTACATGTCTAACTATTGTCCATACAGATCGCCTAAGTGCTCTCTCGATAACAAGAGCAGATGAAGTCCCATATTTAAGGCGCGATTGCCAAAGGTCGGGAGAATGAGTGGTTAAAGAAAGAGATTCTTAACCTGAATAAAAGGCTAAAAAGGGATTATCAAAGATGGGCCAAGATTAAAGAGGAT
>JAWDEX010000012.1:7472102-7489558 GCA_035221805.1 Trichilia hirta
GATTTTTAGTATACTACCTGAAATCAAAATGAACAAGTTAAGAGTAAAGCTGACGTACTGACGTATAAGCTCTAACGCTCAAGTTAATGAATTGTCAAAGGTCGAGTTCAAGAAGAATAATAAAACAGGAGTGTTTAAATTAATTACCGACCCGAGATATTAGACTCAGGAATATTTATAGAAGGGCCTAGCTACTGCTAGTTTAAATTCCTTTTTCTTTTCTCGAAATGTCAAAAAAAATCTCTCAGTTTGTGTAGTAATTTTATCATTTATTAAACTTTTGTACGTATAAATATCAGAGAACAGGAGTCTAATTAGACAGAATACGGCATAGTCGATCGATAAGTTCTTTCACGACTTTCTTATGTCGGATTAGGGTAATACAATAAATACTTACAGCTTATAGGATAAAATGTCTCTTAATATGATAGGACGTTTAAGCCGTTCTTTGAGAAATATACTCATTTTTTTTATTTGATTCTTTTATTTTTAAAATATTGAGATTAAGTCGTCTTGGTAATCAAGGCGTTAATCGGAATATCGAGATGATCAAATTTAAATCAGATGGCTCACATAACAACAAGTGAAAACTAAAAATATAAGATTGATAAAAATTATTAACATTGGTATTTATTAATTATTTAAATTTCTAAAAATATGATTAAAAATTAAAAATTAAAAATTATAACCAAGCAAATTAAAAATTGTAACAAAGCAAATTACGTAGGATACTAAAGAGAATATGCGATGCAGATTGTGATCCTACTCTATGTTTGCATTTTTTAGGCTAGGCGTCCTAGGCCGGTAGATGTTGTCTAATAAGGTTCTCTAGAAAATTGACAAAAGTGACTAAATTTGGTTCACATCAACGATAGGGAAATTCATTTCATCAAGTGACTTTTGATCTTTGGATGGACAATTTGTATTTGTTAATTGTCAAACATACTGTTGTAAATTGTAAGTGGAGTTTTACTACTATTTTATTTTATTTTTTTTTTCAAGTACATTGTCCATCAGAGTCTAATAAAAAATATGTAAAAAATGAACGGCTAACTCGTCTATGAAAATGGTAGTACTAGATGAATCTGTCTATTTTTATAACTTAAAATCAAACACAAATAATATCCATAGTCCAAGTACGGAGATGGACTTTAGTTTGTGTTTATGTAACACTGAAATTAAAAAACAAATTATTAATTTGTTGTAGGATTTGGACTTAGGAAGGACTGAACTGGACTAATATAGGTTTCCCGTAAATCTGTCATTAAAAAATTTGCAGAAAACTAACATAGATTTCTTGTGAATATAATTTTAACATATGAATTTGCAGAAATCTAATATTGGTTTCTTGTAAATTAATTATTAAAAGGTTTGCAGAAAATTAATACATATCTTTTTATGATCTCATAGTATGTTATATATATACACTTTAAATCTAAATACAAAATTTTCTTTATTGGATTGCACAAATTTAAGAATAGAAATATAAAATTAAGAAATAATATTTAATATGAATTCTTTAACTTAAATTTAAACACAAATTTTTATCTATTCAATTATACAAATTTAATGTAAAGATTTAAAGTTAAAAAATAATATTTTAAATTATTAAATCAATAAGTTCATCTATCTTTAAATTACACAAATTTAATAAATAAAAATTTGTATCTTTTAATTTAAGGGATCATTTTTATATAAAATTTTAAGTCAAGGATTTTGACTATATAAAGTAATTCATTTTTTCATAAATGAAATATAGGGTAATTCGTTTATAAAACATTTCTTAATATTGTAACCTATATTTTATTTTTCATATTTTGTTTCTAAAATATTTGTTGCATGTGCTTAAAATTTTGAATTTGACCAAGATTTGTTACTTCTTCGTATGCGTTTATTGAAAATTTTGACCCAAACTTTACACGAGTTGTTAATCTCTCTCACTTGCACATGTCTTATGCCCTACAAAGGTACAACACAATCCAACATCCAACTTCAGTCCGTAACTCCCAACAAATTGCAGGAAATTACCTTTCCTCCTGGTGGACTAGTCGATTAGGTTGGTTTTTCAAACGATTAAAAAAGTATGTTTGGTAATAAAGTGATGTGATGACACAATTACACGTGTTCGTTAGAGAATTAAAATATAAATAAAATTTTATTAAAAATTAATATTAACAAATATATTTTATAATTTTATTTTTAACTTCAAATGAAAATTAATTATATTAAATATGTTTTAATTTTAAAGCCAACACTGAAATCGTAATCTAATATATATATATATATTAAAAAAGTTAATTTTAACAAATAAAATTATATTGGAAAAAATCATTCGTAGTTTGTTATATACATAGGGTTAGAAGATCCAGTCCATGCAAAATTTTCTAAAGTCAAAAATTATTATTACAGCGCATGCTTTAAAGACACGTATATCCTTCATGTGATTTCTGTGGTTACTCTCGATCAAATTCCAATTGAGTCTTGCTAAGTTACTTTCCTGAATCTGTTTCTTCTGATCTTCCATTTCCACGATGGTAAAAGAAAATTTAGAAAGTTGTCGAGAAGAAGAAAGACAAATAGATTTTATTTGATACAAACAGAAATCCATTTCTCCATATAAGAACTGGGAAGCGTAGCGATTTCTTAAACTAGAATAGGTTGTGGAAAGGCCAAATACTAGCTTTACAAAAATGGATGCCGGAAAACTGGGAGAAAAGATCCACCGCCTACCTACGTATTGAAGACAGAAATCAGAAAAGTCATATTGGAAGTTATTATAGGACCAGAAATTAGTTCGGTAAACTTTCATATTAATCCCTCAGTTTTTTGAATATGTTAATTTAGTTTGTCAATGTTTCATATTAATAACAAAAGTTCCTGTAATGTTATCAAAAAATTTCAATATCATTTGGCGTAAGGTAAGGAGCATGCAGTCACGCGTATCATGGACTCACTAAAATTGAGTAATAGGAATAGTATAAATATCTTATTGTTCGTTGGAGCTCATTCATTTAGTGGAAGAATTGTACATAAGTAATTGTTGGTATAGTTGAAGACCGGTTGGTTCTACCATCCTAAAATCCTTATATTCAACATACACATAAATCAAATTCTTCACTTAATTATTTATTTGATAGTCATTTTGTGGATATCAAAAAAATCATCTCTTAATGTCCTAACACCTTTTTCATATGAGAAAGTAAAATAAAATAATATTAAAAAAAATGTAGAATACAATAAAATTAAATGCTAACATGATATCTTTTAAGTTTAGGAATATGTTGGAATAATATTTTTTAAAAATAATATTACAAAAATCAGATATATGAAATGTGTATTATAGAATAAGGTAAATAAGAAAACCTTGAAAATGATGTTCTGTACTTCAAGAAATTTTCCTTTTTAATATTGGGGTGTAAAAAACTCATTCCTTAAATTCTTACATTTATAATAAGAAGAACTTGAAATTACTAATTTATCCCTAGACAGGTTAAATTCAATTACTCTATGATGTATGATAATTATTTGTACGCGTCTTCTCAATTGAAACTTGAGTATCCATTAAAATTAAAGAAATAATATTGATCTTTAATTATTTGTGGTATTAAATGTAGCGAAACAGGATGAGAGTCTGAATAGTTGATTATTGTTCAGAAAGGTAAACGAACCCAGTTACTGTTTAATTTACAACATGTAATTTCCCTGAATCTTCCATTCACGGGGAACATCTACAGATCATTTGGCATCAAAAGGAAAGGAATAAAACGAAAGAATGAGTGTGAATTTTTCAGACTCAAAATCAATCAACCAATTTCTGTGAAATCTAAAACCAATAAAAAAGAAAATCATTATGCTCTGTTTGGTGTTATGGGGCTGAGAAATAAAATCATCAGCTATCAAAAGTAATGGTCGGATGTCAACTTCTCAAAGCTCTCAGATGTTGATGACATTTGATGTTAGCATAAAGAAAATTTAACCGGAAAAGACCTTTCTTTCTTAAAAGAAGAAATAGGTCTCTTTATGAAGGCGAACTCTTAAGTTTAAACACAAACTAAAATCAATAAAACACTCTCTTTGAGCTGATGATAATCTGGGAGATTCAAAGATGGGCACTCTTATAGAGTTGTTGCAAATCCTGCCAATAAATGATAAAACACATGATTAATTTTTTACTCCAAGCAGATATCAGAAAATCAAAATTATTTTAGATCTTGCGATAGAGGTCTCTCTCCCTCTCATTTCCCACCCTATCTTGTTGTGGAAAGAATGATGGAGGAAAATGCTAGTAGTTGTCAACCTTTCACACTTGTCAAAATAAAACTAAATCTTGCAAAGGTGAACAAGAGGTTTTAAAGTTCACAAAGTGAAAAATAAATGATAAATAAAGAGAAAAAGTGCAATAAGTCCACATAAAATGGCGTTCAAGTTGACATATTTCCGTTTCAATGCTTCAATATACATTTGCTCCGAATATCTGAGTCTTATCTCAACCTCGGAATTTTAAAAACTTCAGTCAAATTCTCCTAAACCCCAAGTTTACATGCTCAAATAAAAAGGGCTTTCCATTGTCCAAACAACCAGTTTGAACAAAGAATTCAATTTTAAGTAGACATCAAATCTTTTGCAACGATTAAACATCTAATCATCCTAGCTTCCAAACAATGTAACTAAGATGCATGATGCATAGAAACAGATTTATAACAATAATCAGTTTTAACATGATCAAGCAACACCTAGTAAACTGAAAAACACCACCATGCCCATCTTTTATTCAAAGAAAAGCCAACTTCCAAAGCTAACATCTTCCTAAGTTGCTACCAATTGATTGCTCCCACATATTCTCCTATTAGGAAAATCAATTGAACTTTCTCATATCTACATTTCATTAAAAAATGCCCCCAATTCCTAACCAGATATAATATTCTAAGACTGTTTCATAACATATGGGGTTGAGGACAGCTTTACGCATTGAAAGAGAATTTGGAAACAAATTCTATAAGTCCCAAGTCTACAAAACTATTGCATGTTGAAATCGTGATTTTAAAAATCCACAGAACTGCGATTAGAATTAATTAAATTATCTTTATGCAAGAAACAAACTATATGTCAAATAAAAGAACCATGTACCCCATCCTCTTCTATCTTTCCACGATTAAAATCCCTAATTCCATCAATTAAAACTGCAATTACATTGCAGGGTCTTCCAAAAGCAACGTCAAATTCAGCTTTGAATTAAGTGATTTGAATATAAACTTTAAGAAAATAGTTAAAGGTATAATGATTGAGCCACAAGATCAAAGTAACCCAATTCGATTATAATTAAAAAAGTTGGGTGACAAAAGGGTCAACAAATGTTGCCTCTCAATACTATGGGTTGAAACCAATCCTGAATTCTTTACATATTAAACATTCATTTTTACAAAAAGTAAAAAATGTACCATTTCTATACATTAAACAACCAAATGAACCAAGTTAACACAACCCTCTACTCTTCGGTAACCGTCCTCATTAGCAAAGTAATTAATTACCTCTAGATAATTGTTAAACCCACGAAGAGTAACCGTCCTCATTAGCAAAGTAATTAATTACCTCTAGATAAATTGTTAAACCCACTAAGAGTTAGAAACAAAGAGTATGAAAATAAATATAAAGGAATATAACATACAACGATAAAACCAATCACTGGCCATAACAATTCACAAAAGAAAACGTACCTCCTGATTGACAGCCCCAGTTTTCATTGTTCAATGACAGCAAGGACGTGAATAATGCGGAGGAAGTGACACCGTGCGATGGCATCAAAGACAGCGCCCCACCCAGCTCCACAGGAAACCTAAAAACACCGATCTAACCATCTCCATTAAATTATTTATACCAATGAATCACAATTAACATCCAACAAGAGTTTTCTATTTTTTTTCTAAATTATCGTCATCCACAAAAGAGTGAAAATGTCTGCTTTAAATGCCCTTAAAACTTACATTAACACATGTAAACATTAATATTCGAAGAACAAAAAAAAAATAAATACAAAAGACATAATATTGGTAGACCAAAACCTGGAGAGAGAGAGCTTGTGAAGAGATGACAAACGCGAGGCAGAAGAGAGCTTAATGGGGGAAGTGATTCCACTCAATTTGGCAGCAGTCGAAGAGAGACGCGATGAACGGCTGAGGAGGGTTTTAGCTGATGCAGAAACGAGTTGTACGGTTCGTCCCCCACAATTAGCTGCCGTGTTCGCTCCTTTGCTAGAACCAGAGTCACTAGGAATTGTCCTGTTCACACAGTTTAGCGGGTTAATATTTCTATGTTAGTAATTTGGATTGCAATCATAATCACCCTTGTTTCTATATACACATACCTTTTATTATTCAACCGTCGAGGGGTTTCTACAAAGCGGGTTATTCTCGTAATTCATCTGGGGTGTATCTAGAAACACTTTTATAACTCTCGATTTCATTTTTTGGGGCAGGTTTAAGCAAGATAATTTCTACACTGTGTTCCACAGTGACAATATTGGTTCTATACTTCCTTCAAACACAGCAAAGCGAGATCGAATCCTGAATCCAAGCTAAAAATATCTTCACCAGTCCAAAACAATCACAATAAAAATCGACTCAACTAAAACCAATCAAATTTAATATTTTTCCTTAATAAATCCTGTTTTCATCTTTACGCCCATACCTTTTATCGAACACCAGTTTTTCCTACTTACGCCTCTCATCACAAGCGTTCAATTGTTTTCCTTAATAAATTCTGTTTTCATCATAACAACCTTCGTTAACACACTGTTGCCTAACTTCAATTCACTTATCGACATCATATTAATTCCTAATGAGCTACCCCAGTTCTAACTCACGTGGCACCTGCAGACTGCTGTTTATTAAGGGATTAGTGAATTTTGGATCCTACTCATGGGTCCATTGCTTATATAATTACAAGTTTATAATCAATTAACTTTACTCCATATGCACAAATATAAGTTAATCAAGAATTAGTTTCTAATCCCACCATTTAGCATTGGTTGTGTATGGATATTCTGGGTACGTTTTGGGATATTATTGGACCCGAGGCCGAGGGTATTGATGGAGAGGTGACTGGATTCAATAATTTGAGGTGACATGATCACACAATTTCAAACATGGCAATTGGCACTCATATCATCCGGCGCACATGACAATAATTCATAACATGGCACTCATAACATTTAATCAATAATTCAACACAACACGGCGCACATGACAATTGGCACTCATATCATCCGGATATTTATTTTAGACATGGATATTGGACAACTCATTCCAACAAGACTACAGAATTGACACTTTGTTGAATTCTTTTTGAGCCAATTCGGATTTTGGATTGTGACATCTCATAATATAGGTTACTTTGGAAGATATTGATCCATGATCATGATCGAGGTCAAGATACACAATGATCACTCAAGATTTGAAAGGACTAATTCATTTGAAAGAACCCAAGTTCCAAAAATTGCAGTGCAAACCTAGCCCAATTTCAGCTGCACTTTAATTTCGTGAAAACCGCTAGAAATGGATGATGTGAATGCTATAGCTTCATTGATGACAAGAACAATGGCAAATTTGGAGTCGTATAGTTATTGCAGCATTAATTCTTAAGTAGGATTCACTTCAACTACTCTGACATTCAGAACACAGACAATACAATTTTCCCGAGTGCAAACCTACCATCCATTATAGAGAATAGTACTGTCATCTATCACCGCTATCCTCAAATCAAGAAGCTGGCTAGAAGTCGATAGCGATCCTCGTCCAATATTGGGGCACTGCTGCAGCTGCATGCTTCTGTCAAATTAATGGCATGAAAAGCAAAGCACTATCGTTACTCTCAGAGATTGGATTGGATTGCCAGAAAGATATACTGATTTTTGTATAATGTGTACCCACAACTTCCAGTTTTAATATTTTTCTCACGGCCACAGTGTTTACATTATCGATATATCCAAGCAATTGAAAACGCTACAGTTGCTTTAAGTAACAGAACACTTAAGTTGTGACTGTGCGTTTGATGTTGAACAAATATTTTGTCAATTGGGTGTAGACTTCGTGTAGGGCATGACATGGCTAGTATATGAGACGATGAGCCATGAAGAAAATTTAGAGCTTTCCTCTACCAGAAGGCCTATTTTAATGGCTTCCTAGAACAAATTTGTGGTGAGATTTGGCCTTTGATTAGATTTGTCAGTGGTCCATCATGTTGATTGGATGAATCACAGCTTCTTACTACACAGACTAGTTGTTTTAAGTGGAATAGTGTTAGTACCCAGATACAGAGAAATGCTAGAACAAAGATAAACACACTTCAATTCCAATTTCGGACACGATAATTTTCTACTTGAACGATTGGTGTTGAATCGTATTTTGTAGTCTACAAGGTATGTTCAAAGAGTATACTAATATTTACTAAACATTGGCTTGTATGGTTATATTTAAGTTTTAGCGACTACCATTTATCATTTTTCTTTCTATTTATATTTGACGTTTGGTAGTGATTTCATTTCATAAACATTTTTAATTTAGTCATTAATTTGTGATATACAAAGCATACATACAGAGGATTGAAAAACAATGAGATTAATTTTCATTTACTGCTGAAGAATGGGTAATGGAGCTACTAAATTTCAAACATTTTCGTTTACCACCCTAGAGTAAATATCCAGTGGAATCAACATTGATGTTTTCTGAAAATAGGAAGCAATATATGTAGAATATCGTATTCTTATTCAAGGCAATGCAGTTACTATTTCCGTGCATCAGAAAGAGCCATGATTATATTAAGGTCTTCCAAGTATGCTTTCATATAATCATATCATTTCCAAACATAACTGGAGGTATTTCACATCATAATTGGTATCTATTTCTTCATGTTTCCTTACAAAATTTACACGGATGTGTCTCTTTCTAAGCATTCATTCGAGTCTTTGAAGGGGATTTGCAGTTTACAACAGCAGAGTTTGCCCTTTTTCATATTCCAGTATTTACAAACCTTAGCAATCTATAAACATAATCCTCCCGATTAACATTTTAATGTCATAATTGGATGAGATGGTTCTCTAATCTCTATAGAAAAGTAAACATACATAAAGCCTTACAACATTACTGAACATGGCCAGCCTGAAAATGAAAACCAAGATAAATGAATAGGATAATGTCTTTTTAACAGGGCACCATGATTATGTCTTCACTTCCCTTTCAATGCATTCACAGAAGCTCGGGTTCCAAGCTTAATGTCTCCTCAACACTTGAATCAGATTATTTCGAGAAATTATGATTGCAGCATGTTACTGCATCTACTACAGTAGTTATATATGCTCAAAGTAAAGGTGTAAAAGTTTATAATATGAATATATAAAATGCCAATTCAAATATGTAATTCTTTCCATTTTCAGTGCCCAAATAATAGGTTTTGCATGGCCTATTTCATGGAACTACAGCTTCCATTATTTGTGTATCAAGAACCACCTTATCTTTTTAATAGTCGCAAGAATTGTGTGTGTGTGCGTATACAAGAAGTTCAGTTTGACCATCTACTTGGATCAAGAATTTTCTTAAACTATTCCGCATCCTCTCTTATATTCCTTGTTCAATCTCCATTTTTCTAATTTTACAGGATTCTCATTAATATCTATAAACAATATTAACATAGTTTTTAAAAAAATATATCGTCTTGAATATAAACCTGAGCATTCAATTGTTGCGTTCCAAGAGATTAAAATTTAGTAATAAATGAGTTTTGCTTTGATATTTGCTATGCAAGGATGATTCATAACTTGGCCACAGATGTCAATAAAATAAGGAGAGTTGTTGATCATGTTAATGGGCATAAAATAAAAGAGTAATACCAGTTATCTTAAATATTAGATTTTAAATTTAATATATTATATAATTAAAAATATATTTTTTAAAATTATTTATTACATTTTTTAAAAATGTAGTATATAAATATCGCATTATTTAGAATCCAAAATTTATAATATTTAGCATTGCCCTATATAAATAAAAGTAGTAGAAATTAAGAATCAAACGCTCGGACCACAGAGACATAATAGGGATGTATCATCACCCTATAAGAAATTGACTTGTTGGCAATGTAGTACATATCATTCTCTATGTTCTTTTCTTAGCACTAAAATTTATGGAACTTTATTTATTTTAGAAAAGACAAAATAAAAATAAAAATAAAAATAAATTGGTGGTTATAGATTAATTTGACGCATTCGGTCGCTAAGTCTTTGTCATGGTGTCGTATGAAGCACTATTGAAACTCATCCCGTGACCAGTTCATTTAGCACGCACTATTCGAATGATTTAACACCATCTTCGTCGTCGAGCAAATTGACACATCTCGTGAAAATGGCAAACCGTAATTTCCTTAGAATCAGGTTAAGCCATAAATTATAATAAAAAACCCTAAAAGCATTACTTTTCTTTTGGATTTTCATTGCAACAGTAATAAAAATCCAATGTCCGTGATATTTGTAATTCAAACAAAATTCTTGAAAGTTTAACTGGTATAAATGTCCTCAGGAGGCCCATAGTTTTTTTTTAATATAAATAGTGAATTCTTCAATTTAGTGGGGTAGACGTAAGTTAATTTATTGATCGTAAAAATCTTTGTGCTTACTCTCTTCAAACTAAAATTGTTAAATGCAATTTTATATTAAAATGATTAAATTATATGTTATGTGATTTGAGTTGCAAAATCCAAAAATAAGTTTTTAAATGTCCATTTCGTCCCTTGAGTTGCTTAGAATTACATTCTAAAATAAATATATGTAATAAAAAAATACCAATTATTGAAACATAATTTATTAATTGCACATCGCACTTATAAGTCGCGAGAAAAATAGAACTAGTACCAACATTCGGATCCGTAAGCTGCAAAGGTATTTATTATTCTAAAAATCAATGACTTTTGATTGATTATAAGCCATTTTTCTAATATACATAAGAATCAAAAGATTTAATTTTTGTAAGCGAGAAGACTCGAACCTAAATATTTAGTTACTAGTAAGGTAACGTGAGTAACATACTAACTAGATATTGGTGCTAGTTTCATTTCCTTCCTAACCTATAAGCATGGCATGTAGTTGACGAATTATACATCAACACCAATAGTCCTTTTTTGTGTTTTCTAAAGTCAAATTTCACTTTAAATAATTCTATTCAAATTTTTTTAAAATTAAAATAAAAATTCTAGTTGATAAATAAGTAATATTCTAATAATTTTCTTGGCGAGTTTTTTAACTTAAGCGAAAATCACTATGAAATTAACTTTCATTATTTTTGTATTCACACGACTCTATTCATCAATATATACCACCGTGATCTAAATTCATATAGGATTTACTAAAAACACTATACCTATAACTTACATTTTAATGTTCAGTTGTTTTTTATTTCTAAAATATGCATATATTTATATAAAAATGGGAGGATTGCATAAAGTAAAATATATGAAATGTAAAAGAAATTAAAATATTAAATTACAAAGAGTTAACGCGTAATAATTTTTCCCAATCATTGTTTTTTAGCTAGTTTATCAATTGGTTCGGGTTACTCATATCTTCTCCATGAACATTTTGCAGATCATAGTTTATGCATGATAAATTTCCATTACCACATTAAATTTGTGTTTGGCGGTTGCATTCTGACAACTTTTATTGTGTACGTATGATAAAGTAGGTGAGTTTCAATTACCAGACAAACTTCAATTCCCACTTTCGAGAAACGATTTTCGCTCATAGGTAAAGGATGACACGGTAAAATAGATAAAAAGGCATCGAGATCCAGAAACCACGTGCTATTGAAAATCAGATTTTCCATTTCATCGGCTGCTTCGTTCCCTGCTTATTTTCATTACAATGGAAATATTGGAAAAACACAAACATAAATAGATAAGCAAGGTTAAGGAATGATCACCAATTGGAAAGAGAATTCTTCTACTTTCCAATTGGATTATTCCCCCATCCCATCCAGAAACATTTTCATTTCACTTCTTCATAACATTTGTACATTTTTCTTCCTGAATTAACAATGGAAAATAAAAAAATTGCATGACCATCGACGAAATAGAAAGGAACTCTATTTTCATCAACTTCAGGCTTAGTATAAGTAATAGAAATAAGAGCTCAGAACCCTTCGGCTAAGTTATCTTAGTTCATGTTTCCAACCCCAAATGGCTCAGGCTAACCCACATAAATCAGAAGTGGTCCAGGTCAGATCATTCTCAAAAATCCAATGGCAAACCTCGATTTGCCCAGGACCAGAACCCAAGGCCAAGAAGGCTCCGTGTGTCGGGCTCCAGGAAGAGGTATCCAAATGACAGATGGCAACGCCATGGTTAATCTTGTTCTTAGTGTCTGGATCCAAGATATCAGCTTCATAAACCCGAACTTTAGGAATAGAATGGCAGTAATAAAGCAAATAAGGGAACAAGCTCTGATGACAAGAAACTGATTTAGTGACTTTACCGCCGTTCATTCTCCTCATGGATCCTATCATGATCTTCTTCTTTGACCCTTGGATATTGTCAGTAGTACGGACTACAACGTTGCGGCCAAGGATCGATGTGGCGAAGTCGATCATGTCTTCGATCGAACCAACACACCTCTTGGTCTCACCAGGGCTTGGCGCCCTCTCGCAATCGCCCAACGCATCCTTAATTATGGTCTCCATTGTAGAATTATCACCAGCGTGGAATATTTTCTTCATGTCCCTGATTTTAGAACTCGAAAACGGTAATTTCGAGACAATGGTGCGGGGCAGAAATGACCTTTTTGGCATTTTATCTCTAATGTCAGGCATTTGCATCACAGTACCCTTCTTCAGCATGGACTCTCTGAAGAACTTGCCCGGTTCCACCCATCGATTTACCAAACTACCGCGGATTTGCCTTTTACCAGTATCAGCCGCAGAGCTGACATTGTTATACTTGGCAAAAGTGACACCGTTTTTGGCATAGTCTTTGAAAGTGTTGTTAACTCCATATATCTTGAACCCTACAGCATTACCGGTAGCTCCTTCACCGTATCCTTTAAAAGTGTCCGTACCTTCATTGAAGGAATTCCCATAATTTGCAAAATTGACTTTTGCAGAGTTTGAATTCTTCCCGTAGGATTGAAAGGAATCGTCACCAACATCGGATTGATCTCTGTAGCTTGAGAAACTTTCAACGGCAGCGTTTCCACCATCGCCGTAGTTATTGAACTTGTTATTTGGATTATTTCCATCATCGCCGTAAGAGGTGAAAGTATCATTCGCTGCATTGGTCCCTTCACCGTATCCCGAAAATCCCGAGCTCATTACATTGGCTTCTTTTCCATAGCTCGAAAAATCAATCGGAGCTCCATTTGCGTGCTTCCCATAAGTCGCGAACTCCTGACTGCCCGCGTTCGATTCGTCTGTATAGGCAGTGAACGAGTAGGCCCGGCCGTTTCCGCCCGACGAGTAACTGGTGAATCGGAGATTGGGAACGTTAACTTGTTCATTGTAGTTCTTGAAACTCCCAGCGCCCCCCGTTGCGCTGGTTCCGTAGGTATTGAAGCTCTGGTCGACAACGTTGGCGCCAGGGGCATAGTTGGAAAATTGGTCCTTGTGACCAGCTGAGTCACGGCTATATCGACGGAAAGAGTCAGCGGGGAGATTGTCACCATCTGAGTAGTTCTTGAAGGAATCTGCTCCCCCGAGTCGACTGGTGCCGTAATTGGTAAAGTTCTTGTTAAGATAACTTGCAAAGTTGGAGTCGGTGTCATGTTTTTGAAGGCTATTCGATTCATCAGGAAAACAGAAAAGTTTGGCAGAGGAGCAAAACGATGGGTAGACTGTAAAAAGGTTATTCTGTGCGGCGAGTTTGGTAAAACTGGCGGAGTCGACGGCGTTTAATGGGGATGCTTTCGACAGCAGAAAGGGAGATTTAGGCAAATTGTTTCGGATCTCTTTATCCCAGTATCGAATGAGGTAGGATTTAGGTGTGAATGGATTTTGTTTGTCATTAATGTCGCCGGAAATCTCTGTAGATCCGGAGAACCTGGCCTGCATTGCCACAAATATCCATGAAAACATCAACATAAATCATTTCATTGAAACTGCAAATAATAAGATTATGTAATTAAACTGAAATTTAGATAAGTGAACTGAGACTGATTGCAAGGAATCGAATGTTGTTGAAGATTTTACTTACACTGATAAAGAAGAGAAAGCAAAGGGATAGAAGGAAGAGAGAAAACATTAGGCGAGATTGCTTATGCATTACTTTACAGTGAGAAAGAGAGAGAATGTCGGTCTTGTAAGTTGAATTTGTCGATGGAAAATTTATAAAATTGTTTGCGTGCTTTTCAGACCGTTTAAATAGGATTTCGGTTTTCCAACGTCGTTAGCAGCCTTACCGGCTGAGAGCACAGCACATAACTTCTCTCCATTAAAATAATAATTATAAAAAAAAAATAATAATGATAATTTAAAAAAATGGAAAGGAGAAAACCGAAAAAGAAAAGGAAAATGCTAGCGAAAAATTCATAGCCGTAGATAATCCAATTTGAATTGAAATGGTACTGAAGAAACGTTTGTCCATACCTCAATTGTTTCTCGTGCTGCAATAAGTCGTGAACACTGATTTCTCCAAAAAAAAAAAAAAAAAAAAGTCGTGAACACTGTTAAGTCAGGTGTATTTAGCTATTCAACGTACATTTAAATTTTTACGTCGTCTTAAATTATAGAGAATTTTGTTTATTTTTTTCATCCTCCTAATATTAACTCATCAATAAAATAAAATATTAGATGTCACGCCTTTACAGGATTTACATGTAACAATTGTTGCTTACTTTTAATACATATTTTATAATTTTTAATATATATTTTAGACTTGTAAAATTTATTAGGTATCTTTATATTATAAAATAATAATTATATATTTTAAAATTTTTATCTCACGTTATTTCACAACATACAAAATAATTATATCTCTTCAAGATATTTACAATTTATTTTTCAAAAATAAAATATAAATAATTTATATTTAAAATTATAACGTATAAAAGAAATATTCATTCTATTCATATATACTTATACATATAAAAGTTCATAAAAATATTTTTCAGTGAACAAATAATAAAAAAATAAGTTAATAAAGAAAATAATACCATTAAATTCTAATCATTTAATCAATCATTACTTCTGACAAGTTTTCTACCTTGATTTCAATCTTTTAAAAATAAAGAAAGAGGAGTTGAGTATATAAGAGTATGCTCTATGAGTGGAGATAAAATATATACCAATATTTAAAGTGTTTAAAATAAAATTGTATTAGAAAAATATTTAAAAAAAATTTATAAAATTATTTTATTCAATGAAATTCTAAACAATATCAAAATTATTGGACAAGCTATCTTCTTAATATTTACTCTAACTAAGAGCAAATTCAAGTAGTTAGTAAATTTTTTATGCAATTTAAACAATGCAATTTTTGATAAAATTTAGTTTATATGATGGAATAAATAATATATAATTTGTTGTAAAAGTTTGGCCCATCATTGATATTGGCTTAAAGTAATTTATAAATTCGCACGTGAATGTCCTCTATATTTCTGTCTAGCGGGCCACTCTACCACAAATGAGGTGATCATCTCTCTTATATTGACGCCGTTGACGTGCACTTACTTGAATAGTCACTGTCTCAATCTATCCTAGGTTATTTAAATCTGTAATTACAGTTTTAACCTTTATGGTTACGGCCTTCTTGGCTTTCATATTATAAATTAAAATAAATCTATAATAATTGACTCTCTTGCCATAATCAATATAAATTTATTCACATATGAAAACAATAAACTTTTGTATCACAAATATGCATATCATTAAAATTTATAAAATAATATCATATAAAAATATCATAATTGACCTTCGGTCTCATAAATAAATCAATGTAATTATAATAAAATCATCACAAGAAAAATCACAAATATTAAAAATTAATGAAATCACAATATGCATAAACAATTTACAAATAAATGAGATCTCCTCTCAATCTTCATCATAATAAAATATCCTTTATCTCTAAATTATCACGAATTACATAGATAAAGTAATTCTATCATACTAATATATGATATAATTTTAAATCTTTATAATATAATTTTTGTGAAAACAAGAAAAATAAATAATTTCGCTCACATAATAAGAAGGGTACGTACTCTTCCTAATTCTCGCATCTTAAAGCCTTATCACTCAATATCTTGATGCTTAAATTACATATATGATAATAAATTTATAAATTATATAAACTAAATTAAATTCAATAAAATTTAGACTCAGATAAACAGTGTCTATAAATAGTACCTATCTATCTAATCCTCATCAAAAATATAGTTTAAACTATTCTAACCTTTAATTCAGTATTTTTTTCTTAAATCCAACAAATTTATACTTAATTAATTAATTTAAAGCTTAAGTTTTAAAATTTCTTAATAGATAACTAACTGTAAGTCATAACTTTAATTAAGCTATCAAAACTTAAATGGGTTAGAAATCTTACCAATAGGCTATCTATAACCTAAAAAAGTTAAGTTATTCCTCTAACACAAAATTCCTAATTTGTTACAAACACTAACTTGTTTTTTTCACTTGAATCTTTGATCAAATAAGAAAATATTATTGCTACTTATAAAGGATTTTGGATACTATGATTTTATAGTAATAAACGAGAATTTAATTGGTAAAAGAATAAAGAAATTGAATAAAATTGAAATGAGTAAGCATTGTATATCATTTCTCTCAATTAAAGATAAATTGACAGCAAAGAGGAAAAAAGTGAAACTATTCTGCCAGTTTAATTTTATATACATATAAATAAGTTGAGAAAAAATTAGTTTAGCCATAAAAATATAGAAGAAATGGTGGAGATTGCATTTAAATTGGGTAAAATAGTTTTTTAAAAGATAAATTTTTGTTTATTTCGATTAAAATGTAATTTTTTGATCAAAAGGTATCAATGCCTCCATTTGGGTATTAATACATTCTAGCTAAGGTATCGATATCTTTAGTCTTTTCTTTAGTTAGAATGTAAATTTTTATATAAATGTATCAATACGTTCATTTTAGTGTCAATACATTTGGTTGGATATTAAACTCTTCTCAAAATGACATATATTTACTAAAGGTATGAATTTTTTTAGCCAAATGTATCGATACCTTTAGTCTGAATATCGATATTTTTAGTTTGGGTATTGATATCTTCACAAATTTTTTATTTTTCAACCCGAGTATCAATACCTTTTAACTTAGTTATCGAAACCTTTGAGTATATGTATCGATACTTTTAGTTTTTAAAAGCAAAGGTATCGATACTTACTCTATTACAGTCTCTTTTACGATATTTATTTTTATTCTTATTTTGACCCTCTTATGAAATGATTTAGGCCT
>JAWDEX010000012.1:7489658-7526724 GCA_035221805.1 Trichilia hirta
TCCTCCCTGCATATATTTTAAACATGATTTATATTAGTAAAACATGATATATTTAATAACCCCAATTTTAATTTATAAGTACGTATTTTATGTCGTTATGCAAATTTTTTGGATATTAAATATGATATTCCTGAACTAAAAGATAATAACTATAAAGTATAGAAAAAAAAAAGAATTTTCTTTCATTTAGAATACTTAAATATAGATTATACTATTCAAAAAGACGAATCATTGATTACTTTATTGAGTGCTTCAAGAGAAATCACTCTTTATAAACGGTAAAAGATATCCAATCACTTTATTGTAATATTCATAAAGACCAAGATTTTTAACAGTATTCATGATTCAGTCAAACAACGTGAGAATGTTAGGCAATTAATAAAGATCATAGATCAACAATTTATGTCTTTCAATAGAGTACTAGCTAACATCTTAATAATAAATTTTTCTTTCTTAAGACTTACTGTAGTGAAAGTTATGCATGAGTACATTATAAGAATGAAAGGTATTATGGCTCAATTGCAAACTTTTGAGATTGATATATTTGATAATTTTCTTGTGCACTACCTATGTTAATATGAACCCTTCAAAAAATCCTATAACATACATAGATAAATGGTTAATCAATGAACTTATAACCATCTGTGTTTAAAAAGAAGGGAGACTAATGATAAAATTGGGTGAAAATGCATTTATAATAATGCAAGACAAAAAATCAAAATAAAATTAAATGTAAAGAAAAAGGTAAAATACCAATCCAGGGCACTGAAACTAGGAAGAAATTCAAGTATTTCTCTTGTAAAAAACGAGGACATATAGAAAGGAATTGCATCAAGTTTCAAAAATAATTTAAGAGTAAAAGTAATTCAATCTCATTTATTTATTATGAATCTAATATGATTAACGATATTTATAACACATAGTGGATCAATTCTAAGTCTACAATCTATGTTTCAAATATCATGCAGGGTATAAGAAACTTAAGAAAGTCATGAATAAAGTAAATAATATATTTATTTAGAAAATAAGATGCGTTCAAATGTGAAAGCTATTAGGACGTGTATTTTAACTTTAAACAGTGACTTTTAATTATGTTTAAAAAATATCTTTTATATTCTTAATTTTTTAATAATTCAATTTCAGTATTAAAACTTAAACCTTTTAAATTTTATTTTAATTTTTATGAATTAAATTTTAATTTATTTTTTAAATTTAAACTTGTTGAGAATGGTACATTATTTGATGATTTTTTTCTCTATTAATTTACAAAATTATACCACTTATAATGCTATACATGTTTATATTGCTATAAAATACTATTTTATAAATAAAGACTCCTCTAAATTATGACATCAAAGATTTGGACATATTAAGTAAATAATAGAATATTTAGTACTTTAAATTTTATTGATTTTAACACTTGTGTAAACTACATTAAGAGAAAGCAGAGCAACAAGTTCAAAAAAGGTGTCAGAAGGCACATATAAATATTTATTGTCTAGATTAGATGCAAATGGTTCAAAATACATTATCTTATTTATAAATGATTATTCACAATACATGCATCTCTACTTTCTTCATAACAAATACGAAGCATTAGTTGCCTTTAAATTTTTAAGATTGAAGTAGAAAATAATGCAATAAGTAAATTAAGATTGTGAGATCAGATAGAAGTGGAGAATTTTATGGTAGATATGCCGAAGATGACAAGCACTTGGTCTATTTGCAAAAATTTTTTAAAAGCATAGGATAATTGCTTAATACATTATACCTAATTCTTCATACCAAAATGGTATGGCAAAATGAAAAAACCAAACTTTAATAAATATAGTGAGGAGTATACATAGTAACTCTAATTTTTCTCAATTTTTATGGATTAACTCTGAAGATGATAGTGTATATATTAAACTAAGTTCCAATTAAAGTTGTTCTGAAGACACTATTTGAATTATGAAAAGGTTAGAAACCAAATTTGTAACATATATGCATTTGGAGATATCTGTCTAAAGTAAGAGTCTACAATTCTCAAAAAAGAAAATTAGATCCAAGAACTATTAGTGAGTATTTCATTATATATATTAAAAGATCTAAAAGATATAGTTTTCACTGTCCATCTCACAGTGTTGAAATTGTAAAATTTCTTAAGAATAACTTAGTCAGTGAGAGTGATTAATTTCAGAACTCTTTTTTTTATTAAAAAAAATATATCATATTAGTGCATAACCTTTCACATCAAGTGATAGATTAATTATTATTCACAATACTCCTTAAGATCAAATGGGTGTCAGACGACTAATCATTAAATTTTGTAAGTGGCTAATAATAATTTAATAGATCAAATTATTGAGAAAACATCAAAAATTATTGATCATCTAATTGAACAACAAATTTTTCAAGAAAATATTAAAGTCACACTAAGAAAATCAACTAGAGCAAAAGAATTAGTAATTTCTATTGATTATGTTGTATATTTATAAGAATTGGACTATAATAGTAAAGCAAAAAATGATCTTAAAATGTTTTCACAAGCTATGAGTTGTAATAAATTAAATAAATGGTATGATATCATAAAGAATGAGATGAATTCTATGGCATAAAATGAAGTCTAAGATCCTATCCAATTGCCTGATTGTGTGAAAGTCATTGGATATAAACGAGTTTTAAAATAAAGAAAGACTAATTGGTCAATATTGAAAGATATAAATTAAAACTATTCACTCGAAGGAAAAATTTTAATTACAAGGAGACTTTTTTCTTTTCTATCTAAGAATGATTTTCCTTTTATTATTATAATTTTAATTGCACGTTTTAATTTAGAATTGCAACAAGTAGATATGAAAACAACCATTTTTAATGAAAATTTAGAGAAAAAAATTTATATAAAATAATTAAAAAATTTTCCCTTTAAAAATAGAGAATATTTTGTATCCAAGTTTAAAAATCTATATATGGATTGAAATAAGCATACCATCATGGTATTTAAAATTTTATTATGCTACCTCTTTTTTTGACTTTATGGATAATGTTATGAATCAATTTATAAACTAAAGGTTAGTGGAAGTACAATTTATTTTCTTATTCTATATGTGGATAATATTTTATTTGTAACCAATTATTAGGACTTATTCTATAAGGTGAAATAGTTTTCTCCAAAAATTTTGATAAGAAGGATATGGTTAATGCATCCTATATCATTGAAATTAAAATAAATAGAAACAAATTTCAAGAAATAAGATTTTATTTCTTATATAAATAAGATTTTAGACAAATTTCAAATGAAGAATTGTTCGTCAAATATAGGTTATATTGTGAAGGGTGATAAGCTCAATTTGAACTAGTGTCTAACAAAAGATCTTGAAAGAAAACAAATGAAAAACATTTTATATATTTTTATTGTCAAAAGTCTAATATATGCTCAAATTTATGCAAGGCCTAATATTGCGTTTGATGTTGAAATGTTAGGAAGATATTATAGTAATTAAGGTACAGACAACTAGAAAGTTGTAAAAAAAGTAACCAGGTACATTCAAGGAACCACATACTTATGTAAAAACAAACTGAAATTTTCAAGTGACTGACTAATCTAATGCAAACTTTACTAGATATGATAATTCAAAAAAATCAACATCTAAATATAATTTTATATTTGTTGGTAGAGCCGTATCTTAAAAGTGTACAAAACAAAGTTTGATTACTGCTTATACTATAGAAGTGGAGTTTGCATCATGCTTTAAAGCTACTTTGTAGGATATATGGATAAAAAGTTTTATTTTAAAGCTTAAAATTGTGGATTCTACTTTTAGACTATTAAAATTATATTGTGACAATTCATCTACAATTTTCATGGTTAAAAATAATAAAAATGGTAGTCAAATTAAACACATCAATATTAAATATTTAGTCATAAAAGAACAAGTTAAAGAGAAAACAGTGGTCATTAAATACATTAAAACAAAATTGATCATTGTTGATCATTTAACGAAAGGCATGCCTTCGATAAAATTTAAGGATCATATATAGATAAAAGGAGACTTAGTTCTCTTATGCAATTTTGTTGTAAAAATGAATATTAATAAAACTCTATTTATGATATTTGATCATATTTAATTTCTTAAGTGTACACATTTATTATGAGAAATATAATTAAGTTTGGATCTGAAATAAATATAAAGTTTTCATTAAGAAAGTGGTAAATATTTAAGAAATATAATCTATTGTGATACAATAAAAGTAATACTCAGTTTTTAGATGATCTATCACCATAATTCATACATTTTACTTTTTTATTAAAATGAATGACGAAATTAGAACATAAAATAGAAGTTGTCCTACGTTCTTACAAATGCAACCTATGATCTTATGGTTACCTTCAGTTAATTCCTTGATTATTAACTCCCATTAAGCTATCACCCATATTTTGTAAATTTTTCATAATTTTTTGATGAAAAAAATTTATAAATAAAAAACATTTATAATGCCTAAACTTTTAAATTTTATTCAAAAATTTATACCATTTAAGAGAGGTTGAAGAAAGTTTACAACATTATTATTTATAATTTTAAATTTTTAAAAATTCAATAATTGAAAGTTAATATAAAATTATGGTATTTTAAATTTTACAGTGTTTTAATATTTTAAATTTTTGTTTAGATAACTACTATTAAATATTTATAGTATATATGTCCTCTGTTCATTTTCCTTATTATTTGGAATTTCAACCATTAAAATAATTGATTGCATTATTTCAACATATTGACATCACCGAGGTATTCATTTTTTATCTTATATAGAAACAAAGAGAGGGGCATGCATTAGTTTATAAGGAAACAAAAAGTACAAAAACATTTTCGTTTGGTAATTAGGCTCGGATATTTGGGCCTTTTTTGAATTTACCTTTAACTTATTATTTTTTATTTTTTACAAAAAAATATTTATTAAAAAAATTATAGTGTTTATAAAAACTACTTAATTTTATCTTTAAAAGATTCACTTTTTATCATAAGATTACTTGATTTAACTTTTAACTCTTTCCATATTTATAGTACTTTTATCTAATTATTCTTAAACTTTCTTCAAATTTTATAAATTTAATGATGACATAATTAAAAAAATTTATTATAAAGATTTGATAATACCAAGCATGTACCAAAAAAGTCAGAAAAGTAACTCCTCCCTTATTTGTGGCTTTTAACTTATTTTAATGTAAAAATTATTTTTTAAAAGTTAAATAAAGTAAATTTTGATATGACTTTTAACTTATAAGAAAAAATAACTTTTTTTTTAAGTAAATTCAAGTAAGGTCTTAGTTTGATTTAGGTGGTAAAACTTTAGAAACTTGATTTTCTCAGTACGTTTGATATTTGTTTAATTATCGGTCTCTAATCGAGATACGGCTCTCAAAATTTGATACATATTTTGAATTTTTTTATATTTATTATTAAATAAAATAATTAGATAAATTTATAAAATAATTTATTTTTATTTGAAATTTTTTGCTTTTTGAGATGTAAAATTTTTTAAATTTATTATTTTTTGAAAATGAATTTACTAATTAGTTATCATATGTAAATATATGTTTACATTATTTTCAAAAAAATTTTTAAATTTACAGCTAAACAAATTTATTATTTTATATACGAAATTTACACATGAAACAGATATTAAAGAAAAATAAATAATCATTTTGTCATTTAAGACAGAAAATATAGAATATTTATTTTTAAAAGTTTGTTAAGGGAATTTAGCTTTAAAAAGTGTATATCAAATTTTCTTTGAGAAGAAAATTTGGAAATACTAATTATTTATTAAATGAAAACTTTATTACTGGCTAAATGTTTCTCACGTTTGTTTTAACTTCAATAAAATTGGGATCTTACTTTCTTTACTTTGAGCGGTTGCGACGCCCTACCCTTATTACAAAGATGATAAAAGTGACTGAGATTTAGGTACGAGGGGCTATTTGTTTTCAAACTTCGATTGAAGTCTGATTATTTTATTTACTTAAATCTAAAATTTTAATAAAATTATCTGAATTTAAGTATGAATGAAATTGCTTCCTCATAAAATTATAATTTTTATTTTCTAAAATACTCTTAGAGTATTGAATTATTTATTAATATTACATATTATCGTAGGCATTTTTTTCAAAGTTATTTTGATTAATTAAAATTCAAAGTTATGATTAGATTTATCTCTATCCAAAAGAAATTTTAGTTTGAGCTGCATATATCATTTAATTAACAAATTTTTATTATTTTACAGTGAAAAATTATATTCAAATTATTATTATTATTATTATTATTATTAGCTGCAGCAGCAACAGCTACTTGGAATATTATTCAAATTATTGAGAAATACATTAAAAGTTATTATATTAATTGTTGTTATATAACTGTTGTAAAAAAATAATTGAATGTACACAATAATTTTTATTTATATAGTATTTAGTATATAAATATGAGTATATATAATATATAAAATGGTGGATATTTTAAATTTTTATATTTTATAAAAAAAAAAAAAAAAAAAAAAAAGAAAGAAAGAAAGAAAAGAAAAAAACGCTTAACACATATATAAAAAAAGACAAACAAATCAATTTTCAATTAAATTCAAATTTAAGTCAATTTCAGTCAGAAAAAGCCACCCTAGCTTGAGCTGTTATTCTTCCACAGAAACCTTAATTACTTTTTTGTGTTATGGTTTGACATTGATTGGTATTTGATAACATACTATGCATACAAAATCAAAGATGTGTGATGCCTTTCTATTTGGAATATAGTCCTCCCAATGAACAAGTTGAAGATTTTTGGCTAAGGTACCAGACAAAATTTATTCTTGTGAAACTTGCTGACGGAAAAGAAGCTTCTCCAGGGTGAGGCAGCGGCTCATTTATGGTGAAGAACCCATTCCAGCCTTTACCAGTTTGTATAGTACGTATGATTTTTCCGGTAGTTCAGAAGTTGTCCTTCCAGGTGATATGCGGGTATTAATTCATGGTTTTCAGCATATGTCAAATATAGGCCGTAACCCAATTAAACAAATGCGTATGATGTCCTCGATGTAAAGCTATCAACCATCTTGCATATCTGATGGTGGACAGTTACTTTAGACCCAAATGATCAAGGAAGAGCTTCCAACCCCACATAACAACCAACCGCAACACATTCATTCCAATGACATCTAAAGGACGCCCCGAGAACATTTAGAGCGTTTCCTCAGCGTCACACAAAATTAGTTAATAGATCACTTCGGTCAACAACCTGAACCTGCATGCCATATAAAGGAGAATCTAAACATGTAGACATCCTTGAGCCTTCATAGAGCATCTGGCAACACTTTATTGAGAAACTCAAAAACTAATTTTAACTAATTAGATCATATAATTGTAACACTTCTAGTTCATATAGTGCGTAATATAACAGTTTAAACATGTCCCATTTTCAGATGCAGACCACCGAATTCAACTGCGGCAGACCAATTCCAGCAATATGATAATTTCAAGTACAAAATCTTGTCATCAATTGACAAAGCGTACCATGTAGCATACAGCTCCATATTGCCAATAAAATAAAGGTTGTGATATATTTTCCTTCCTAAATCCTATCTTTAATTTTAACAGTTAATTACAAGTATTCATAACATAAGCCATTGATACAAGCAGTTCAATGGCTTATATACTATGATTACTAGGGAACCACTTGATTTCACAGTCAAAACATTTTATGTGTGAAGGGCATTGAATATTCATGACACTCCGAGATGTCCTTTTTATGGATGCCTAAGCACAGCATTCACAGAACAAATGCAATAAAATAATTTCAGAAAGGGGCGATGCACCAAATTACATACGGAGGCACCAAATTAGTTTCAATTACAGATATAGTAATCATCTATCTAAACCCAGCCAAAAGCTTAGAAGTACATGTATCCAACCATCCATTCTTCTGTTACAATATAGTAGTAAAAAATCCTAAACTGGAAAACAACATAGGCACCCAACTGTCTTCAACAAAAGGGTCAAAAAACAAAGAAAAAGAAAAAGAAATAGATAACATTCAACCCTGCATCCAGAATTGCCAGTTCGCAAAAGATCTTAACAGCCTCAAGCCTGAAATTTGAGAAAATAGGAAAAATTAGTACAGACAGGACATAAATAAAGGGCTCAACATTTCGGCTATTCAACAATGTTGACTCAATATATCTTTTATTATAGGTCGACATTGTTAAGATAGTGGCATCTTGGTTCCTATTTATTTTGTATAAAATCCTAAAAAAAGGATGCACTCTGACCTTGTTAGCAATGTTATTGGAGAGCCAATCCAGACCTTCATAAAGACCCTCACCGGAGGTTGCACAGGTGCTCTGGATGTACCTGAAATAAGGACGGAGTGTACAAAAAGTCATCACAAACATTAGAAGAGACGATCAACATAAAGAACATGGTCAAAATTTTACCAGTGGCGCTGCCTGAGGGAGTGGAGGCCAAGCTTATCAGTAATCTCAGCAGCATTCATTGCATTTGGAAGATCCTGTTTGTTAGCAAATACAAGCAACACAGCATCTCGAAGCTCATCCTGAAACCAGTGAACTTAAGTTCAGCTAACAATGAGAAGATTTAGAGTCAAAAGTGAAAAACGCTCAACAGCTAGCATAGTCGGTATATTCTATTCCTGTTGCTCAGGAGGTCCTGAGACATTATGCCTATACCAGAGAAGGTACAGTTGTAAGGGATGGAAGAAGGCTACTGACCATGGAGCCCCAATGGACCAACTCCAATGTCTAAGACTGAAATATTCAAACTTTCAAGAAAAAATATTTTCATAAATTTGAAAACTTTATAAGTAGCCAAAATACCAAAACATGTTAGCCACACTGAAGGTTCCACAGCTTGCTTCTTCCATAGCAAAAAAATTTCAAATGCATTAATAGCAAAGGAACTATAGCAAATGTGTGGACTATTTACTTATTACCGGGGTTTTATCTGTTCCTTTTGCCATGGAGTTCACCAATACGAAACAAAATATTCAACCAGTTGATCATTGTAAATTTCTTTGAAACGACATGAAGTAACATTTGCATTCTGTTTAAAAGTTGTCATGGTAATAGCACAAAAAAGAAAAGAAGGTCCGGAAACAAATTGACCAATGCTACCTTAATAGCAACTAACATACCTCATTCAACATCCTGTGCAATTCATCCCTTGCCTCTACAATGCGATCTCTGTCATTGCTATCCACCACAAATATGAGACCTTGAGTGTTCTGGAAATAGTGCCTCCACAAGGGACGGATCTGTGTATAAGAAAGCAAACATCATATTTATGCCTTATTGAATGAAAAGTTTCACAAATAGACTATTAAAGGGATTTTAAAGAAAAAAAACAGTCAAGTTCACAAACTGCAATCTGCTAGTAAAGGAACAGTGTCACTATTTAACTGCTAAACAGCAAATGGATAGATATTTTAGAACTGCACACCTTATCCTGGCCACCAACATCCCACACAGTGAAACTTATGTTCTTATACTCCACAGTCTCCACATTAAACCCTGTAGATAGATAAATTTTTACATTATGACAGTCTTGAATAGCTAATAGAAACCACAAAATGATACATATATGTGTTCAACATACACCCATTCAAACATGCAAATCAACTGGCAGTATTCTTCACTAGTCTGTATTCTAGTTAAGAAATTTTAGAATAGTCTAGGAACATAAACTTATGAATCCAATTCCAATTCCACACTATAAACTTTACCACCCAATATTATAGGGCAATATCATTAAGGCTTTTCAAAAGATCAAAATGCTCACAGGTTTATCTGGGACAAGTTAATAATAAATTAAAAAGAAATAGGCAAAAAAAGACAAATGGAAGTAAAGGCAATCATTGAAAACCAAATATTGAGTTGAAGAAAGAGCAGATAGCTAATCACAGTAGTAAAGGCAGGTACTAGTTGCTTGGTTCGACACTTGTTTCCATACATTCATTTGGCCCAATTCTGATTGAGGTCAATAGGATATTTATACTTATTCAATGAAGAATTCAAACGTTTATGATTTAAGGCTGTTTGGCATCTACAAATTAAACCTTAAAATTCAAATTGCATAATATTGGAACAACTCTTCAAAAAAAATTAAGAACTGACATTTTGAGTTCTACCTAATCAAAAAATTTGAAATTTTGTGCATGATACCAAACACAGATGAAAAGAGAGACAAGAAAATGTATTTTAGAGTTATCTGAAGGGAGCCATGATATAAACAAAGAAATCCAAATGATATGAAGCAAATGCCGGCTGATACATTTGCAAGGTTTAATGTAGGAAATCCAATACCTATTCAAGCAAAAGGACCATTATTTTAACGGAAACGCATAAACAACATAATCAAACACTCACCAATTGTGCTAAAAGGACTCACCAATAGTAGGAATTGTGGTGACAATCTCTCCGAGTTTGAGCTTGTACAAAATGGTGGTCTTACCAGCAGCGTCAAGACCAACCATCAGAATTCGCATCTCCTTCTTTGCAAAAAGCCGGCTGAACAGCTTCGTGAAAGTGAGCCCCATGTTTCCTGGCTGACGATCCCTTCTGCATCATCACATTAACATTACAATCTGCCACTAAATCTAACATCTATTGAAGAAAAGCTGAAACTAGATACAACAAAATCCGACTACGCGTCTGGTTATAATGATAAAATAACTCGTCATCTTATTCCAAAGAATAATAAGGTAACCAAAATAAAAATTCCGTACAATCAAGAGATCCGGTAGCAAAAGGAACGATATCTACTAAAATACCACGATATCAAATTATCCATAAAATTATAATCTCTCAGCTGCAGCGGGCTGATAAATACCATAGATCTAATCGATTTGATCGTACAATCTACAGATCAACGAAGAAACCGAACAATTCAATTATTAGCCACAAAACTATCTACAACGCCCAAAATCGAACGATAAATCTTAACAAACTAGAATTTCATAAAATTTCAATAAACCACCAGCGTCACCTTGAATTACAAATACAATAACGTGCAAACAAAACCTTTTAAGGACCAGAACGTTTGATGAATGTAAGAACCCAAAATAGATTAAGTACTCAAAATTTCGAGGTTTTAATTTACCTTCAACGAACGATAGAGAGTGAGAGAAACTTAACAACAACGCGCAACATGGGATGAGAAGTGTGAAACAGGGAGATTTATAAAGGAGCGAGCAGGGGCACCAGATTCATTTTGAATAACCGGAAATGCCCCCAAGTTTAGTGTTAATGTTAGATTGTAACCTACGCTATCACTTCCAATAAGTATTTGCCACGTCAGCAGTAATGACCGGGAGATCCGCATGGGAAAGCTGATGGAGGTTTACTCTGACCAACCAATTGGTTAGTGCCACGTAATCGAAGTATACAACACTGTTATCAAAGGCCGTTGATGGTTCAAATTCAAAGTCAATTTTTACTTTTTAGGAAGGGGCAAAATGTAATGAGCACCAGCAGAAGAAAAGTAATTAAACGACTTATTGACCGAACCTAGGTGATCTATCCATGATCAAGCTTGGGTAAAACTAAGTGGAGGTCTGAGCTAACCGATGTTGAAAAATGAGCAGATGAATTATTGTCAAGGGTGAAATGCCGCTCGAACTCAAAGTTAGCTGATTCTCTTAAAAATGCATTGAGGCACAATAACTGACTGAACTTTTAAGGATAAAGTACTATTTTAATGTGGATTACAAGAATCATATTAAATTAAGATAAACTCTTAATACTACATCATTATTAGAGGAACAATCCCAAAACTAGAGGATAGATATTCCAAAATCTTTTCGATGACTACTATTTTTCGTTTTGGAACTGAATTATTTTTTGCTCTACGAAAAGAATTTTTTAATTAATAAGAAAGAAGGTTAATCGAAAAGACTCACAATTTTTCTTTTATGATTGATCGGTAGAAACATCAAGAACTTCTAATTGAATCAGTTTCTCCTCAGCATGTAAGCTTGTAATCTGTTAACCATCATGCCCAGAACATACCTTTAGAACCATCCTTTTTTTTGCTTTTAATGATATACAAAAATAAATGTGCTCATGAATTATGTAGAACATAGAATTTTGTTATCGTTGTTCTTTTACTAAGTAGCGGTCACTTCATACATATTTTGAAAAAAAAAAAAAAAAAAGTTACTTCATACGATTACCTAGAAATTTTGATAATTTTCAAATTACTCAAAAGATTTAACTGCAATAATTTTTTACTTCTATTAATGATTCTTTTCTATATCTTTAGTCTTTAGATTATCTTCAATTTTTTACTATCATAAACAATTATTATAGAAAAAATTTTGCATTTAAATTAAATTAAAAATTTAAGTATAACAATCCATCAATTTTTTAAAATGTTTTTAGCTTATAATACGATGATCATATCAAATTAAAATTACAAAAGCTCTATAATTCCAGCAACTCAAGAAATATCAATATTAAGATATCAAAAGGACGGTACGAAAATGACATCGTCCAGGTGCCAAAATTGTCGTGGCCTAAAGCATGGTATACCTGCCACAAGTATTTGCTTTAATGCGTGAATCGCACAATCTACAAAGCAATCGCATCTAAGAAATTTCTTCCTAGGTTTCGTTGGTTGGCTTTGCCTCATAAAATCGAAAAATTTGCTAGTTTCGTCCTCTCTACCATACTGGAATTTTCAAGACCCGAAGCAATTTTTCATTTTTAATGAAAGACTGAAGATCGTGTCATGTGATGCCATCAATTCTTAAGCTAAATTTTTAACCAGTAATCATCATCCATGTTAAGTGTTCTCAAATGTTTGAGACCACAAAAGAAGATGAAACAACAAAGCCCAAGAAACAAGAAAGTTGCACATCTATCGTCTATGTGGATATCAACTGAAAAAAATCATGTACAAAATCATGATAAAGTTAGGCTACGGTAAGACATTTGGTAAACAAATATATACAACCATTTACAACTTGGCTACCTTTTTCTATCTACCGACCAGATGTTACTTCCTTCAAAAGGTGCCTTCCACCTTTTTAACTGACAGACAATCTGAAAGAAGGAAACAAATTAAGAGAAGAAAACTAGAGCCCATGCATGCATCTGAATCATACAGCGAATAGAACCAGTTCTGAATACTGAATGAAAATCCAAACAGAAGTGGAACATATCCACAACAGAACCAACCTTACTGTGTAAAGAAGAATAAATAAACTCCCAATATCATTTCAGGTATTAGCGCCAGTATTGAGCCCATCGATGAATGGTCTCAACCATTTGAGGGAACAAAGCACTAACACTCTCATTTATAAGATCCTGGAAGAAGTGTATGCCAGCCTCATCGTCCAAGTCCAACCGAAACTTCTCTTGGAGCTATTCCGCACCCAAACAATCCCAGTCATATAAAAAAAATAAAAATAAATATAAACAGATTACAAATGTAAAAGTAGGTACCTTGGGAATGCCTTTCTCAGGATCAGACGCTATGTCAGGAATGTTAGAACCCACCATTAAATGAAACAGATTTAAAATTAGGTTACTAGATTTCGGAGGATGTTGTACGCTTCACAACAATATGATTTAAACCTTGTATAGCATTGGCCACAAGGGACAAGCAAGCAATTATTTATGAAATCTCAATCAAATATAATCCAGAAAAACAGACCTAAAAGAGAAGTGTGAAGCATGATTTTTTTTCTAAGAGACAGAGAGAGAGGGAAATAAACCTGTCTGCTCCAACCATAGCCTCGACCATTTCTTTGCAAAGTTTCATTTTGGGTGTGGGGGGGAAGGGCTTGGGATCTTGTCCAAGAATATAACCAAAATCCACATGGAAAAGGCCCCCATCATCCCTGAGAAGAAGATTGTCTAGATGCCTGTCTTTCAGAAATGTGATTTAGCTTGACAGATTCAGAAATGCTCTAGGAACTACAGAACTCAAAAACAAGACCTAGAGCAGATAATCATCCATGAAATGGGAAAGTGACTGTGAAGAGTTATAAGATCTTAGATGCAAGATCAACATCCAAGGCATAGCAACATTATACACGCCTTTGCTAAGAAGAAAAGGAAACATACACATGCTACTAAAGCAAAATAATAATAATAATAATTCATTTATTTGGTGCCATCCATAGTCTAGAAGTATGAAGATGTGACATGCTCATGTACAGCCTGGATGTCTGAACATTTCAAAAACTATTGCCTTGGCCCCATCCTCACTACCTCTGCTTCTACTAAACCTCACAATGAAATGAAAATTTAATTGCTGATAAAAATGTTCAGTAAATATTTAGACAGACAATACCGATACACAAGACCAAAAGTTACCTGTCTCCAATTCCCAGTATGTAAGTCATAACAGAGTAACCAGCACAACTTTTTATGAATGTTTCATGGCAGGTGGCTGTAATCCCAAATGGTCCATGCTCATTGGGATGAAACTTCTGCAAATAGCTTATAATGCTACAATACTCTGAGTGAATCTGGGCAAGCAAATAAACATCTGATTAATCTTTTCATTGTCGCATATCTGAAATACTAGATAAAGATATCGTATATTGATTTATCAATGTATCTTTTTCAAATAAGACTACTGGAAATAGCATCTTTCAAAGGATATTTAATACCTGTGCTAATGAACGAGATGGTATGAATTCTAACATTCCCTCATCTTGTCCAGTTGCAAGCACCTTAGATGCAGTTAAGTGGAAGTCAAGATTTTCAAGCTTAAGCTAACGATCCATGAGTGACACCATTTGCACAACCTGAAGTAACCACACATCAAGATATGGCTGATGTCAAAAGGTTGCCACCTATGTCCCACACAAATTAAAACTTTCTTTGGATGGATGGAAGAAGAAAGAAAGGAGAAAGAGGAGAGGAAAGGACGGTTTAAGAATTTGGTCCAAGAGTAGAGGTTTAGCAGTATACCAATTGATCTTGCTGAATATCATCACCCTTCACAAAAATGATCTTGCAAGTTCCACCACTAGCTGTTCTGAAAGTCAGAAGCAAAGGATGCAATGCATTTTCGAATATAGATGACTCAGATGGCACAAACCCAATTATGAGAATGCCTGAAGCCAGTGGTGACCTTATTGACTGAACAGACACCATGAAATATAGACAAGGAACTTTAGCACCAGAAATTAACAGACAGCATAATCAAAATATTAAAAATTAAATGATTATGAAATTTTAGATTAATGAGAGACTTTGAATCAAAAAATTACCTCTCCAAAATAAGTAAGTTCACTAAGAAGACCAGGAAGAAGCTGTCTACGCTTTTCAATTTCTTCTGGGTATTGCCTCGTACATTTCCAACATCTCTCATTATAGAACACAATTGAGCAGTCAGTTCTGTCTGGCGCACCATACTCTGCCACAATTTAGATCCATCCTCTCCATCAACACCAGGAGTTGACTGCTACAAAGAGAATGCAATCACTGAGCTGTAAAATTAAAATATCATCTAGAAGCTGTTTGTTTAAATCCTTAGGCTTGACAAGGTAGAATCATATTAACAAAGCACCAATTTCAGATACCAGTTCTATTCATCAAAAGGAACGGAAGTTACATGCAGGCTAACTAGTATTTTAAAACTTGAAAGTTGTATGATTGTCTGTCAATAAACCTGCTCATGTTATACTTTAGTACTATAATTTCTTGTAAATATGCGGCATCAATGTTTACCAAAAAAGTAATATATAACTAAGAATCACACCTTCAAACTTTCTTCCAAGATCTCGTGTGTAGAATAAAAAGGTTTGGCATGCACAGGATCATGAAACTCCACAGAAACATACCAGTGAAGAAAACTAGCCAACTCAATGTTGCGTGAAGCTGTAACAGTTTAAAAATGCTCTCAAAAACCATCTAGTTAATTGTACAATAAATAAAATGTGGCCTTAGAACATGTAAAGACGAGTGTGCACTCACAGACACGATTTAAAATTTTAAAGTGCTTACAGCGTTGTACGAGAAATTGAGAAAGGCAAGATTTATCAGAGCCCTCAAATCGAAGAGCCTGAACCAGTTGCAGTAAGTGCACTGGAGTTCTTCGTCATCAACTCTTTCAAGAATGCTGACAAAATAAGCACGAACCTTTTAAAAAGAAGGTTTGCAATCAGGCATTATTAAGACTATGGATGAGATGTTTAAATAATCAACATTATTTTAAACGAAAATAAGCTGTTCACAATTTCTATTTCCATAAGTGTAAGACATTCCCAAAAGCTGTTACTGTAATTGTAACCACATTAGGCAATTTCTATTTCTGTTTCTAGATTTTCTGCACTTCGCTACTTTTCCACATCAGGCAAAACTGGTCTAAGCACCCCAAATGCAGCTCTCTTCGAGATCTTAACCAATACGAAATGACATTTAAGTTTGGCAAGACTTTTTGATACAATAATCGACGGTCTTCCTTTTCTCTCCATGTTATTGTGAGGATGCATGGTAGAGAAACTAAAATCAATCCTACAATAACTAATATTTCTCTGAGACAAATCCACCAAGTCAATGAATATTCTCAATCAAAAGAAAAAAAATGGTATTGTACTAGTAAATACCCCCACCTCCCTTCCAATTAATTTCTTGTCAAATAAAGAACCCACAGCTGTATAGACGAAATCTTTCAATATAGATTTATCTTTAAATATGACAATAAAAACACCAGACTTATCTTTAAAATGCACCTACCCCTTCACTTTCAAAGACAGGTGAAAGAAGCTCCAATGCATCAGAGACATCAATCATTTCCGACCTCCCATCAGTTCTAAAGCTTGCTTTGCTTCCTTTAGTGGGAATCAGCACAACAATCTCAGAAATTGCCAATATTGAGCAATAATATTAAGCACATAAATAAGATTTAGATGCCAATTCAACCGAAAAATGAAGGCACACCAGAGAAAAAAAAAAGATTATCACAGTATTTCTTCTTGTTAAACTTAAAAAATAGTCAGCTGAATTGAAAAAGGTTGAATGCGATAAGAAAGCAAAATTTCAGAGTCACTAAAAAAAATAAATACAGAAAAACAGATTACCTTATAAATTGGACAGTTTCCCTAATGAGCTGAAAGTAGAAGTCATTGAGGTTTGTTGCTAACCTAGTACCATTTATAGTGCTAGCAGCGCACAAAAGTAATAGGTTAGAATATTTAATGCAAGAGCATTTGCCCATGGCACAAACTTAGCATGTCAGATAGAATCTCATAACTTTTCTCAAAGACATCCCAAAACAACAGCAATGGGCAGGAATATAAGAATTATCCCAAAAATCTTAAGAAAGGTTTTGAAAAGAGAAATAGGGGAAAAGATTGATGCGACATACAATTACTGAGACAATAAGTTAATAGTTATAATAGAAACAAGAACGAGAGAATGCTGACCCGAACATCACTCTGTTCAACACTTCGGAGGAACTTTGTAAGAGCCTCCTTCTCAGACATCAATGAGAAACGAAATTTCCAATGGAGTTGTTTTTCATCTCCACTCAAGGTCGTTGTTGGTGGGTATTTTAGAATTCGTTGTATTGACCAATCACATAATTCTCAAGCCTTAAAATATCAATCAATGAATAGCATGGAAATATATTGTACCATAAAGCATTAATGATGTAACATAAATCAAACTGTAAATTTCAAACTTTGCTAACTGAAGTTGAGAAATATGTATTTTGAAAGTTTGATTACAGGATTCTATGTTTACTTCCGCTCATTGGAGCTTGGTTTAAGGTCCCTGTCAATAATGCCACAAGTTAAACTCCTGGCCAGTTTTAGTTGCTTGTACTCCAAGGGATTTATCTTTCCTATTTCTGGGTCCCAACCAGTGACAAGTCCATTTGTTGAAGCTCTAGGAGTGGGTAATAAGAAATTTGCTCCTGACTCCCACATGCCAAACAAAAGAAAAGCCACCACAGTTAATAATTTGTTCAACACGATGAAACTAATTTGAACCACCCTAATGTTTAAGTAACTGTAATTCTTAGTACGGTAAAACATAACGTAATAGATAGGGATCTCATTTAATCATCCACAGAAAAATTGGAAAGACAAATGTTAACTTATGATCTAGCATCAGAATTCAGCTTTTAACTAGCAGACATACAACAATCACCGATGATATCAAACCTGAATTGAGATACAAGTAATGTCTAGATAAACAAGGTCAACCTATGACATTTCTTCAAATCACCATTACATGTTAGTGTTAGCTATATTAAATTGATATATTTTATATATAAATGGCCAACACAACAAATCATATGAGAGAAAGAGATTCACTATGACAAAACTTGTAATGAATGTATATAATTTAAAAAGAAAAAACCAAGTAAATAGAGAAGAAAAATATTAGGGAAAAAAATCACACTTACACTGATATTTTTGTGAAGGTTATATAGTATGTGTACAAATGCAACAAAAATTTGAATCAATAAATATTTGATGATTGTAGATGGTTATTACCTGAAAGACAACTCGGTGTTCAAAACTACAGAAATTAACAACCAAGTATAAATGAGAATTTCCATTTCAAAAGCTTTCTTGCTCATTAATTATCTTCATAGATTTGAATGTGAGACAATCTAGCCAATCAATGTGCTGAATCTGTCTTTGTTCATATTTATTTACAACTTTTCCAAACGCTCCATCTCCCCATGCTCGCTCTTAGGAACCTATTTAGGATAAAACATTGAATGGGTTAGCATAACCATCCTTTTAATAAAAATAACATGCTGAAGCAGTGACAATTTATTTAACTTATTTATTCATTGATGATTAGGAACCTTTCCAGGAGTAGTTGTAGGCAGCGATCCATCTGCCTCTTTTGCAGGCCAAAGCATAAGCTTTTGCTTCCCAGTTTTGAGTTGCTTTTTACTGTTAAAGAGGAGTACAGTAGCCCAACCAACCAGTTCTTCTTCTTTCCCATATGAAACATCCCAAACCTGAGTTTCAGAGGGCGTCAAGAATAAATAAAGTGCCAGCTCCTATCCATGAAACTGCAAAGTGTTTGACCAAATCCTAAAACTTCTACCAGAAACAAATTAACTGAAATTGCTAACACGCCATTAGTAAGTTAAAACTGACTTGGAAAAAACAATAAACATACACATGCAAACAAACACACCCACAAAATGAATTGAAAACACCTAAAGGAAGCAGTGAAATTGCCAACTCACTGTTAAAGCAAGTTGTGAGTGTGCAGTTGAGTCCCGATATTTAGTACTCAACGCGATAAGTTCGTTCCAGCAATATGTTGGTCCCATAGATTCCAGAAAAAGTACAAGCAATAAAAGTGGCGAAGCCTTTTTCTCATCGGAAGGCCAAACGGCGCACCGTCAATGTACAATGTACAATGCGCACTCAACATACAGCTCAGGTCTTCTCTCCTCAGCAGCGGAATCAATACCTGAACGAGGAAATACAGTCGAAATTCCAGAAATGTTAACAAACTACCGATTCGCGGAAAATTCAGTAAAATTAAACGAGTATTCCACACTACTACTTCAAAAAGAATTTAGTACTCCGCTCAAGCTTTAATTGCGACGTTTTGGCCAGAAACTTGTACAATAACGTACAAATTAATTGATTGGAAACTAGTAGTAATTCCTGAATTGGGAGATTTGATAGAAGGCAAAGTTCGTTCCAATCTCTCTACTACGCGAAAAGTTACTGGGAGATTGATGTCGCACGACAAGAAGAATCGGAACTCGTTTCCACTCATGGTTTATTTTCGCTTCAAAGGCTGCGCATTCACGTAATTTAGAATTTTCGAAGACCTTTTCGGTGTGAGAGAGTAGGTAATCTCATCGAAGTCTCAGGCGAGTAGTCGTGGAAGAGACACAGGCTGAGACGATCGAACCTTCTTTTTTTTTTTTTTTTTTTTGATTTAGGGAATGGAGGAAAATCATTGAAAAAGTAAATCGGGTTATTATCAAATTCGTACATGAGGTTTTGCGTTTTATCCAATTAGGACACAAATTGCCTGATTTTTCTCGTTCCTACAGTTACCTGGCATCAAAATCGGTAAAACCCTTCAGGGGCAAAATCGATAATTTAAGTAGTATTAGTTCCGTGACCCAGAATTTTAAAATAAGACAATCCGGATTAAGTGACCCCGACTCAGAATTCTAAACAAGAAGTCCTAAACATTTATGACATCTTATATGGTATAATTAGTAAATTAATATTTTTTGTCAATCTTTCGAAGTTTCGTGTATTAAATGAAACTAAAATTTTGATTTAGACCTATGAGATTGTCAAAGAAAGAGGCCTTTATTCTGTAAAAGCAAGGTAAACGAAAAATGGTACAAGCATAAGTTTAATTGCGTATGATGTTAACTAATGGCAGGAGCAGAAAAGCAATTTTGAGCATTTAAATAAAATTTAAGAGATTTGTATATTATTTATTTATTTAATAATATATTATGTTCAGAAAGAAAATAAGAGTGAATGATAAAAATAAACTCTAGTCACGTACTTAAAATAATTTTACAAGATTTTGATACGAGATTAGGATAATTTTACAAATTTTTTATTGTCAAAAAAACAAAACTCTCATTCACTTTATCGCTGTAACCAAATGAATTATGTGATGACATGGATTTGTTAAAGATTTGCATGTCAATAGTATAATAATTATTTAAGATTGAAGTCTTGTCCACGTATTTAACTGTAGTTAAAAATACTATTTGAATTCTTTGTAATACATCTCTTAATAATTTTAAATACCTATTCTCGATATAGTATGTTAAGATTTTGTTTATAGAATTGGAAGCTCCACTTCTTTACTTATTATGAACAATTATAATTTGGCACTAATTAAGAATAAGAATACAGTAAAAAATATCATATGTAAAGCACTATAATTACATTATTTTGTCAAGATTTACATGACATTATTATGTATCAAGCAATTTTGTGAGAATAAGTTACCGAGCCAAATATACATATATATATATATATATATATATATATATAATAATAATAATAATAATAATAATAATTACATAATAATTAATAAATTAATATTTATATCTAAGTCTTAAGTAAAAAATATAAGTCAAACTTATTTTTTAAAAGTTCATAAAAAAAAATATTTGCAAGATACAGTAATTATATCTATAAAAGAAAGTTAAATTTAATAAAAAAAATAACTTTTGGACCCAAATCTCACATACTGTTCATTATTTTCTCCACTTACTCTCTTATGCAAACACAAACCATAACTTAAAAGAATACCCTTTCAGTTCTTTTTTTTTTTTTTCTTTCTTGTTTCTGTTGTTTAGCTTACTTACCCTTAATTTAAGCGTTAGAGTTTCTTTAGCAGATAATCATTAATACTTTGGGCTCTTTTTTGTATTGGCAAGTTTTTGATAAACAGTGAATATTAAACTTTTGTTGCGTGGTACTCAAACCAACTTTACAAAATCCTAATCTACACAAAATCCAAACAAGATTTGGGCGTGCGCATATTATAAAGCAAATAAATCAATATATTAATGATAATTTGTAATAAATAATATATTTTTAATATATTATAAAATAATTAATATAGTAATTTTACCAAATTTTAGACATATTATCTCAAATCATTTTAATCTATCGATTTCTCTTCTCTCCCCTTCTTTATAAACTTCCTCTTTCGTTTTCAAGTTTCCAATCCCTCCACCACTGAGGAGAAATATTTCACATCGGTGGTTATTTTTCATTCATGCTTATAATATTATCCTTTAGCCTTTTTTTTTCCTGTCTCTCTATTAACCTAATATTATTCTACATCTATGGGAAGGGGTAACCACTTAGACTTTGATATAAGGTGTCCTTGGTTACTTTGTTGTGCTAATAATAGGGGTTCTTTGTGTTTAAAGTTGCTGTTACTCAAATTTGGTAAACTCTTTTATTGTAAAAGAAAGATTTTTACAGAAAAGATACCAGTTGATCAGTCAATAAAGCCAACTAGAATAGAGATCTAACTAGAAAAGCTACGAGAATATCCCAAATTAAGCCTGAGTTGTCATATACTTGCATTTTTACAATGTATTAGTTATCTCTGCCTCCTTAATCGATTAATATGGCTTAATGGCTTAATTGATTATATACTATGCAGATCTATCGAAAAAAAATTTTCTCTGTGATCAGTGAATCAGAGTTGTGGTTTAGATTGTTATAGGTCTGTTGTGGATCTTAAAGTTTGTAATGAATTTGATGTTGGTTTGCAATCTGTTATTTGTGCAATGAAATAACACTCTAATAAATATTTTTGAAATTATTATCGTAACTGGCTGCAGAGGCCAAATTCAAAACACTAGGGGCATGTTTGCATGATTTGCCGTACTGCGGTATTGATACTCCGTTTGCACTAACTATTTTTGTACCATGTTCAAACAATAATTTAAGGCTGTGAGGCTGTACTGTATTGCACAAAATCATAATCTGTGCGGGAAAATTAGACACGCACCCCCATGGGTCATGGCTAGACCGTGCTATTGTATAATAATAATAATAATAATAATATATTTAATTTAATGACATTATTTTAATATTTAATATTATTTTTATTAATATTTAAGGAATTCAAAATTTTACTGTTGTCAAACAATTGCCACTGTCAATCATCACTGACAACTACCTACAGGAAATTTGAAGTTCAAATCTTTGGCTAACGGGCGATTATCAGAAATAGCAAACATATGTCATCAAATCGAGTGTTTCACGAAGATTCTGATGATATCGACGATGTTTCAACGGATGATGAGGATTGACAGAGAGTGGTGGGTGATGATAGTTTTTCATGATCTGCAATAATAATTTAATTTAATTATTAATAGAAAATATAATTAATAATAAATAATAAAATAACATTATATATATTTTTAAAATTATACAGTACAATGCAGTACCAATATGATACTATATTAAAATTTAATACATTCCAAATATAGTCTATTACATTATAATACAATCTACCTTCTTGAATATAGTCTAATACATTTTACCAAACGTGCCCCGAGTAAAATATGTATTTTCTGATTTGATAAAATGAAAAACTACATTAACAGAGCTGATGATAATTAATAGGGTAATTTTAACATATTTCGGCCGAGATTTACAGAAATGCCATCTAGAAAGAAAGCAAGCTTAAATTAACAAATACTGCCCCTAATTTAACAGCCCAACTAAGTTGAGTTAATTGACTTTTTTTGGAATAAAACGTTAATTTTTCCTACACTTTAACACAAAAGAAAGCGGAATTTTTTATAGATCATCAAATTATATTCCTTTATGTAAAACAATAAACTAACAGAATAGAAGTGATTTTTTTTTTGTTTTTACCCACAAAAAAAAGTAAAACTAAACGCCCATTAAAATATTCTGTTAATTTCACAATTCGTTTCTAATTGGCATCAAAGCTTGGAAGATGTTGACAGTGAAATTTCTGTCTTTGTCATGTATTCAGTCAAAATTAATTAGAAATTTAATTAATTATTATTATTTTTATTTTCACATGTAAGAAATGTATGTTGCTCACCTGAGAAATACCATTAAGATTTTTTGACACAAATATCCCGCCAATCAAGTAAAAAATCTTCACACGCATCAGACAAAATATTTAAGCTTTCTAGGAGTAAATATAATTCCAGCAAATATAAGACACTGAGATTTGAGACGACCAAAATTATCATAATCAGCATAATCATCTCTGTCTCTCAACGCCTGATCGCCACCACTACAAACGGCCTTCGTTCCCTGCAAAATGTTTGCAAAAAAAAAAAAAAAAATCAATATGACTTCCTTAGAAACGTGACAATATTTAAAGTAGAATGTGACACTGGGATTTGCGGAGTTTTACTTTTGTTGATATCTGTAAGAAATATGGACAATCTACAATTTTACTTCGTCAACAAAAAGATGCTAACATTCTCCCTTTTGACTATTTAATAAGATTTTCAGACGCTTTCTTATGAAAATGAATGCCGTTTATTCTACACATAGTAAAGGTTAAAAGCAACATGGAAATGGACTCAAGCCCAATGGACTCAAGCCCAATGGACTCAAGTCAAATAAACACAAGCTCAAACTCAGCATTGACATTCTAAAATAGCTTTTGTTTTGGCAGTGAGTGTCGGCAGAATTGTGTTGTAACAGAATAAGATCAAGCGATGTCAAAAGGCCCCACACATACACCAATAGAAGATTTCTTAGAACAGGTTTCTTGCTTTCCAACTCTTTGTATGTGCTATACCCAATATTCATTCATTTGAAATTTAAGAAGTGCTACAATCTCATCTTAGTGAAATACAGGATGTAGCATACAATTTTTCCAATTTTCAAATGTAGACAAAACTGTTGTAACAAAACATAATGTAATCAAATGATAAGCAAAGATCGGGAAAAAAAAATTACTAGACCTTTTAGCATTTACTCTGAGCATGAAAAGCTCGTAGGTAAATATAATTTGCAGAAGTATGAACTGGTACTAGAGGCCTATAGAATGATAACATATTATGAACGATAAATAACGGATTAAAATGAGTAAATTCAAGTGCCTCATCCCGGATGATAATATGATTAAATTCCACCACCTTTGAGATGACTGGTTGCATCTGTACTGTATCTACTTACACCCACACCCTTTATGGATTTTCAAGTTATTTGCCATTAACACATTCTACAAGACACAACTTTATTTTACTTTTTTTGGGCGATGCATTGCCTTCTTAAGAAATCAGTCAGTTGTGATTGTTTGCAGTTATGAATGCAAGTCAAAAATCAGCACATGAAAGAACTGTGCATAAACAATGAACTGAACTTATACCTTCCCAGTAAGAAGAATGGCTTCCGCCGAGCTATCATCTCTAGCATCATTAAATGAGCGAATGAGCTCCTTTAACTGTTTGTGGCCGAACCAAGTTTCTTCTTTCCGGCCTATTAATCGTATGTATATATATATATATATATAACACAAACTAACTAATAACCATCTTACCTTGGCTATCCCTTCCCCGACAGCTTTCTCATAAATAACGTCGGTGAATTCCTTGCCAGACATCACATACAATTCTCCAAAAGACATGGGGGCATCGCACTTCACCGTCTATTCGGTGATAGCGGTCATTCATCGAAGTATTATTTAACACAATGGATCGCAATTGGTATCCGTGGTCGTAACCGGGACAAGATGGTTGGCAACAGGGTCCATTCTCCTTCTTGGAAGGCCATCTCCTTCGATGAAACTTGCGCCATTGGAAGGTCAGTGTGAAGCTCTTTACATGAAATATAGGTTTATCTAAATTTTGAAGTGTAACCGTTGAAATGATGTAAAGGAATCGTATCATTTATTTAAAATGTCAGATGTTGAATTTTGACTTGGAACCGTTGGATAAGGCTGACAAAATGGCTGTGTCCAAATTATCTACGGGCAGCTGCGCGGGCATGAATATTGTGTATTCTTTCTTTCTTTTTTCTTTTTTCTTTTTTTTTTAAAGTGAAGCTTAAAACGGTGCGTTTGGTAGAAGACGTCAAACAAAACTACACGATTTTGTTTTGATGTTAGTTGAAAAAAAAAAAAAAACCTTTTCGAATAATTTTATTATAGGCGGAAAATGGAGTAGATTTCTCCGCCCAGCCCAGTAGTTCAGTTCCGAGCGAGGGGTTGGACTGCTCAAACCATGACTTATTAAGCCGGAGTGGACTGTTGAAAACTGCCCAGGTGGGAATTTATTTTGCATTTTGTTCATGCTCCTCGTCCTGATGTCTACCCTCATTTTCTCTGTGATCAGTAGAAAGTTTGGTTCACTTGATGAGTTAGTTTCTCTGTAGTCGCCTTTTTTTCCTCCATTTTCAAAAAAATAGCATGGTGCTTTTACTCTTCAGATTTCATATACGCTCATGCGGTTTGGCTATCCGACCAATCTGAGAACTAGGATATTTTAAGGAATGAGGCATTTTCTCTCTTCTTTCGGGTAATAATGTCTTTGGCTAAAATTAGAAGAAAGACAAACAGGCTGAATGTTTTCGAAAGTTCTATTGATGAACAACAATACATTGATTGATTGCCGAGAAAGTTAATAGGAAATTGAAATGCTAAGAATTCCATTGCTATTTTAATTGGTTCTATATTTTCCATTCATTTGCTTTGGTTCTCTTGCTTGTTTGTATCCGTATTTGTCAGTGGATGCCTGAACAATGTGTGGTTGCTTAGTAAATGGTTGACAAGAGAAGGATATTGAAATTCAATAGTTTACATATACAGAGATAAGAGAAGGATATTTGAAATGCCATATTTTACAGATAGAGATCTATTTATTACAAATCAAACAACCAAGCGCCCGTAACTATCTCACAATCTGACAATCAAGATAAACAGTCATAGCCCGCCTTAATATTCTGCTATCAGCCTATAGGATCTGGGGATAATAGACCCCATGTTTTCTCTTCCTTTGATGAAAGGTAAAAGGGCAAATTCCGTTAACAAACAAGGCTCCCTTAGTATTCTGCTATCAGTCTATAGCTGATATTAATATTGGTATTCGCTCACATAATGAAAGCCAATGTATCCCTAATAGAGAAGAATTTCTATAAGCTAAGAACTGCCTAAATATATATTCATTCATAACCAAACTAATTAATGGTGTTATAGGGGGCAGCAAATCATGCCTGCCACACAAATGAATACACCGTAGTCACCTTAGGCTGAGCTCAACATGCATCATGATCTGAATGAGGCCGATTGCTTGGAGGCTTGCCCATCCGTAAACAACCAATTGGGGGCACAGTTGGAGTGCTTAACTCCCCAAAAGTCTGCCAGCAGAAGGGATCAAACATGTGGTAGCGTTCTTGCTGTGGTTTTAGCTCTATTAAAGATAAAGTTACATCTATACATGGTAGGCTGTCACTGCAGGCAAAATGTACAGGCTTTACTGTGTATGTCCCTCTAATTTTCTCATATGTAATTCCTGATAGAGCCACTGCTGATGTTTGGTTTTTGCATTTGCTTTTGTCACAGTAGAATTGGTCAATCACAATTGGAAGTTGGACCTCTGAAACTTGAATGTTTGAGAAAAGTACCCCCTGAACAGAGCCTGACCCACCCTGCAGACATGAAATTTGAAATAATTGAGAAAAATTACTGGTAAACTGGAAGTGTCAGACTCTGGAATGTTTGGCCAATTAAAGATATGAAAAGGAAATGGTATTCTTTGAAAACTCCATTTGTCCAATGCTCAAAAACTTGGTTAGAATTTATCGAAAGAATCAAGAATATGTTTCAAATTCTTTGATATTCCTTAAAATTTGTTATAAACTTTGGGAATAGGTTTAGAAGCTCTTAGAAGAAGTTTTTAAAATGACTATAAATAAGATGGTGAAAATCTTGTGGATTATTAACCTTCATGTGGTTTAAATCTTAATACAGTGTGTATAAGGCATCACTCCAGTTCGGTACTTTTCATTTAAGTTTTTTATTTCTGTACTTGTTTGTTAATCTAACCCCTTCACTCTACTTTAGCTTCTATCACATTACTTTGACAGGGTCTTTCACAGGTATTGCTTTTATTATGTTAGTTCTAATCTAAATTATAGCATGGGATTGCATATGGTATCAGTACCTGCCAAGTCTTGATTCTGACACCATTCATGGTGTTATGCATCATAACATCTCGGACAGTAATGTTTGAGACACAGGCCTTGGTGTTATCTCTTCCCAGACTTCCAATGCTGATTCCATGTCCTGGTCCACAATTCACATTGTATATGTATACATTTGAGCATCCAGTTTGAATGGAAACACAGTCATCTCCTGCAAAAATATCACATTTTAATAGCTTAGCAGCAATGCAACTTATGCACCTCTTTTATACATTTGGTATTTATATCATACAAATTGGCTTTAGTTTAACTTATGAGAATTTTCAATTTTGCTAATGATGCACGCTGTTTTTAAGTTAAATTAAGCCTTCGATTTTATGGTAGCATGAGATTATAAAAGCTTCATTTACTGAAGTACCAGATATGTGATCCTAGTTTACTTATTTCTATATTGTATGCTGTCTAATTAGGCCTTCATCTAAGCAGAAGTTGACAAGACCGAAGATGAGAGCAGAAGAATATGTTGTAAGATGAAGACGAAAGGCAAACTCGAAAGTCGCAAGAATACAGCAGAAGATGTGTTCTTATTGCTGGTGGGGTTCAAAAACTCATCCTAAATTGGTCCATCCCCGACAAGTTTGGGTAGGATGGGTGTCAAATACCTAACGGATGAAACTTTGCAGAATTCTGAAGACTGCTTGTTGCCATGTGTCCAAGAATAACGTTATGGGCTGAGGATAAGATTTTGCTGTGAATGTTAAGGAGCCTATTCTAAAGCATGCCAATTATGCTATATTTTTTTTCTCTTTTGGATCTGTGGTTATGACAGTGCCATCAAGTGTTCACAGATAATCTCAATTTTGGCTCTGCGGGTCCTGTTCTTGTTTGTCAAGATCCAAGTTTGACCTGCAGCTTATCATTTTCTGGTTGAATTTGGTTTATATGGCAAAATTATGAATCTACAAGTCATCTAATTACCGCAAGCAAGATTGGTTCCGTGAATCAGCACATCTTTCGAGTTCTGCAAGTGAATTCCATCAGTGTTGGGACTGTCACCGGGTGATGAAATGCTTATATCATGAACCAAAACTCCATTGCAATCATCAAACTTGAGGTGGCATTGCGGACTGTTTTGAATTGTTATTCCAGTGACCGTAACATTAAAGCTTCCGTAGAACCTCAGAGCCTGCGACACAGCATTGGATGTTAAGAGAACTTCGGGGTCACAAATTTCAACAGAAATATTGGTAGCTATGAAGTGGTCCTTACAGTTGGCTTGATACTTGGCATTTTCCCAGATAGTTGACTTCTTATCTGCCACACCATTTCAATGAGATTGAAGATTAGTTTCCGATATTCAATTTTATAATTACATGGGACATCAACAAAGTGATGAAGGTAATTAAATTACCGGCGTTGGTGGCTTGTTTTGTACTGTTTTGTTGTTTAATGGGATGATGAGCTTTGATTCATCATCTATAGGATCATCGTATGGGTAGTCTTGCCACCAAACTGAGCCTCTTCCATCAATTGTACCTTTTCCCTGAATTGTAATTCCTCTTAGCTTTGTGAAATCCATCCACCATAACAGACCTTTGCCCCAATCTTTGGAGCTTGTTGGTGCAATTATCGTGCCATCCAGCTGAGAAACATTAATCAACTTTTCAGTTTCTTAACATACAGTACTGTGCGAAAATTGGATCCTCTTCATTGAGTTACAGCCTCTTTGACCAAAATGTTACGATCTATAATGATTTCGAATTTCATTGATTTACCTGGAATACGATGTTTGCTTGGCAATATGGTCCAGAAAATGAAATGGGTCCAACTAGAAAGACAGATTTTGCTGGGACCATCATCCTTGATGCTTCAACTTTACAAGCAGCTGCCCAAGCAGCTTCAAATGCCTGCATGAATCCCATGATTCAATTGTAATATTCTACGACAGAACAGCTATCTTAATTCTTTACCAGAAAATAAATAAATAAATAATAATAAAAATGCATTATCAAATTCACAATAATTATGATCACAAAATTGCAGTTGGAGTTGGTTGTGTGATGAAAATAACTGTAAGCAATTATTGTTGAAATCGTGACTGAACTACTGTAACGAGAACCAATATTTTTTGCATGGGCCTACGTTGGTATTGTTGTTGTCTTTTTCTTTGTACTTCTTGCTGCTATGTACTTCATGTATATATGCATACACTTTTTTTTATCTGGCTTAGCTTTTTTTCAATTAAAAAAATAAATAAATAAAACCCTAACGCACATTAACTTTAGTTGTGTTGAAATACCCGATTTAAAAATTAGAGATTTTGACCTTAATGGTTTTGAATAAAACTAAAAACAGGAATCTTTCTTATTCATGATATTACATTAGTTGTCAAATTATGATAAAAAGTAAGGTTTATATAATTTGAAAATAATGAAAATTATCATGCACGGAAAATCTTATTTTTTTAGAATTGGATTATAAATTTTTTCTAATATTATTAACTTTTCAACATAATAAATTCTAATGGATTGATTATGCAATGCAGTCTTTAATAAATAATTAAATAAATGTTATTATTTACCAAATTTTTAAAAACTGTGGACGTTACAAAAAAGATAATGACTAAGAGAATATACACATAATTCTATTTTTGAAAAAGCTCCTTAACCCTGAATGTGACTCTGCCATTCATGAAAACTGCATTGATTTTCAATAAAATCTCGTTACGTAATTATTAAAAGGCGTTTATAAATATCATGAGACTCAAAATTATATAATTTTAAAGAGTATGCCGTGAATTGTTGACGGCCAATTTAGAAATTTGGGAAGCTCTGCATTTGTACTAAGAATTCTTAATTATACAAAATTTGAACGTCGCATACCTTTGTGTCATCAGTAATTCCATCACCCTTAGCGCCAAAATTCATGACGTCAAAGACCAAAGAACGGCTGCCGGCATTGTAACCTTTCTTTGGTGGGCTCGGCGGAGGAATACCCTTTACAGGTTTCGTAGGAACCGCCGGAGATAATGGAGGAGATTTATGAGATGGCGTCTTTGTTTTCTGTTTGTTTTTTGATCCCCCATTGTGATGATTATGATGACTACTTCCTTTATAATTCTTCTTGGAAAGAGAAGCTGAGTTGCTTCTACTGTGCCTCCAATGCCTTCCTCTTCTGGCACTGCAAGGCTCAAAAGTTACAGACCAAACAAGGAATGCAACGAAGAGAATGAATGTGAGGCTTCTGAAACTTGACCCTCTCATTTTGGCTGTATTGTGGAGGACAGAAGAGTTAGAGAGAGAAATTAAAGAAAGAGAGAAAGAGCTTGAATGGTTTCTTTTAGCTAATAAGTCATGGTTTATTTATGGAGGCCGGAGAGCAGAGCTCATGAGACGAAAATGTTATAATTTATAAACAAAGATTGCTTTTAAAATTTGATAATAACCGTGGCATTCCTTCCTTTTTTGTTCTTTATTAATCATTCGAAAGCTGGATTAATTTTGCTCATCTAATGTAATCATAGGGCCCATTTTTTTGCCACATGTAAAATTATTTCTGCATGTGACTCATCCGATTGTGTATGCTAACCATATCTTTCTTCGATTATTAATAGATTCCAAGCCCTATTTAATCACGGCAAGCTCAATGCAACTATTCTATTCTATTCCATTCCATATCTATCGAATTTTCTTTGTTCTTTCAGCTTATTTGCAGACTAATTTTCAATTCTCTCATTATTCGTTAATTGGTTTCATTTGTATGCATTATTTTCGTGTATCCATGCAATTCAATCCAATCGAAGAAGTGGATGAAACTTATATTTGTAAACTGTATACTCCCCCTTCAGATCTTATGATCTTATAGTCCTCTGTTTTGCTTTGTCCACAATTTCTATTGTATTTGTTCCATCTTTCTTTTTTCTTTTTTCTTTTTTTTTTTTTTTTCTAATAACGGAAAAGCCAAAAAGATAACATGTGAGTGGGTCTTTATGGTGTCAAAGGTCGGGCACTGATTATAACAGCTCTGTATGGTCACATGCATCGTTCACGGGATCCAATTTTGAATTTTGTCTTCAGTTCAAAATAGCCCTCAACTCCAGTGAACTATGGCAACAAATTTTCTGAAGAAAATCTAGAGTCTGATTTCTCTTATTGAAGAAAATATTTTTCCTAAGTAGTTTAAACCAACGGTAGTCATCTCATCTCCTGTTTCCAAGAGAACAACTGATGGTCATATCTGCTATATAAAAATGCATTGTTACAGGTTTTTAACCAGAACAATAATTAAGATTATATACCTTTTGCAACGCAATAGTACCAAATAGAAAACCTGATCTTTACGCTCATAGTTTTCACTTTCTTGATGTTTCATTGATTTAGAAATTATTTTTAAAAAACTATATTTGCATTAGCTATATATTAAAAGACATACAAGGTACAACCAAATAATGAAATTAATATAAGAATAAAAGAAATGTTCTTGTTGGAGTTTTTGAAAGAGAAAAACGAAAGATTGATTGTTATATATTGTAGAATATAGAAAGACAGCAACTGCTGGCAATCGGATCGTGAAATTCTAGAAATCAAATTATCACGTAAAATTTGATGGAATTGGGACCACTAGGCCGTGATTGAAGGGCTGGATAGGTCGACAATGCACTGAGCTATAGGTACTTGTTATCACATTCCAATCAAAGCTTTGTTATGAAAAATTTATTAATTGTGATCATATCAAAGGATTCCAAATTAACTCAAGAGCATGTAATACATCGAATAAGTTAAACATGTACCCACTAGAATAAAAATTAAGATAAGTATTCAAGACCTCAGAATTTCTTTTCGTTTCGTTTCATTTCAAATGATTGAAATACAGAATAGAATAGATTAATATATGTTGTAGAAGTAAACTTGATGATGATGAATTTTTTGCTATTTTCTGTCTGTTTGTCTACGGGGACTGTGACGAATCAGTAATCTATTATATGTAGGCGTCGTCGTATTTTTATCTGGACAAAATATTTTCACAAAACCAAACTTCAATTTCATTACCCAATACTGTTTCGTATTTATCTCGCTATGTTTGACCTCTTTCTCCAATCACTTTCTATACAGATTTTCCCATCACGCTTCTACTTTACATTCATTTGCTATGCTGCAGAATGTCTCCTTCTCTAAATTCTCATGTAGGCCAATTAAAGATCAATGATATTAATGCAACAAGGAAAGTGCTAAAAATTAATATTCTGCAAAAGTTGTACTATTTGGATTGTATATATAGTTTTGATACACAAATTAATGTTGTTTCTATGGATGTTCAAATCCAAAGAAAAGGAGTTTAATTAATTTATGTTTATGAAGTCCAAGTATATATAATAGTGAAAACAAATTCATCATTTGGGTGTCATATAATTTTATGTCCCACATTATTTTGCACCTAACTATCAACAACTCAAAAACTTTACTTTAGCTTTAAAATTTAAATGAGTCTCAAATAATGTTTGTATTTCAATGGACCAAATTATACGAATTCAACCTGTACTTGTAAATTTTGGATCCGACTACCTATAATGTGAATTAAAGAAACATAAAAGAAAAACAAAATTCCACAAGATAGGATTTTGGCCATGGATGCTTACTATACAGGTAACCCATTCTCATTCTCATTCTCTCTCTCTCTCTCTCCATTTTTTTTTTTATCTAATGAAAAACGGTTAAACAGGTAGCAAAATTCATACTTTTGTTGCCGCATATGATCTGTAGGCTATTCATTTACCATTCATTAACCTTGTACACAAACTCTTCTAGTGTATCTGGATTCTTAATCTACCTTGTTGAAATAAACTAACAACTATGCCCATATAAGTCAATAATGTTGTTCTATAATTATATTAATTATTAATCTTTTAATAATTAAATAATATGTTTCACTAATTCATTAATAGAAAACTACAATAGCTAGGGCCGGCTCATGATCATCTGTAGATCCCTTCCCAAACCCGAGGACCAAAAGACCATACATTACATATGCATAATATTTCTGAATCACAAAATAAACTGTCTACCCAGATAACATTATTTCTCACTATTTTTTTGAGTCCTCTTTTAACCGAGTAACACACATACACACACACACACATCTCCATTATTGCTTTATATAATTTGCTTTCAGACAAGCATATATATAGATGCATGGATATGATGGAAGAGTTTTGTGAGAGTAGGACCTTCAAAGCCGTCGTTTTGTGAAGATATACTATTAATACTTGCTCGTGAACTTTGAATCTTCTCGTGAACTCCTACAATTTGAATATATCTATCTATCTATCTATCTATCTATCTATCTATCTATCTATCTATCTATGGTTAGGGTTTCCTTCTCTTCGGTCTTTGATTCTTTTTCTCAGCTCCATAATAAGGTTTTGCCAAATCATCTTGCCACCAACCGATGCATCAATTTTTGTGTTTTCTTTTCGCTTATCGACACATGGGCATCTTCATCAACAGCTACAGCTACGCAACATGGATTTTTTTTTTTTCGAAGTTCAATAAACTAAAGTAGTTAATTCATTGCACTTTTCAATTAATTAGTATTCTTCTAGCTGGGTCTCGTCTAGAAATCAAGGTTGCCTGGAAACTTTATGCATTCATTCCATGTAAGCTCATGGGTTAATTAATTAATGTTGACATTAATAAATAATTATATATGATAGGTAAGCTAATTAATAAAATGACGCGGCTTTCCATTTTAGGAATACTTAAATCGGCATATTGGTTGGATTTCTGTCGTATTCGTTGTCAGCTTCCTATTAAAATCGTATATTCAAGTTTGCTTCAGTACAAGGCAACAAATATTTAAGCATTGCATCAATATTCATGATTTAATGATTATCTGTATATTGTTAGTGTTTTTATTTTCAACTCTTCTAAATTTATTTTTATTATAGTATTGGATTGCTAGTGTATATCTATCTCTATAGATATAGATATATAGATATAGATATAGACATAAACATACAATAATTCTGAAGATGCAGACTTCTTATACGAATTATTGGACACTGATGTGGTATCTATATTGTCACGTCTTATATTTTTAATTTTTCTTTTACTCTTATAAATTTTTTACTTATTACAGGGAAAATGTAGAATATATTACAATTAAATATCACGGTTACATCAGTTTGTATGGATAATTTATGTAGAAAATTTATATTCCTAATACTACTTATATATATATATATACACCCACACTTGTAGTTTATAACTATTAGATTTAGGTACTTTTAATGGTTGAGATTAAATTAAATATGCATCAATTTCATGTTTATAATTTAATCTCGAAGTATTTATATCTAATGTATATTAACATAAAGGCAAGGGTGTTGATCAAGAAAAGTGAGGTGATTCTACCATGATTCCGACGTATTGGTGGTGGTGGTTTGCTGCCAACCAACATTAAGTTTCTAAAGGTAAATCAAAACGTTTATTAATTTTAAACATCTTTTATTGTTTTAATTTGGATATAGATGTCAAATTTCAATATCTTACAAATACATAGAAAGACAAAAAGTACAATATATTATATATGTAGGGAACAACTTTAATGCAACGAAACCAAATATATTGTGTTGTATATCAACAATACAACTAAAGAAAAACTCTAGAACAACTTGCTTTTTATTTTTATTTTTTGAATATAGCATATAAATGTGCCCGTTTAACAGAGAACAGGAAAAAAAAATAAAATAAAATTAATTTAGAATATTTATACTTTATTTAAAAATTTAATTAATATCGTCTGATTTGACGATAACGATTAAAATAATTTTGTTATAGAAATATGAAAATTACTTAAATAACTGATTTTATTTCAAACAAAAAAAGTTGCAAAAGTGTTCTCCCTAATAATATATATAGAATGTCTAAATATAAAACTCTAAATAAAAACGAATGAAAAAAATTAATATATTTTTAAAATAATTACGAGTCTCAAATAAACGTTGAATGTGAAAAATATCTCTAATAACATATATAGAGTGTTTAAATATAAAATCTTAAATAAAAAAGATTAAAATATCCCTCTATTAAGAAAAACTCATCCATAAGTTGTTATTAGAAGAATGATATGGATATATGTCAACTACATTAAAGGTCTTTGAGATTTTCATATTGTCCAATAGATCAACGACATATACATTGTTATTGATCTTGTTTGTGATGGCAAATAGATCATAATTCTTTTAGTTAAGCTTTCTTAGGCCGCTTCTTCACTGTTTTTGAAGGTACACCATTACTATATCTCCCACCTCAAAAGATTTATAACGTTTGTATTCATCAGTAGCTATTTTATTTTTGACATTACACTTTGCAATATGCTCTTGAACCTACTTAAACACATTCACCTTGCTGCTTCGTTATGTTGCTAGCCGTAATACTCTTATTCATATTTGTAAGCAAATAAATCAAGTCAACAATATAAGTAGGTACTTTCCTATAAACAACGACAAAAGAAGCCATCTTGGTGAAGTTATGAACCGCGCTGTTGTAGGTAAACTTAGCCTGTGGGAGAGCTAAATTCTACATTATTTTTTTCTTTTCACAAATACATCACAGAAGATTTTCAAGCGTCCAGTTCACCACCTCACTCTGGCCATCGGTTTGGGGTGAGTAGTGTAACTATATCGGAGGTTGGTATTGAACTTCTTTCATAAGATAGTCTAGAAGTATGCCAAAAACTTGATATTTTTTTTTTCTGAAATGATGGATTTTGAGATCCCATGTAACCGAACTATCTTATAAAAAAATAGCTTTGCAATTTGCAATGCATCACTGGTACGGAAAACATGCACCATCTTCAAAAATCTATCAATTACAACGAATATAGAGTCAGCACCGCACTGTGTTCGTGGTAATCTCAGTATAAAGTCCATTGATAAGTCCTCCCAAAGATGTTGTGGAATACGTAACGACATACAAAGTCCTGAATTTTGCACTTATCCTTTTTACATATGACAGACATGACACTTCTGCACTATGCATCCAACTTTCTTATTTAATTAAGGCCAATAAAATCTTGATTTCATGCTAGCAATTGTCTTGTTTTTTTTCAAATGTCCTCTTAATCCTCCGTCATGAATTTTTTAAATCAATTTTTTCCTAAGAGAAGATCAGGGTATATATAATCTGTTCTCTTTGAAGAGATAGCCATCATGTATTAAGAACCTATCAGTTCATTGATTAGTATGTATTTTGACCTAGATATCACCGAAAACTTCATCAGAAAGATATAAATCCTTAAGAAATTTGAATTGAATCACTTCGTTATTGACAGTTATTAACAAGGTTGCCCTCCTACTCAAAGCATCAATCACTTTATTATTGATTCTAAATTTTTGATTTATTACATAGTGAAAGGCTTTAAAGTATGCTACCTATCGTGCATGTATCTTG
>JAWDEX010000012.1:7526824-7560311 GCA_035221805.1 Trichilia hirta
TGAAAGCCAATGTAACCCTAATCCGGAAGAATTTCCATAAGCTGAGAAATGCCTAAATATACTTTAATTCTTAACAAAGTTAACTAATGGTGTCATAGGGGTCGGCAAATCATGCTTGCCACGCAAATGAATACACCATAGTTACCTGAGGCTGAGCTTAACATGCATCACGATCCGACTGAGGTCGATTGCCCGGAGGCTTGCCCATCTGTAAACAACCAATTGGGGGCACGGTTGGAGTGCTTAACTCTCCAAAAGTCTTCCAGCAGAAGGGATCAAACATGTGGTAGCGTTCTAGCATTGGTTTTAGCTCTATTAAAGATAGAGTTACGTCTACGCATGGTAGACTATCACTGCAGGCAAAGTGCACAGGCTTTACCGTGTATGTCCCTCTAATTTTCTCATAAGTAATTCCCGATAGAGCCACTGCTGATGTTTGGTTCTTGCATTTGTTTTTGTCACAATAGAATTGGTCAATCACAATTGGAAGCTGGACCTCTGAAACTTGGATGTTTGAGAAAAGGACCCCCTGAACAGAGCCTGATCCACCCTGCAGACATGAAATTTAAAATAATTGAGAAAAATTACGTGTAAACTCGAAGTGACAGAAAACTTGTCCAATAGAATTTTAAATAATTACTTGTAACAGTTTAAGAATGTCCGGCTAATGAAAGATATGAATGAGGAAATGGAGTCTTTTGAAAACTCCATTGTCCAATACTCAAAAACTTGATTAGAATTTATCGAGAGAACCAAGAACATGTTCAAACTCTTTGATATTCTTTAAAATTTGTTACAAACTTTGGAAATATGTTTAGAATCGCTTACAAGAAGTTTCTTAAATGGCTGTAGATAAGATTGTGAAAATCTTGAGGATTATTACATTAGTTCTTGTATAAATTATAACATTTGACTGTATATGGTATCAGTACCTGCCAAGTCTTGATTCTGACACCATTCATGGTGTTTTCCATCATAACATCTCGGACAGTAATGTTTGAGACGCAGGCTTTGGTGTTATCTCTTCCCAGACTTCCAATGCTGATTCCATGTCCTGGCCCGCAGTTCACATTGTGTATGTATACATTTGAGCATCCAGTTTGAATGGAAACACAGTCATCTCCTGCAAAAATCACCACATTTAAAAGCTAATCAGCTAGGCAACATATACACCTCTTCTAACATTTAGTATTTATATCAGACAAATTCACTTTAGTTTAAATTAAAGAGAATTTTCAATCCTGCTAAAAGTGCAATCTGTTTATACGTTAAATTAAGCATTCAATTTTATGTTAGCATTGGATATGAAAGCTCCATTTAATGCAGTACCAGATACGTGATCCTATTTTACTTATTTCTGTGTTGTATGATTGGGCTTTCATCTAAGCGGAAGTCGACAAGACAAAAAGGATGAGAATAGAAGAATATGTTGTAAGATGAAGACAAAAAGGCAAGCTTGAAAGTTGCAACAACACAGCAGAAGGTGTTCTCTTGTTGCTTGTGGGGTTCAAAACCTCATCTTAAATTGGTCCATCCCCTGACAAGTTTGGGTATGACAGGTGTCAAATAACTAAATGGATGAAACTTTCCAGAATTCTGAAGACTGCCTTGTTACCATGTGTCAAAGATTAAGGTTCCGGCTCTGGATAAGATTGTGCCATGAATTTCAAGGAACTAATTCTAAGGGGGAGTGGGGGGGTTTCTATAAGGTCTGTGGTTATGACAGTGTCAATCAAGTGTTGGCAGATAATCTCAATTTTGGTTCTGGAGGTCTTGTTCTTGTTTGTCAACATTCAAGTTTGACCTGTGGCTCATCATTTTCTAATTGAATTTGGTTTATACGGCAAAATTATGCATCTGCAAGTCATGTACTTACCACAAGCAAGATTCGTACCGTGAATCAGCACATCTCTGGAGTTCTGCAAGTGGATTCCATCGGTGTTGGGACTGTCACCGGGTGATGAAATGCTAATATCGTGAACCACGACTCCGTTGCAATTATCAAACTTGAGGTGGCATTGTGGACTGTTTTGAATTGTTATTCCGGTGACTGTAACATTAAAGCTTCCGTAAAACCTCAGAGCCTGTGACATAACATTGGATGTTAGATAACTTCAGGGTAACAAATTTCAACAGAAATTTTGGTAGCTATGAAGTGGTCCTTACCGTTGGTTTGATGCTTGGCATTTTCCCGGATAGTTCACTACTTATCTGTCACACAATTTTAATGAGATCCAAGATTAGTTGCCGATATTCAAAGTCATAATTAGATGGGAAATCAACAAACTGAAGAAGGTAATTAAATTACTGGCATTGGTGGCCTGTTTTGTACTGTGTTGTTTAATGGGATGATGAGCTTTGATTCATCATCTACAGGATCATCGTATGGGTAGTCTTGCCACCAGACTGAGCCTCTTCCATCTATTATACCTTTTCCTTGAATTGTAATTCCTCTCAGCTTTGTGAAATCCATCCACCATAACAGACCTTTACCCCAATCTTTGGAACTTGTCGGTGCAATTATCTTGCCATTCAACTGAGAAACATTAATCAACTTTTTAGTTTCTTATCATAATGTATTGTGTGAAAACTGAAGCTTGTGACCAAAATGTTGACGGTCTATAATGATTTTGAATTTCATAAATTTACCTGGAATACGATGTTTGCTTGGCAGTATGGTCCAGAGAATGAAATAGGTCCGATTAGAAATACTGATTCTGCTGGAATCATCATAGTTGATGCCTCAACTTTACAAGCAGCTGCCCATGCAGCTTCAAATGCCTGCATGAATCCCATGATTCAATTGTAATTTTCTACGAAGGAACAACTATCTTAATTATTTGCTAGAAAATAAATAAATAATAATAAAAATGTAGTATCAATTTCACAATAATTGTGACCACAAAATTACAGTTGGTGTTGGTTGTGTGCCGAAAATAACTGTAAGCAATTATTGTTGGAATCGTAACCAAACAACATAACGAGAACCAATATTTTTGCTTTGGCCTATGTTGTTAGTTTTGTTGTCTTTTTCTTTGTAGTTATTGTCATTTTATTTCATGTATGGATGGATGGATGGATGGATGGATGGATATTTGTTTTTTTACGAGGCTTAGCTTTTTTTCAATTGAAAAAAAAAAAGTAATAAAACTATTAATTTCAGTTGTGTCAAACTACCAGATTTAAAATTTAGAGATTTTGATCTTAATAATTTTGAATAAAGCTAAAAACTGGAATCTTTCTTATTCATGATGTTGCATTGGTTGTCAATTGTTTAATAAAAAGTAAGGTTTATATAATTTGAAAATAATGAAAATTATCAAAGCATGGACGCTCGTGTTTTTTAGAATTCGGATTACAAATTGTTTCTAATCTTGACTTTTAAGCATAAAATGAAATTGGAAAATTTAATTATGCAATTTTTAATAAATAATTAAATAAAATTTCATTATTTATCAATTTTTTGAAAAATGTGGACGTAACAACGAAGATAATGACTCCAAGAGAATATAAATAATTCTGTTTTTCAAAAAGCTCTCTATCCCTAAATGTGACTCTGCCATTCATGAAAAATTATGTTTATTTTGAAGGAAAAAGAAAGAAATCATGTTCCTAATGAATGCAATCATTGATTAGGAGGAGAAAATGAAATCTCACGTTATTAATTATTAAAAACTGTTCACAATATCATAAAATAAAAATTATATTCGAAATTGGATATATATGTATAATTTTGAATATAATTTAAAAAAGTATCATGAATATTCTGTGAATTGTGACGGCCAACTTAGAAATTTGGGAAGCTCTGCATTTGTACTAAGGATTCTTAATTAAAGAATGTCGCATACCTTTGTGTCATCATAAATTCCATCACCCTTAGCGCCAAAGTCCATGACGTTAAAGACCAAAGAACGGCCATCGGTGTCGTAACCTTTCTTTGGTGGTTTACTAGGAACCGCCGGAGATAATGGTGGAGATTTATGAAATGGCTTCCCTGTTTTTGGTTTAGTTTTTGATCCTCCATTGCAATGATTATGGTGACTATTGTTATGACTACTTCCTTTATAATTCTTCTTGGAAAGAGAAGCCGAGTTGCTTCTGCTCTGCCTCCAGTGCCTTCCTCTTCTGGCATTGCAAGGCTCAAAAGTTGCCGACCAAACAAGAAATGCAGTGAAGATCATGAATGTGAGGCTTCTGGAACTTAATCCTCTCATTTTGGTTGTATCGTGGAGGACAGAAGAGTTAGAGAGAGAAATTAAAGAAAGAGAGAAAGAGCTCGAATGGTTTCTTTTGTCTGATAAGTTATGGTTTATTTATATAGGGAAGAGAAGAACAGAGCTCAGGAGACGAAACGGTTATAATTTATAAACAAAGACTGCTTTTAAAATTTGTTAATAGCAAAGGCATTTACGTTTCATTCTCCTTCCTCCCTTTTCTTATGCATTATTAATCATTTCAAAACCCTTTATCTTTTTGTGAATTCTGGTTGGGATTAATCCGCCTCATCTACAGATATCATAGGGCCCATTTTTTTTGCCCACATGTAAAAAAATTTCTGCATGTGACTCATCCAATTATCAACCCTAACTATATCTTTCATCAATTATCAATAGATACCAAGTCCTATTTAATCACTGGCAAGCAAAATGCAACTATAATATTCCATTCCATATCTATAGAATTTTTCCATGTTTTTTCTGCTTATTTGCAGACTAATTTTCAATCTATCATTATTCATTAATTCGTTTCATTTGTATGCATCTTTTTTGTGTAAACAAACATTTCCATAAAAGCTAAGAAGTGGGTGAAGCTTACATTTGTAAACTATAGAGTCTCCCATCTTTCTCGGTATCCTCTGTTTCGTTGTGTTCACAATTTCTATTGTATGTCTTCGTTCCCCCTTGCGTTGTGTTTGTTTATTTTTTAATAATGGAAAAGCCAAAAAGAGAACACGTGAGTGGGTCTTTACGGTGTCAAAGGTCGGGCACTGATTATAACAGCTCTTTATGGTCACATGCATCATTCACGGGATCCAGTTTTGAACTTTGTCTTCAGTTCACAATAACCCTTAACACAACTCAACTACAGCGAACTATTGCAACAAATTTTCTGAAGGAAAGAGTCTGACTTCTCTTATTGAAGAAAATATTTTTCCATGTAGTTGAAACCAACGGTTGTCATCCCATCTCCTGTTTCAAAGAAAATGACTGATGGTCATATCTCATTTATAAAAGTACATACGGTTCTAGTGCTACAGGTTTTTTAACCAGAAAAATAATTAAGATATATACCTGGTGCAATGCACTACAGTAATAAATGAATTTCTTGGAAGAGTGTACTGATGGAAAACCTGATCGTTACGCCCATTGTTTTCACTTTTCTGATGTTTCATTGATTTAGAAATTATTTTTTAAAAAAATATTTATTTAACTACATATTAAAAAGATGTACAAGGTACAACCAAATACGTAAATTGGGGTAAGAATAAAAGAAACGTTCTTCTTGGAGTCACACGGAGAGATTACAAAACTTTTGAAAGAGAAAAGTGAACGATTGATTGTCATAAATCGTAGGATATAGAAAGATAGCAACTGCTGACAATCGGATCGTGAAATTCCAGAGGAATCAAATTATCACGTAAAATTTGATCGGATTGGAACCACCTGGCCGTGATTCAAGGACAGGACAGGTTGCTATAGGAACAATTAATTATTCCAATTTTTTTTCATTACAATACTGCATTTGTCATTTTTTTCCAATCCAAGCTTTTGTTATGAAAAATTTATTAATTTGTAAACTTATCAAAGGAGTCCAAATTAACTTAAGAGCGTATAATATATCGAGCAAGTTAAACGTGTGCCCACTAGAATAAAAATTAAGGAAGGCACGTATTGATGATCTGAGAGTCAACTGACGGAATTTTGTTTCATTTCAAATGATGGAAATAAGAATGGATTAATATATGTTGTAGAAGTAAATTTGATCATGATGAAATTTTTTTTTCTATTTTCTGTTTATCAACCTAGACTATTAGGAATCAGTAATTTATGGTACGTGGGCGTCGTTATATTTTTTGTCAGACAAAAGATTGTCACAAAGCCAGACTTCACTTTCATGATCCAACACTTTTTCTTGTTTATCTTGCTGTGTTTGACCTCTTCTTCAAGTCACTTTCTATATACTTCACATTCATGTGCTATTTCGTAGAATGATGACTCCAAGTTATAAAAATTCAACTGATACTTGTATATTTTGGATCCTACATCTTCTAACGTGAATTAAAGCAACATAAAATAATAAACCAGCAGATGGTTATGGATATTGCTTAATATATGTGTAACACATTCTCATTTTTTATTTTGCTAATGGAAACGGTTAAACGGACAGCAAAATTCAAATATTTATTGCTGCGTATGATCTGTAGGCATTTAGAAGTTTGTTATCTCTATTCATGTAGTATTCATTAACCTTGTACTTAAACATTTCAAGTGTATCTTCATTATTAATCTACCTTGTTGAAATAAACTAATAATTCACAAACCTGATCATTCACAGATCCCTTCCCAAACCTGAGGACCAAAAGACTAACATATATTACATATACATAATATTTCCGGATCACAAAATAAGCTAGCTATCTAGACAGATATAGCATTATTTCTCACTATTTTTTTTTAGTCCTTCACGCGCGCGCGCGCGTTATTGCTTTATATAATTTGATTTCAGACAAGCATATATATAGATGTATGAATGTGATAGAAGAGTTTTGAGTGAGTAGGACCTTCGAAGCCGTCTTTTTGTGAAGATATACTCGCTCGTGAACCCCTACACTTTGAAATAGTATTAATATTTTTAGAGAAATAATATGTTTAGGGTTTCTTTATATTCTGCCTTTCTCTCAGCTCCATTATTCGGTTTTGCCAAACGATTTTGCACCAATCGATGCATTGTTTCCTTTTCGCTTATCGACACACGGCATCTTCCTCACCAGCTAAACCTACACAACATGGACTTTAGTTTTTCAAAATACAATAAACTGCAGTAGTTAATTAATTGTCATTTTCAGTTAATTAGTATTCTTCTAGCTTGGTCTTGTGTAGAAATTAATGAAGGTTGCATGGAAATTTTATGGACCCATTCCATGTAAACTCATGGGTTAATTAATGTTAAGATTAATAAATTATAATACATGATAGGTAAGCTAATTAATGCAACGGTGTGGCTTTCCATTTGAGGAATACTTAAATCGGCATATTGGTTGGATTTTTGACATAGTCGTTGTCTTTGTTCATCATTACTAAAATCAGATATTCTATTTAGCTTCATTATATTATAAAGCAACAAATATTTAAGCATTACATCAATATTCATAATTTATATTTATATTACACTATTAATAGCCATTATATCTAAACATTTTTTAATGGTTGAGATTAAATCTCATAAATATGTAAATTATAACATTTTTAGTTATATAATAATTATATGTGTGAGATTTAATCTTAGTTATTGAAAGTATCAAGTCTAACAACTATTAAAAAGTTGAAAAATAAGTAAAACAACAGTGCTACTAGTCACACACACACACACACACACTCTTATATAAGAATTAGTTTATTTAACTTCAATTTTTTACTTAAATTTAAATATAAACTTTTGTTTATTGAATTTATAAAATCTAAACATAAATTTTAATTCATTGAACTTGTGTAATCTAGCAGCTGAGATTTAAAATTAAGAAGTAATATTTAATATTTCAACTCAACAACTTTATCCACCTTTAAACGGCACAAATTCAATAGTTGAAATTTTATATCATATTTTAAATAAAAAATTAAGTTAAGACTCCGATAATCTATTGGATTTGTACAATTGGAAGGTAGACAGAGTTGCAAAGTTAGAATTATAAAATTTTGATTCTTAAATTCAAATCTTCATCATTGAATTGCATAAATTTAATGAATGAAAATTTAGATCTAAATTTAAGTTTATAGGTTTTGTCTCAACTTATATTAGTAAACTGAGGATATGCTAATAAATAAAACTACATGACCCTAACGCACCAACATTACACTAATCATCGCCATTCAATTTCCCTATTAGTGTAAAAGGGCAAATTTAGATCTAATTCTTCAAATTGCAATGATCACGTTAGAGTTAAAATCAGCTTTAGAGTTAAAATGAAAGAAAACAGAAGGGTTAACGGATCATTATAGAACTTGAAATTAATTTAATTTATAACAATTAAATATTGATAAAGGACAATGCATATTATACGAATGCGTGCATCTCAATCTTAATCTTCTCTTCCCCTTCCCCTTTCCCTTTCCCTACTGGGAGACTTTTGAGTTTTTCGTTGCCGTCGTCCTCCTCCTGGTTGTCGAGGCTGATGTTATAGTTTGTAGATTTTGTTGATTTGCACTTGAATCAATCATTTCTCGGCTAATAATTTTATAATTAATGGAATTTTGCTTCTACTTCTGCTTCTGCTTGTGCGTGGATCCATCGCTCTAGATTCTCAAATTTAGAAAGACGAAACTAAAAAGTGCTTTTGTCGTCAGCTTTTTGGCTGTATTACATACGAATAAAAACCCACAATCCAAGCCTCGTCACGTCTCGGTTTGAGTCCCGAAGGATTTGCCTTGACTTGCCTTGAATAATAATAATAGTAATAATAATAATAATAATAATAATAATAATAATTATTATTATTATTATTATTATTATTATTATGACGACAAAAAACATCTCGTAAACATTCTTCTTTCAATTGATTTGACGTGTGGCTGCAATGCAAGGCAGTGCAAAACGCAGCCCATGGTTTTTTAAAATGAAGACATTTACGCCTGTACCATTTTATCAGAGACAGCCTTACAGGGCACAAAAAATTGTCTCGACGATCTTGTAATTTTATTTTGCCAAGCTTCGTTCTTGAAAGTGTGATCCATTAATCACGTCATTTACAATTCCTACAAGCCCACAAGTGAAAATAGAACATATACATTTATATAATTGAAACATTCGTCTTTTCATTGCACACCATTCGTCAAAATTATCAATTCGACCGTGTCGGATACCGTACGCCTCTGAATTTCGCTACTATACACCAATATATTAGTTTATTAAATATAATGAGAACTCAGTTAGCATACGGAAAACATCAAATAATCATTTGTGCATTTAAGAAGGATCAATGGCAAGAGGTAAAGTTAAGACAATACACGAAATTTTGAATGAGATAATTCTAAAAATAAGTAGTAGAATTAGAATGTAATCAGCAAACTTAAGTACCTTTGACGTGGAGGAAGTACCTCAACATTTAGTGATCTTATTACAAGTCGAATGCCAGTACAGAGCCTCTCGTCGTAACGATTTTTGTTCTTTTGCTGTAGGCAAAATTACCGTAGACAGTTTTATTCTATTGCTATAGCGGGAATTGGCTGCAACGAGTTTTATTTTATCGCTGCAGCAAAAATGACAAAATCTATTAGTTGCAGCTAGTTTTTCTTTCGCTACAGTATTCTCACCTTTTTTTTTTAATTTTATTTTAAGTTTTATTTATTATAAACTGCTTACTTGTTACTATTAGTAAAAACATTCTTCTACAAGTTTTTATAATTTTGATCGTTGTAATGACATCCTGAGTGTTTTTTTATTATTCTTTAAAAAATCTAATTGAATTTATTAAAATTATTTAAAATTGAGTCATTCAAATTTTAGAATTTTTTTTTTGAAGTATAACATAATTATTTTTATATCTTTAATTTTGTATTTGATTATTTGATTATGTCATTGAGTCTTTTATTTAATATACTTTAAATTTTTTGATTAATCTAAATATTGGGATCAAACTTTATCCTAACAACTTAAATTTTAGTCTTTTTAGAGATTTATTCATCATTTATTACTGTAGGTCTTTTGTAAATTAACGAGTTTCGCATCAAAATATCATGTTAACCTTACTAAAATTAACATACAGAGAGAGAGAGAGTTTTTGTAATAATATTTTGACGAAGTAATAGCATATTATCGATAAAAAAAAATAAAAAATAGGCATGTGCCTACCTTTGTAAAATCTCATTTATTTATAAAATAAGGAGAGAGCCATGTGCCTACTTTTTATTAGATCGCTTGTGCTATCAACCATTTAATTAGGGGTGTTTGTCCGTAGCATTGACACCATATCACGCGACCGTAAATATTAGAATGTTGTTATTTGACGTGTAGATGAGAAATTTAGAATATATATATATGGTGTCAATGCTACGAACAAACACCCCTAATCAAATGGTTGGTTGATAAGACAAGCGATCTAATAAAAAATAGGCACATGGCTCAACAGTTTTTCTCTCCTTTATTCTATAAATAAATGAAATTTTACAAAAGTCGGAACCCCTTTTTCTTTTTCTTTTTTTTTTTCGATAATATGCTATTACTTCGTCAAAATATTATTACAAAAAACTCTCTAAAAGTTACTTCAAGCTAGTTTTTCCAGTTTTGTATTGGGGAGCTTCACCGGAAAACATGCTAAAAAATAAACTTAATCATTTGTGAAAAGTGCATTTCGTGGGGAACTTGGTTATAAAAGACGAGACAAATTTCTTACATGCAATAAATTTAATTATTTTAAAAAATTTAAAATTAAACTTGCTGATTCAAATCAATTTTATATGTCAGAGTTGTGTTTCCTTTTTTTTTTCACTATTTATGTTCATATTGATAACAGAAATATAAAATAACACCATAAATGGAGGAGTTGGAATATTTTGTTCGTCTCAATCTCATAAAAAATATTGATGAGTTGGGTTATGAAACCATATAAATTATGTAATCAACAAATAATTAAGGTTAGATTATGTCATATAAAATTATCAAAATTTTAAAAATTATTCTCTCATTTTTCTTTCAAATTTTTTATTGGATTACAATTTGGAAACGAAGTAGCAACAACAAATTAAAAAAAAAAACAAAAAAAGAAAAGAAAATTATATTTCTTTAATCTTTGTCCAAGTTTTTGTTTTTTCTTTTGAGAGAAATATTTTTTTAAGTCATTATCGATAATAAATAACCAAATTAAAGTATTAATATATTTTGGGTTATGTCAACCACGATGTCGTTTCATAAATGAATAGATCTACCCTCGGAAATCCCTCACTTGTCTCTTTATTATAAGAGGGACCAAGGAAATGCGAGAAACTTAACAGGTGAGTCGGTTATTCCTTCATAACGACTGTATTTATTTTAATGTATGCCATAAATACAAAGTTTTTTAAGAATTATATAAATTAAATCATTATCACGTAAGGTTAAATTTTTATTTTTTCACTATGATAATGACATAGCACATGAGTTTTGTGCAAAAACTTGAAAAAGGGTTTGCGTGGGGCATTTGGAGCATCGTAGCCCGGCCCAATTTCCCCGTACTTGTCTTGTTCTTATCTATTATAACCGAAAGAATCTTTGGCAAAGGCAAAATAAAAAATGAAGCAATATACACCATGAATTAAAATTCTTTTCTCTCCTGTAGTAACTGCGTCACACAGGGCTTTTCATTTTCATAATCAGTATCAGGTTGCAGATTGTTTTATGTATCTATATGTATATATAACATCTGAAATATCCATTAAAAATTTAACTTGAACAACTCAAACCTACTCCAAGAGGCCTATGCTAGCTAGTATGCTCTACAGTCCGTTTACCAGATTTAAATATACTATAATATGATTATTTCAACGCCTATAGGTGGCAAATTAGAGCTCACTATGAATGATATGATCTCTCACGGATTCTGCTGGCACCACATCTTTATTATTGGAATTTAGGCAGTCTGCTGAAGGATGCACGATGCCGTACACAAAGCCTCGAGCCGAGTTACAATAGGTCTCAACTCCACCATCCTTCTTCTCTAAGTCGACGTTGCCCAACACAATGCTACTGCAGGGGACAGTATCACTGCAGGCAAATTGGATTGCTTTGGAGCTCTTTGTAGTACCACTAATGTTCAGGTACATAATTTGGCTTATTTTTACTGCGGATGTCTAGTAAATAGAACAAGAATCCATAATTATCAGAATTCTCATAGGATTATAATTTTAAATTGAATAGAATTTGACAGAGGCAACAATAAGTGCTTCAGTTACCAGTCAAGGATTTTAGAATTGATAAGACGTAAACAGAGAACCGAAGCAAGTACCTCTTTACCACAGGCTGCTGGAGAGTCACAGTAGAACTGGTCAATGATAATGGGGTTTGCAACATCTTCCATCCTCACATTTTCATATCGTACCCCACGAACATAACCAGAACCTCCCTGGAAAACAAAAACCAAAAAGAAAGTGATTCATGTCAATTTCGAAGGAAAAGTATCTTAATGGGGGCTCAGATGATTTCTCTGATTCAATATTGTAACTGTATAATCTGGTATTGCTGTCAGTTCTGACCCAGAGAGTATATACAGCCATCAAATACATTTAGTGAAGGAAACAGGAGTAGCGTGAATACTACCGATGAGAATTATTGATTGAAAGAGCCTTGAAAATCATTCAAACATCATCATAGCAATTTGAAATGTTACTGAGTTTTCGAAGTTAGAAAGACATAAAATAGAAAAAGGCTCCTTTCGAGGTTCATAGACAGCAGAAGACCCATTTAAATTTTAATCTGTTTCTTTTCTTTTTTAAAGTGGCTAAATTGGTTATGTGATCATATCAGATCTACATAATCTACTAATTGTGATCAAGGTATTACCTGCCAAGTTTTAATCCTGAGGCCATTAGTAGTTTCCCTGAGATATGCCGTATCCAAGACTACTTTTGTAACTATGCCTTCAGAGTTGCCCTTTCCAAGGCTTCCAATACTAAGAATCAGAGTTTCAGAGCAGAAAGAGACAGATTATTGGAAAAATTTTCAATTTCAGCCTATACAATCTGTTGAATTTGTGAGCAAAGTTAACTATATATACCTGATTCCATGTCCGGGTCCACAAAAAATTCTCTTCATCTTGATGCCGGTGCTACCGCTGACAATTGAAACACAATCATCCCCTGAATGTAACATGTGGAATCATCATGAGAACCAACCTGTCAATATGCTTCCCTATGATTTCAGTGTGCATACTGTAGTGAATTTTTCATATAAAGAAATATAAGAAAATATGCAGGATTTGTAAGGTAGCCAGACTTCAGTTGTTCGATGGATAGTTTCCCCAATATGATGTGCTACAAATTTTGGCACCTTGAAGACCAACAGTTGTATGCTTATCCATCATTTGGCTTTTATTACATTCAAGTTTTAATTATAGAAACTTCATTAAGGTCAAAAAACTCAATAATAAACAAAGAGGATAAGGCATTTAAACCTGTTCCAATTTTGCAGTCTTGGAGAACAACATTGGTGGACTCAGTGATATGAATGCCATCTGTGTTTGGACTGTCTTCTGGAGCCGAGACTAGTACTTGAGATACTCGCACAGCATCCGACCTGGAAATGACAAAATGCATCTGTTGGCTGTTCTGAATAGTAAGGCCATTCACCTTTACAGCAGAGCTTGAATCTATGGTTAATGCCTGCAGTACACTCTTATGTTAAGCCCCTAGTGAATTATTTATTAGTTCTAATCCAACACGCAATTCAGGAATTGTTTTTGAATATGACTGAAATAATGAAGGGAAAGTCCTTACTGTTGGTGCCCCTCTGCAAGGCTGTAAACCAACAAGAAGAAAAGAAAGATGCATATTAAAATTTTCTTAATATTATTGTAATTATTTTTTAATTAACTCACATAGAAGGAAAGATATACGGGGAATTTAGAATAACTACATTTGATTTGTTCTTTTTGCAAGATGATGCCCACCATTTACTGCCAGAACCATCAATGACTCCACCCCCTTGGAAGAAGACGCCCTTCAGCTTAGAAAAATCAAGCCAGATTCGTGGCAACTTTGGATCCCACTTGTTGGGCTCAGATGGAGCAACTATTGTTCCTTCAATCTGAATCATGATAATATTAGTGATAAAACCATTGATGATATAAACTGTCACTAATACAAAAGTAACAAAATATAAATGTCATTTATATTTCCATTTTGGAACCTGTTTAAGATTACCTGAACTACTAACTTATCTGCACATGGCCCCTTAAATCTTGTTGCATTAACTAAATAGCGGCGTCCTGGAGGAACCAAAAAAACTGAACTTTTTGTAGAGCAGGCTGTGTTCCATGCATTCACAAAAGCCTGATAAAAATAATTCACATAAGATGGAAGAACGAATTACCAAAATAAAGTAGTAAAAGAGAAAAGAACAATAAAAGAAAAAGATAAGAAAAGATTCGGTAGTGTGAAAATTAAACTTATCCACCATTTAAATAAACAAACTTTGATGTCCGCGTTAGCAAGTACTTTGTCGGGTCATTTGTATAATTCAAAGTACTTTATCATGTCATTTGTATTATTCAAAACTGAATATGTTTCTGAAAAAAAAAAATTTTAGTAACAAAAATGTGTACCTGGGTATCATCAGAAACTCCATCTCCAACAGCACCAAAGCTATCAACATTTACAAGGACGTCGCCACCTCGTTCACTTGTCCACGATGGCACTTCAAAAAGTTCTACCTCATTCTCTTCTTCTATGTCCAGGTTTTCAAACTCCTCAAACATGGCAATGTTGTCATATGCCATGTTTCCTGCAACTGCATGAGCCGCTATCAGCGAACTAAGAAAGGAAACCATGAAGAATCCCATGTTTTGTCTGTTCTGTCTGTTGTACAAATTTGGTTGATTTATATAAATCCAGTGAAAAAATTGGTTTTAATTTATAAGTGCGTGTTAGCTTTGTAAATGAAGGGATTTGTGGGATATATGGCTTCGCTTAAAAGCAGATGAAGGTGCTACATTTTCTACATGCCTACACTTGAAGTACAAGGGAAATTCCTTTTATAGTTCTTTGCTTTACTCTTCAACCAATTCACAAAAATTTAACCAGTCAAAATGTTCATGGATTCTGTCTGGCTTGTGCTGTCTTTAGCCCTCAGATAAATGGATAATGCATGTATGCAAAAAAAAATTTCTAGGCAACTGAGTTTTATAAATAAATTATTTCCATATACAATATCCAACATTGCATAAATTGCCATGAGAAAATAGGCAAAAGATAAGGAAAAGGTAATGGATTAGTTAGATCAAAGGAGGCAATAGAAAAACAGATCCCACTTGACGTTCACATGCATGCTAAGGGTATGGCTTAAGGGAAAAGAAACCATTCAATTGTATACCAATGCAGAATTAGTATGCTTTACAACAAGGTTCATTCTTGAAAACAAAACTGAAAAACCATATACAGTTCCTTAGCCTTTAGCTGTCAATTCCTTTGATCAGGCAAATGTTATAAAATGTTGGCTTCAATTAATCTACGACCATTCTCCCACCTTCCTCGCTGTAGTGATCTCTCTGATTTGCATCGACAGTTCAAATTCCCTTATTTCAGAATAAAACTTCAGCACTTGGATACAAACTAAAATGTCCTCCGGCTCAAGCTCCATCAAAATTTTTGGAACTCCTCTTCTGACAATTTCATTGCAATGAACCCTGCAACTTTGCAGCAATGAGCTCCACATCACACAATTTCCCTTTCCTGGTGTCTGCTGCAGCAACTCTTAGGCCCTGTTCAGAGGACCAGCACGGCCTAACAGATCAATCATGCATAAATAATGCCGCCGGTCTGGGTCTATGCCATAAACAGATTTCATTGAGTTAAACACTAATTGACTTTCTTTGGCCATTCCTGAATGATTACATCATGTGAGCACACTCAGAAATGTCACTTTATCAGGCATCAGACCCTTTTAGATCAATGTTTCCAGCATGTCAAGGCCTTCTATTCCCATTCCATTCCGGGCATAACCATTGATCAATGACGTGAAATGCACAATATTTGGGGAGGAAATATTCTCAAACGCTTGTCGAGAAAGTTTAACATGACCACATATTGAATATGCATCCATTGAAGAACACGATACAATAACATCAACATCAGATTCAAAACCAGACTTCATTGCACAACAATGCAGCATTCTGCAGCTACCAAGGTTTGCCGAACCAGACACAGATAACTCTTTCAGTGCCATGGACAAATTAACCTCATTGAATCCAAATCCTTCATCAACCATTAAACCAAACATCTCAACCACTTCCTCAATGTTGCTACAGTGCAGTAAAGAGGTTATTACTGAGTTCCAACTCTCCAAAGTTCTATTGGTAACAGCCTCAAATACAGCTAGAGAACTCTCAATGTCTTTGCACTTTCCATACATCTCAGTCAAAGCAGATTGAAATTGGACACTCCCATAGTCTAAACCCGTTTTAGAAACATAACGCTGAATCTGCTTCCCAAAAATTAAATTGGCAGTCCTACTAGCAAAATTCAAGAACCCCACAAAAGAACGGATTGACGGCCTCTTCCTCCAAAACTGCATCCTAGAAAACAATTCAAGAGCATCGAATACTGTATTACAGGGGGGCGCATAAACTGAAACAATTGAATTCCATGAAATAATATCCTCCAACAGGATGCCATCGAACGATTTCTTTGTGTCAATAAAACTCCCACAAGTAAATAAATATCCACAAAGGCATTAGCAACAAAAATATTCACATCCTCCCATCCTAGCTTAATCACATGGCAATGTAACTGCTTCCCCTCGCGAAGAAACATCTCATTACTACGCCCACGAACCATGTAACAAAAACTGAGCCCATTGGGCTCCATGCCATCATCTTTCATTTTAGTATATATTCTCAACACCGCATCTGGTCGACTCCGTTCACAAAATGCTCGTAATATCAAATTCCATGTTGCTGAGTTTCTCTCAGGTAACTCGTCAAACATCTTCAAAGCTTCAACACTGATTCCATAAGCATATATAGATCAACAAGAGAGCTCCCTATGTACAAATTCAATCCAAACCCAAGAGAAAGCACTCTACCATGAACCGGAAGTCCTTTATAAAATCCGGCGTTGGTACAAATACTTACAGCAGAAGAAAACGTAGACGTACTTTCTGTGAGTCCACGAAAAACCATTTTATTGTATATATAAAGAGCCCGTTTCGCTTGACCATATTTCCTGCGTCCTGATATTAGCAAATTGTAAGTCACAACATCTCGAGCTGATGTGTCATTGAACAGGTTTTTAGCAGAGCCTAACAGCAAAGACTTTATTAAAGCATCTATTTAACGGTTTCTGAAGTATACACCCAGTTCAGGATAGGGTTCACAATACGAATCTAACAGCAAAGAGGTTGGTCAAACTGTTGCTATGCACTTTGGCGTTAAGGTAGATATGCTAGGAGCTCGAGGCAATAATTTAGCGCTTTGCATTAGCTCTGAGGAAAAATCACTAGCTTTCAGAGAACAAAGCCTTTTACTTGTTTCCTTCTTTGTTGTGACGGTATTGGTGGCTTGTCCCCAAAATTTCAATTTTCAACTATTTTTCTAAATAGATTCCATTATGTTAGGAGCCATGATTATGAAGAAGCAAAAGAATAACAGAGAAATATGATCTTTATGATGCTAAAGATGCGGTGATACTTCTTCATTACACTAATTGACGGTGCTCCTTTAAAATCCCTCCTCGTCTTGTTTTTTTCAAAATTCAAACGTTTCATGCGCAAAACTGGGCAAACATTTATTTATTTGTTTGTTTGTATGTAAAAGGCTCTGCAAGAATTGAAATGATTCTTTCATTCTTTTGCTTGAAGATTGCTCCGAACCGGACGGCCTTCTAGATTTTTGGCATGCAGCAATCAAGAACAAGACATGATGCAGCCCCATAAAATACATTATTGCTAGGTTTGATAAGAAACTGAAGTGGATCAAGCACTGGAAAAAGGCCAAGAAACATGAATGAAGAAAATTTTCATAAACTGGAAACAGTCAACATCGCTGCACCATTATAAGACGCAGATGAATTTCATAATTTTATGAAGACAGGTGATTCAAGTGCACCAGCATATGACTGGTAAACATAAAAGTTCTAACAATCATAGATTAACATGTTGACGCAATGACCTACAGGAGGGTGGCTACAAATTGCATCTTGGTTTCTTCATTAATTGTTGAGAATAGAGAGGAGCGCGAACAAACAGAGATTGTGATCCTTCTGCTATGGAAACCGAAGAGAATGATAGTAACGTAATTGCAAACAAAACAGCCTACATCGTTAGATAATAGTTTCATTCTTCAAGAACTTCAAGATTTCCTCAGTGGTGAGAGAAGTCTTCAAGAACCAGAAGATGAAAATGTTAACAAACATATAAGAGGGACAGGGAGGGAGATACATTCGGTGGCTAAGACATAACATAAAGGGCTTCAAGCCACATAACATTTAGGGAAGCCGCATACACTATCTTGACTAACACATCCAAGTTCACCGTGCATTTTTTATTTCAAAATGATTATATTTGCATCCAGGTATAACGTACTTGTTTCTAACAGTCAAAGATAATTTTGATTATTAAACTCAGGATCTAATTATTATTCAGTTAAAAAATTGAAAATAAATTATTAATTGAAAGAAATGACTATCAACAGTGATTTAAGTGCACTAACAGAATCATGCTATAAATCCAACAGAAGTTTTACAAACGCAGCCTACCAAACATATCCCAACACCTAACAAAGAAGGTGGTGATAGAGAGAGTAGGAAAAGGTTAATCTTAGATTACGTGTCTTATCTGGGAAGTTCCTCCATCCTCAGGACTACTGGAAGTTGCTGAAAAAGGCAAAAGCAAAGTCAGTGTAGGCAGAAATTGAAGGCAGTTTTTTCGATAAGTTTCTTCCATGGGAAGTGTTTATTTTTACATTATGAAACTATGATAAGTATAAGATATATATTCCGGATTTGGAAGGCTACTATTAATTATAGACTCTACTTTTACAATTTCATCAGTCTAATAGGGAACAGAATAACAAAAAAGGCTCCCTTGTAAACAACATAATCCAAGAGAAGGAAAAAGGATGATGAACTCTCTTAAAGAGGTGAAGAGAATGTGGAAGATAAAGCAAATTTACCTGAGGTTGCCATCCCAATTGATCTGGACAACAGGATGTGGCTTCATTCACTGCCTGATGCTCTAAGGCAAACCTTTATAACTCACTATTCACCCAAAGTGAATCTGCAGAAGCAACAAACTAAAGTCTTTTCAAACACAATGCTCAATCCAAAAGGCCTAACACAGTAACACAGACTCCCATATTATCATTTTACTATTGAAAAACAATTTGTTATTGACTACTGAAATAAAAAGCCCATAGATTAGAAGCACGGTAAGCAATAATAATTAATAGTTTTACATACATGAGTTCCAATGCTTTAATGGTCGATTCCACATCATAGAAGTAGCATGAAATAGACAGACAATATCAAAACTGTTTGAGATCAATTGCAGTGGAAATAAGAGAAAGAACAGAAAATGTAAAAGACCAACCAGTAATAATGAAGAAAACACAAAAAAGAAAGAAAAAGTCAAAAATAATGATCTAAGTAAAACAACTATAAGTTTAGGAGACGCAAGTATAAACAGAAGCAATTGCCAATATGTGTTTTAAAAGCTCATCAGGCTCTTTTATCTCCAATTTGTTTGAAATTTTCAGATCAGTCTCAGAACTGACTTGTAACAAAGCATCCTGAGAGATCTTTGTGAATTCTTATTTCTTGTTGAATTGATGGGTCACCAGTCAACACAGCCACAACTTGGTCTTATAGAGTTAGTGCACCCAATCCACAAGCCCGCTTTTAGATAATTGATGAACTATGCAAAAGAGATTTTGTACTAGTTTCCTCATGTCACATATAAATCCAAAAAAATTAATTGCATAATAAAGCTAACCCATAAGACTTGTTCATTGCTTGTATTTGTTCCAGAGGCAATCCTCTTTGTTCAACATAATCTTCTAGATTGTTAATTATAGTCTCCGTTGGATTTTCGTCAACCCCTTGGAACTTCTTAAACCCCGTTGCATGAATGTCTACAGCCTTGGCCCTTCGGATCCCATCTCCTTGCTTTGCACTAGGATACAGTTCCCAATTTCAATTTAACGCTGCCAGGAGATTCTGTCTATGCACTGATCCCCAACCGTGTGAAAACAATAAAAACAAGCAAGAAAGCATCATTATCAGATTTCCTGTATAATAAGCATAAGCATCCATTTAGGTATAAAAGGTAGAAAGAGTTGCTTAAACAGCTGAGATTTAAAATGAAAGATTTTTCGGTCCTTTTAACTTTTCCAATTTAAAAGCAAAACGAATGAAGTTGCTCATATATGAATATGATCCTTTAAAGCACATACACTCGCTGATCACGAGGAAAAGAAATTCAAAGTCAAAACTCAAAATGCTAACAGGGGTCCAGCCTCGGTAATTTTTTCCTCTTTCTACTAAATTTCTTTTCCTTGAACTGTAGAAAAGGACCAAAGTCTCAAAGAAAACGGAAAAAAAGCAAAGTGCCAGTAAATTATCTACACTGGCAATCATTTATTAGGAGTTAGGATACTCTGCAGAGGCCGCATGGCTGCATGATGCATCCTGTTTGAAACACCATGAATCTCTTTCGAGTTAAAATTATCAATGCCGATGGTAGAATAGTAGAGGAGAACTCATTCAATGATTTACAAGGTTGCATAGTCGAGTCATATTTCTTTTCCACGTGAACCTTTGATTTCCCTTCCGAACACGGCCTAATTCTTCCTAAAACAAGGCATACTGTATAGAAAATCTTTATTAATAGGGAAAAGGGGAGAATGAATCGGAACTCCGTTTGTTTCAACCATAAAATATTCCTCAAAATTTGAAGAAAGAATTCATGAAAGAATAAGGACTACACAAAACCATAAAAAAACACGTTAAATAAGCAACAAGAATCAAACAGTTGGTGAAAAGAATAAACGAATTATCAACTCAATCAAGGACTAGAGCTTAACCATAAGATTGAACGAGATAATTGCCTCGAAATTCCGGCTGCTACGTAGCTGTTGAAAGATATCAAATTTTCTACTGCTCTTTCCGTCCATTGTTAGCTGTTACAAGGCATCGTAATCAAATACGCTTCAACAGTGGGTTTACCACGAAACGACCACCGTTTTGTTTTGATGTGATTAATTGCTTCTGCTGTAGTTTAAAAGCACAGCATCGTAAACAATTTCAACGTCCAAGCTAATGAGCTGATTTTGACACGTTTTACCCAACGTATGTCAATTTTTAGATGGAAATTACTGTTTATTACACACTTAAAGAACTTAAATTTAACAGCATGGCTTAAATACAGCACCATCCAAGCAAAAAAACTTAAAAAATAAAGATAATAATTTGAGTTACCATATAATTATTTAATTAAAATTTAATATAATTAAATTAGATTTAAAATTTTAATATTAATAATAATTAAATTATGTTCGTATTATATAATTAATAATCGTATTAAATTTAATTTTAATTTTTAAATTTAATTATTTGTTTATAATATGATTAAATTATAATTAAAATATAATTAATTACATAAATAATTATATTTAAATAAGTAATTATTTAATATAATAATTTTATTTATTTATATTTTAATATTTAATTAAATAAGTTAAATTTTATATTAATTAATAAATAAATTGAATAGATTAAATATATTTAATAATTTAATTATATTATGTTGTATTATTTATTTAATTTTTAAATAACATGATTAATAAATAAATAATATTTAAATTAAAATTTTTTAATATTATTAATAAATAAATTAAATTAAATTAAAATAAAAAATTTATTAAAATAACACGAATATAATACAGTTACTGAATTATCACCCTTTATTTAAAAGTAAAATAATCGTTCTAAAGGTCTGGGCGACCTCTATCGTCGTATGATTAACCATCATTACGGCTTTTTTCACACGTGACATACAATCATTGCTCAACAATAAATAAATTGTTTTAAAATGATGGTTCAATAACTTCTGGATCCTAAAGTTTTTATTATTTCGTAATGAGGATGTGTTCTATTGTTTATAGTCAATAAGCCCATACAACTCTTTTTTTTCTCAAATTCGGCCGTTCGCGCCCATTAATGTAATGAAATAGCCCCGCAATGTTAAGTTACAAACGCTCGTCGCTCAAAATTCTGAGATATGCATCAATATTTTTTATCTATCATTTCCGCTGTAAAACGGAGGAAAAGGAGCCAATATCTTGCAAGTCGTCACTTTGATTGTGTATGCTGACCTACAAATTTTCAGTTCAAAAAACTTTTCTTTATATAATTTGCTAACAGAATTAGTAGCTTCATCTTTAGGGCTTTTAAGGAGAACATGCCTCGATTCGAAGACGTACCTACTGCCGTTCGAGTGTCTACTGTCTGCGACGAATCTAGGTCTGTTTCTCCCTCTAACATATAATCAAAGAGCTGGATCAATTCAAGTAATTTCTTCGTTTCAATTTATTCTCATTTTCTGCAGATACTTGATTGTTAGGAATTTTCCGTCTCTAGGATGCGACGATGATTTGGTGAAATTGTTCGCTACTTATGGAGATATCGAAGAGTAAGTTTGTTTCTCTCTGACTTTGTCTTTGTCTCTTTGTAGTACAAATCGCTATAATTTGTTATACTAGGTTGATTAATACTTTATTTCTTCTCTAAGATGTAAAACTATGGATGCGGGAGACTGTGAGCCATTTACCAACGTTTACTTCAGCAAATTTCGCCTGTTCAGCAATGCTAGGTGATTAAAAATTAGTTTGTTTGTGGTGTTTTTATAATTTGTATTACATTTTAAACCAATTCTTGTTACCAATTAAGAACGAGTTGTGTTCGCATTGCGAAACTCAATAGATTTGCAAAACGAATGTTGGACGAGTTGTTTTTATTGCGAATAGAATAAAGGTTTCAGATACTCCTCAGTTTGAGAGTGTCTCTGATACCAAGGTTAAGTCAGAAAGCAGGAGAAAGGAAGTTCTGGCAAGATTGAATCGTGAGCACCTTTTAGATTTCTGAAGCATGTCATACGAATCTCATGTTAAAATTAATTTCATGCAGTGATTTGTATCTCACACAAAATGCATTTTAATTTACTGATGCTAGCTGGAATATCCAATGGGCCCATGGTTCATCGTTCAGATGATCTCAGTGAAGCTTGAGCAGTTTCACTTCCCTTGCAATCTAACTTTGCTACTGAGCAAATAACTTCTCAGCAAAGGTAGCGCATATATATGGTACTTTTTCCTTTGTAGTAAAGCCTCTTTCGTTTGTTGTGGTAGTGCAATTGATTGTTTTTCCTCTTTGTGGGGGCTTTAGTGAGTTACAACATATTTCTCAAGCTAATGATTCTCCCGTCACTAGGGTTTCTTCTGACAAGGTTTGTTGCTGCTCATTCTTCCTACCTTGCCTAACTTTTTTGTGAGTGAAATTGCTGTAAATTATATCATGAGTTGCTGCAGCTTTCACAATTGAGATGGCAATTCTAACTCCGCTCACAATTACACTTTGGAGCTTGGGTGTATTAGTTCAAACAAGGGCTAGCATAGGCCCCAACTCAAGGATCAGGTGCACAATTTAGTCTTTAAGTTGATGGACCCAAGTTAGGTTGAGTTGGGCCAGTATGGAGTGTATTGTTACCATTCTTGCGCATGTTATGTGCCATATCGTTTCCTTTTAATTTTACAGCTGTGTCTTAATTACATCTTGTTCCTTTGAGAATGTTATAAAGAAATATACTTGAAATATTTAATGCTATCAGCATTCTTGAAACAATAACATTAACTAGTTGCACTAGAGGGATGAACAGTTAATGGCTTTTTTTGTCTAGTGATCCTCAAATCAGATCGGGTTTGGTTGTACTGTCCGAGATCAATCCATGCTGAATTTCACCTTAATTTGGGTTGAATTCTTTTGACACAAGACAATCTCTGTATTGAATTCAGTCCATGCCTGGCCATTGTTTGTGACAGCTGTCAAGATGAGGTCAACTTACTCGAATTGCAGCCGTGGCTGCATGCATACTTTTGGAACTAGAAAATTTTATCTGAAATTGAATTCTGTTAATAACAAAAAGGCAGTTAGACTTGGTCCTTACTCTTACTTGTTGGTTTTACCATGTGACTATGAATTCAACATCTTTTTGCAAACTAATGGCATAGTTTTAATTGTGTTGAACTTCTTTAATTTTTAGCCATCAGCACCAGTTGATGCAAATTTACGCTTTTATCTGCAAGGGTGTGATCAACATACAAATTTGTGACCTTTTGGTAGCCGGACTCTAATTTGCTGCTGTAGTGCTGAGGAACTATGAGTTTCAGTTTTTACACTATCATCATCTTTCCTCATGTCCACAGTGTTGAAATAGAAATAAAAAGTATTCCTCTGGTTACGGTTTGTCACCTTTAGCTTAATGTTCAACTTTCATGTTATGGGCAAATATCTACTTGGAAATATGGAGCGTTTATTAGACCCAGTATACATTGCTCAGTTCTTAAAAGAGTTAAATATTTCAGCTTATCGTATAATGTAATGGAAGTTGCTTGATGTATTATTTCCCTGGACTAACAATCATTTTTTCTGCTGTTATATATCCAGGACTATTTTGCATCCCAATCAATGAATCAGACAGTTTGGTTGGTCAGGGAGAAGCTTAATAAGGTGATAAGCTTTCGTGGCTTCATTTCCTTTCAAGAGAATTAGCTATTGTTCTAGAAAATTTATTCTTTCTTTTCTTTTCCTCTTTCCGATCGAAGCTATTACTGAGCATCTGCAGGCTGGACCTGCATCCAAGAAAACAAGAACAGATAATAGAAGAATCTAATGAATTTTGGGGGAAGGAGAGAACTAGGTGGTAGAATTTGGGCTTTTCAGTCTCACCTCATATGATCGTTGTTATTTCCCTTCTCAACATCAATGGATCTCTTACGAACATTATGTCATTGCACCTGTAATCAATGTACATCAGATCTTGGCTCTCGATTAGTTTGTTAATTTTTTTTTTTTTTTTAAATTGAATCCATGTCAAAGTTTATGCCCATTATGTTCTCTGTAGTAAGAATGTCCGACAATGTTAAATATTGTGTAATATATATAACAAATGAGCTTTTACACAAACGTCATGTTAGGAGCTCTATAAGCCGCAAAAGGACTTCCCAAATATGTACAGTGGCATCAATGAAGACAAAAGTAACTGGAATTTGTCAAAAATAATAATAAAATAATTGGAGCAATTTTACTTAGGTCTGATGCCGCTTTTACGCTCTCCGTTCACCTAGTCACCTTCCAGACAAACTTTAGACAACATACAGTAACTCAAGCAGAAGAAAAGCAGAATTACCCAACACAGCACCTTTTATATCTTTTGTAAATGACTGATTATACAATTTATAACTTCAAGTGAGCCAACTTCCATCACGTAGTAAGAGTGCAAGTAGCGCTTTGATTTTTGAGTAATTTGCTTCATCATTTAGTACAGTTACACTGGGCCGTTAGCATTTTTCACAAACTGGCAGACAGGATAAACACTGACCAACGCATCAGAATCTTTTCACAAACAAAGATGCCTACAAGGCATCAACAGGAGACAGACCTCCTTCACCTTGCATGCTCTACAGATCATGTGATTATTCCCGGAAACAGATTTTGCAAGTCCACCCGGAATTGTTAGATAGTTGTTTGGGTCAATGTATGAAGTAGAATCATCAACTTCGCTGTCTCCAAATCCTTCCTTCCCTTGGTCAGCACCCTGTGAAATTGCCTGTTGGAGGTTGCTCTTTAGGAAATTAACAACAGACTCATTGTACTTGGCTCTATAGTGCCAATTCTGGGCTTCAGCAGCCACTTGCTTTATTCTCTTAGTCAGTTCCCTGTTCTTGTGATTCGTGGTTTCTATTTCCATGTCTTTCTCCTGGAGTTTTCTGCCAACAACTTTCTCTATAGCTGCAAGGAATGAAGCCATGTCTCTGCTTTACATCCCTAACCCCCTTTGCCAACTGTTCTTCCTGTCAGAAAAGTGTCATAAAGAGGAATTACAAGATGGAAAAATTGCCATGTGTCACTATAATGAACAAAATATGCAATTAGATAGTTCAGGTGCTGAGCTCAGCATGCTATGGTTTATTGAAGTAGGTTAAATGCCAGCAGTCATAGTCATTGCAGGCAACTTAGTTCTTATAAATGATAAAGCATAATGGAAGAATTGATGGTAGATATCTTACTAAATTATATTATACACAGAACGAAATTGGTATTTGATGCAATGCAACTGCATGTCCCAGCGACACATCCATAACTGAGCTCAAAGACCATGGTACCTGAATTTTGACATACCGATCAAATTCTTCTTTCTGCCGATCCAGCTCATTCCTAATATTATCGCCAAGGGATAAGATGATCGGAAGCATTGCAGTCATACTTGCACTGGCAGACGTTACAGATGGATTGCGTTCATCATCATCATCATATGTCATCATATGACAGTCTTAACCCTGTTGATAGGGGATTTGGTTTCATAATACTTGATGAGCAGTTGGCTTCATCTTGACAGATATTGGAATTCAAAGAGATTTTTAGCTTTTGGTGCCTTGAGAATTCTTCTGTTTCCCTGCCTCGTTTGTATAGGAGTGATACGCTCATTTGCAAAATAATTGACAGGATCAATGCTACTCCCAGCTTGTACTGGAACAAGGATTGGCAGTGACAATCAGTCCAAAAATAAATGTAAGATAAGGTAGCAAACAAGAAAGTGAACTGCAGTCCAATGCTCACCAAGGAAACCAAAAGAAGAGTATAGAAAAAAGAGATCCAACATAGGGAAAAGGATAAACACTATGTCTATGAAAGAGAAATGAAAACTAAAGACCGAAGTATAAAGATTTGAACTTCATAATTTGTTTTCTTTATGCAAGACATCTTTTAAAGGAATAAAAGGAACATACTGCTGTAGTAACATTAAATAGACAAATATACAGAAAATTCATGAAACAAAGAAATGGAAATATTAACGTGTCAATTGAATGAGAAAGATCTCACATTTACCAAATAACTGCAGCTGATTTGATGCATTAGGCCCATACTGCAAGCCATTCTCGTTCAAGAGAACTGGAAGAACAGGATTGCCACTGCTGCCTCCCAACATTTTACGACAATATGGGTAATTATGCTAAGGATTCAGCTGTTCAAGATGTTGCTATACTCACCTGCATAAGGAGAGAAAAAGAACTGAAATGTAAGGTAAAACAGAATTCCCACAACTTTTAAAAAATTCCATTGCCACATCCACATTCATTGTGAAAATTAGACAAGTGCAGATTTTCAGTTAACATAAAGACGTAACATAAAGATGTTTAGATATGTAAGGATAACTCCACGAGGTTTGCCATATGGTGAGGTTTTAAAAAAATGACACAAAAAGTCTGGAAAATACGTGTTTATGGAACTCTGATCCCAAGGGAAATTTGGGTATGCAAAACAGAGGAACTATAGCTTGCTTCTGATGATACAAAAATGTGCTCAATCTGAAGAGATTACCTCAGTTATCCGTAAAATGTACGCAAGTTCCAATAAAATGTTTCGAAGGGCTATCAATAAGTTTGAATGCTTCACAAGCAGAAAAGATGGACATAAGATCCATAACAATAAAGAGATTGCATTGTCTATGACACAATGATAACGTACAGAATATACTTGTAACACATTCATGACATTCCTGACAAGATATGGCATAAACTCATGAGGCAATTTATGCCGTCATTCTAATTGCAGCAGCATCTCTCATCTATTCAGTTGGCAATAATCTTAATGCAACTTCCACATTGTTCACAATACAATCACATCCAAGTAACTAATTAATCAATACTAGCATGCACATGACTGCACACAAGCCCGTAATTAGTCAAAATTGATGGCATTTAAGAACTACTCTAAAGATGGTAGCGGTTTTATCAGCATGTACAATCAAAATGGTATATATAATTTGAAGATAGAGGGAAATTAGACATAAAATCCCTCCATATCATAGAAACCCGCAGAATGAACTATCAAAGAGAACACAGTATGAAGAGCATACCAAAAGCGTCCAAGCCAGAAAATAGCAACAACAATAAGGTTTGGAGACTTAAACAGCGAGGTGATGGTGATCAAAAGAAGCATTCTTACTGGAAACACATGGTTCTGAAAAACACAGATACCCAAATTAACATCAAAGTGCAGGGGAAAGAACAAGGGAGACATGGATGGCAACCAAGAAGCAGCATTTTTCCCTCCTAAGCAAAAAAAATTATGATCATCACATGAAGATGGTAAGTTCTCAAAAAAAAAAAATAATAATAATAATAATAATTGGTAAAGGAAAACAAAATCCATCCTGTTTGACCGAGAACAATAACTATGTACTAGAAAGTAAGAAATCACTAAAAGCGTATAGATTTAAATCTCCTTCAAGATTCTAATCAATCACCCAATAATAAGAAAATAAAATAACCCATATCAAGAAAAACAACCACTTACCTGCAATATATGCATAATATTTGATTCAGTTTAAAACACAGCCACCCCAGATCTTGCAACACCAGGCCAACCTAAAATCACCAACAATGACAACATGAAACCCAAAAAAACATATTCTGATCATCTAAGGAAAATAAAAACCAGACAACGAAAACGAACCAAGTAAACACCAGAAAATGCAATCATCTCTTCCCGCGGAATGAAAAAGACAAACCAATTTGTGGAGGGGTTTCTTGAGGCCATCCTTTTCTACTATGAAGGGATTTTCTTAACGCATACACGGAGAGGCGAAGTTTAATAACCGAATAAATTTGAATAATCCGAAATAAGTCCACTTTTAAGCTCATGACTTCGAAATTCCGAGCAACTCCAACACTCAATAATAAAACACGAAAGATCGCGAATAATATACACCTTCTAAAGATTTGATACAATGCCCGTCACATCTAAAGATTTAATACGTTATATAGCGAAAAATGTTTATTATATCACCCTATTTTAATAAATTATAATAATAAAATAATCTATTGATCGTATAAACAAACCACCTCTTATTAAATTAAATTTTTATTTTTCGATTAATTATATATATCTAAATCACTTAAATATAACATTTACAATCTAAATAAAAAAAAATTTTTAAAACTTTCGAGTTATTAAAATTTACTTATAAAAAATTTTTGACTCGATTTTTTGTATCAATATAAATTTCTAAAATATTTTAATTTTTGTTATTTATACCATAATATTTTTCTTTTTTTTTTTCTTGACCTTATTTTTTATTTAAGTATCGAAATATATACGTCAAAAAGTTAATTTTACTATTAACTTTTTTTCTTTTAATTTTAGGTAACGACAATAACCTATACACTATTAAATTTTTGACCCGAGGCGACTTTGAAAGATCCAGCATACTGTAAAAGAATAGCATCTGTGTAATATGCTAGACTTTTTACCAAAAAAAAATTTAGGTATCAACAGATAATACCATCTGTGAGAAATCGTACAAAAAGCCTTCAACTAGTTTTAAGAAAATTTTTGACAGAATTTGCAATAAGAATGGCTAAAAACAATCACAGTTATTTCTCCAAAATGTTACAGACGGAGAGGGACGAGGACCCTATGTGTCCTGTTGATAGAGAGAATATCACAGAATTCTCAAATGAGAACGAATCATAAGGCCACACTATCGTACTACTAATGAGCATGACAATTGTGAGAACCAAAGAGTGTGGATTCTTACAACTAGTAATAGAGTTGAAAGAGTACAAGAATAGACAAATAGAGAAAGAAGAAGAAGGCGAATGTTAAAGTAAAGGAACAAGTAGCTAGAGAAGAAAATCGCAAAATCAAAAAGACTGTTGCCAAAACAATACGATGAAGGAGTATATTAGTGAATACAAGAAGCCTCTGAGGCAATCGAGGGTCATACATAGTCTAAGGGCAAAATAAAGCTCCGAGGCCCTTCGGTTGCTCCAATGGTAAGGAGCACTTGCCTTACTGCTGTGCAGAAAGAAAAAGGGAAGGTTGACGGGTCACACGCGAACTCTAGGGCGAGGAATTGTAATGATTCAATCCAATTTTTTGACCTTCTTGAGCAGAGAATATCTAATACCCCGTGCAGCCCGCGAATAGATGCACATGTAGACAATGGACCAAGGTGGACCATTATAGACTTAAGGTCGTAACTTAATAAAATTACATTTTAGAATTGAAATGCCTATCGTACATACCGCACGCAATAGACTAGCAGGGTCTAGAAGTTTGTGTCTAAAAAATGTTAGAGGAAGTCAGAGTTAGTACAAAGGTGGACCAAATTCAAAACTCGAGCGATGACTCTATGATCTAAAAATATAGTGACTCTCTATTCACCAGGAATATATTGGAGCTTACTATTTTACAAAAGTTTAAAATATCACCAATCGCACCACATATCGACAAAATTGACTTGATATCATACCTCGATATTTTTAGAAAAATGATATTGGTGTAAGGATTAACAGAGTCCTAGATATGTTGCCTGTTCCTCTTAATCCTAGAAGGGCAACCCCGAAAGTGATTCAGAAGTCTTCGCAAAAGAAGCATTGGTAGCTTCAGACAACTAAGTCAAACTTTCTTAAAAGAATTTTAAGGCATCATTCAGACTACTCATAGTGTGAGTTCACTTCTTTTACTCCGACAAGGTTCTACTGAAAGCCTTAAAAATTTTGTCAAAAGGTACCACAATATCGGGGCTTTCCACTATGCCCTAGCACTAAAAACATTGTAAAGAGGATTCAGTATAGAAAAGGGATGGTATGCAATCAATAAATGGTCCATTACCACCTATGAAGCTACCCATTGATAAAGATCAAGTGATGCTACGAAGATAAAAGGAAAAGATAACTCAATCGCAGTCATGAGACATCACTTGCCTAGAAAACAAAAACAAAAAATAAAGAGTAGATAAGTTTAAGGGAAGAAGAGAAGGGTCATAGACTACCCCGACATGATCAAAGAGACCAAATAGTCAAAAGGTTCAGCATAAAAGAAGAGCTAAAAAGATAGCACACTTACGGAATAAGAACTTCACTCTCTTAAAAGTTTATTTTTCATAAATGTTGTGTTACATAAAAAGTAGTGGCATTTACTTGGCAGAGTCGATAACCATAAAATCAAGAAGAGTAAAACAGGTCAGCAATTGATTCTATGAGTATCACAAGTACTATGACTATAATATAGACAATTGTCTTCATCTAAAGGAGCAGGTTGAGCTCCTAATAAAGAATCATTATCTAGATTATTTAGTAGCCAATACAGGAGAGCAATCTCTTAATTCCTATAAAATAGTTGGCAAAAGGTAAAGGACTATAGTGATATCAGGTATACTGACCTCGGTAAAAAATTTTAATTGGTCCCAAAAGAATTACTCCAGATATTTTTTACCCGCTCTTGTAAATAATTTTCATATCATGAATGTTAGAGAAAGGAAAAGGTCAAAGATTACCTTGATCCTTATTATGTTTACAAATGTAAATGCAGTAAGAGTATACTATTTCCACAATAATGCTCTAGTCATAACCATGAGCGTAGGAGGCAAGTCAGTAAATTGGATACTAATTAACACAGGTAGCTCAACTGACATTATCTTTAAAAGCACATTAGATTCTTTGAGCAGTAAGGATTAAAATTCAAAAATTTAGAGTCAGTCCTGTATAGCTTTGGAGAGTCATGCATTATGCCTCTAGGTGTTGTCTCTTTACCTATAACCATATAAGATAACTCCTATCAAAAGATCACCATGATCGAGTTTTAAATAGTGGATTTATAGATACCATATTTAATGATCTTGGGTTAGCTATTTCTCAAAACAACAATTACTGTGGAGAGCATATACTACCTGAACTTAAAATTCATGGTTAACGATGGATTAGCATTGTACATGGAAACCAAAAAGAAGCATGCTTATACTTTGCCACTTCTTAGAAGCCTGCTCATTGCCTGCACAAGTAACCTTAAGATCAGGAAGATTCTTGTCCATTAGATAAAGGCCTACAGTAAGCCAATGTCATCAAGAAAATAAAAGAGAAAATCTGCTCTGTAATAGAGCTTATAGAAAAGTTGAAAGCTGTGGCCATGGACCATGCCAATTCAAAAAAGGTCTTGCAAAATGAATAATATGAATGAACTAAAGGCACAATAGCTTAGAGAATGCCTCTACCATAACAAAGATGTATTCGCCTGCAGTTTTGCAGATATGCCAAAAATGGACCCATAATTATTTCATATAAATTGACAATTAACCCAACATCGAGGCTTATAAGACAAAAAAAAATATGTATTTAATTAAGAAAGAATGAAAGTTATCTGAACTAAGGTAGATAATCTATTAAAAGTTGATTTCATCAAAAAAGTACAATATCTTGATTGAGTGGCCAATATGGTTATGATAAAGAAGCCAAACAAAAAATGGAAAATGTATGTGAATTTCACTAACCTAAACAAGGTCTACCAAAAAATCGCTTCCTGTTACGTTGAATAAATTAGTTTGTGGACTCTACAGCAGGACACTAGTTACTGAACTTTATAAATGCTTTTTTTTTTACTAGAATCAAATAGCAATGCATCTATTAGATGAAAAGAAGACTGCTTTCATCATTGATTAGGGGTTACACTACTATCATGTAATGTCCTTCAATTTGAAGAATGCCAAAGTAATATTATAATAATTGGTAAATCATGTATTTAAGCCTTCATAGAGGCGTATGTAGATGAAATAATTATAAAGTTGTAAAAAGGGTCGACCACATTCTAACACCTAGAAGAAATTTTTGCCCTACTAAGGTAATATTTAATGAAGTTGAATCTAGAAAAGTGTTTATTTGGGGTTAGTTCAAAAAATTTTTTGAGATTCATCGTCAATAAACAAGGCATCAAAACAAAATCCCTGAAAGTAAAGGTGATATTGGATCTGAAGTCGTCATTGACTCTGAAAGAATTGTAATGCTTGGCCAAAAAGGTAGCTGCCCTTTATCGATACATTTCAAAATCAACAGACCGATGCCATGAGTTTTTCAAAGTCATAAATAAAGAAAAAAATCATAGAGTAAATACTGTAGTGCGAGGTCAACTTTTAGGAGTTGAAGCAGTATCTCAAAAAAATACCAACCTTGGTAGTCCAACATGAGGAAAGAATTTATCTATATTTGGCCGTAAGCGACCATACTATCAGCCTAGCCTTTATGAAAAAAGACTTAGATAATGTACAAAAATCTACTTATTATATTAGTGTTAACGTCGTCCAAAATTTGACGTAAAGAAAAATTTAAAAGTAGAGTCGCCATCTATCCAAATAATGGTAGGATAAGTCACCTAAAAAATTTAGATTCCAAGTTTGGGGAGTTAATTAAGTGTAGGAAAGGTGTTAGGCACCCTACAACTTTCGTAAAAATCAGTTACCAAAAATATTGATCTTGAATTTT
>JAWDEX010000012.1:7560411-7579176 GCA_035221805.1 Trichilia hirta
ATTTCACAAATATGTAGATATTTAAATAAAATTCGGTGTTAATTTATAATTTTTAGAAGTTAAGGGGTCTAATTGATATTTTATAATTAGGGCTTGAATAATATTTTACAGTTCAAGATTTCTAATGATATTTGTCATAAAATTATAAAATAGAAGCAGAATATTTCTACTTCCTTAGGCATTCAGTTTTCAACTTCTTTGTCTCCCTCTTCAACTCTCCCGTTCTCTCTCTCAAATTGGCAAATCAAAGGCTTTTGATTTCTCAGAGGCATCACATTATTGATATTGTACTTTATCAAAAAATTACTAGAAGTTAGTGATTGTAAATTAAATGTATTTAATTTTCAGAATATTAGAATACTATAATAAAATTATTATTTTCGCTGCATTCTGTGGTATTCATGTGATCATACACATACGACAATTCCTAGTATGGCTTATCTGATAAGAGTATTATGTGATAATACAGGTGCTATTGCACAAGTTAAGAAACTAAAGCACACTAAAAATCTAAATATATTCAGCGAAAGTATATTATTTTGAAAGAATTTATTGATATTAGAGAAATTTTGATCGAAAATATATCTTTAGAAGAAAATATCGTTGACCCTCTTACTAAAGCGATGACACTGAATCAATTAAACTAGCATCTTAAAAAAATGAGTATAAAATACAATAGCGAATGACTTTAGTATAAGTAGAAGTTTGCTAATATTATATGCCTTAAAAATATTCGCGTTATCGATTTTGAACATATTTTATTGAGTTACTATAATAATATGTACTGTATACATATTTTATTAATAAAAAAATTATTTCAATTCATATGTATGTGTTACCTTTTTTATCTAGTCATACTAATTATAAAATATGCATATGAAATATTCAAGATAATTAAGTTATTTAAAATATTTCTTATATGAGCAATATCGATTGGATAGTGATATTATAGTGTAAGCACACTGAATATTTTTGATGAATATCATAAAATAATATTAGTACGAGTGATATGATAGTCATATCATTAGGACATTAGTGTAAAATAATAATTAAAAAATTATTATTTAAACGTGACCAAAGTTATGATGAATCACACAAATGTATATTATCAATGATTTATTAGTGAATTATATGGGTTTGTTAACTACTCTTTAGACCTAAAACATCATGATTATTAATTGGTACTTATACACATAGTTCATATAGTGTATAAATATAAGACTAATCATGTCTTATACATAAAAGTCAATTTAGTCATGTTATTTATATTGAGAGACAAATAATTGTCAGTATAATTAGTTAACTTGATATAAAGGATTCTGAAGTACCGTTGACTCAGTTCAAGTTTAAGTTCCTAGTCGAATATTAATAAATGAGTAAAAATAAAATCTTTGACTAAAGCACAAATGTTATTCAAAGAATTAATAATGACAAGTTCAGCTTCTATTGACTGATTATCTGAATAGGACTGAATTTAGGATTTTAACATGCGTGAATCCTAATTTAGTTGAAATTAGGATTCACGAACAAAAAGAGAGTATTCACATAAAACCTATAATTAATCATAAAAAGTTCGATGAAGATTTTTTTCATTATAATTTAAGAAATGTGGAATATTATTAGATGTTAATCATGGTTGTTAAGAATTTGAATGGTTTGAAACAAAATCAATGAAACTGATTTCAACTCACTGCTAATATCATAATAAACCTGAGAGGTCACGATATAAATCTCGACTTATTCTTATTATTAGAGAGAGTAAATAATGTCTGCAAAAAAATTATCACTCTCAGAGATATTATTTGATTAAAAAATTATAAATAATTTATGCGTTAAATAGTTTAACGAATCCAGAACTTGAGAAATTGACTCGATTGTAATTTAAAGTAAGTTGCAATATTTTATAAATATTTAAAAATATAGATAGAATTAAAATAAATTTAGTCAAAATAAGTTTGACCAAATTTAAGATTAATTTATAATTTTTTAAAATTAAAATGCCTAAGTAATATTTTACATTTGCTGTTGAAAAGCTTATTGAAAAAGTTTCGTGACCCATTTTTCTTTATTAAAAAAACTAAAGATATTATAATAAATGAGAAAAAAGTATAAATAGATTAATTTTTTAATTTTAATTATTTTTTTATATTTTTTACTATTTTTAAAAATTCTCTCTCTCTCTAACAAGCCAAATAAGGAGAAAAGAAGGAAATCTAATTCTCTTCAAGACAGTTTAATTTTAGTATTAATTTTTATTAATTATCACTAAAAGTTAATAATTTTTATTAAATTAATTATTTATGTCTTAAATGCCATATAATAAAATTCATGCTTATTTTTTAATTTTGAAAACTTTCATCACTTTCAAATATAATAATTGTTAGGTTTAAGACAAAATTGCAATGGATCAAGCAATGGAAGAAAGCCAAGAAAAAGAAAAGAAAATTTTCGGAAAGCGGAAACAATAAACATCCTTGCACCGTTATAAGATACAAATGAAATCCATAATTCCGTGAAGACAATTGATTCACATGCACCGGCAGATGACTAACAAACATGAAAGCACTAATAATCATAAATTAACACGTTGACGCAATGGCCGTCAACAGGGCGTCTACAAATTGCATCTGGGTTTCTTCATTAATTGTTGAGAAGAGCGGAACGTGAACAAACAGAGATTTGTGACCCTTCTGCTCTGCAAACCGAAGAGAGTGATAGTAGACGCAATTGCAAACAAAACGGCCTGCATCGTCAGATATTGTTGCATCAAAGCCCTTCTTCTTCAAGAACTTCAGGATTGCCTCAGTGGAGAGAGATGTCTTCAAGAGCCAGAAAATGAAAATGTCAAGACATGAGAGGGACATGGAGGGAGGTACATTTGGTGAATAAGACAACAGAAAAAAGGCTTCATACTCTTACAGTGAGTACAAATTACATAAAATCCACTACATTTAGGTAAGCCACATACACTATCTAGACTAGCACATGCAAGCTCGTTGTCCCCTTTTTCACTTCAAAATGATTATAATTACGTCGAGGTATCATGTGCTCATTTCTAACAGTAATGATAAGTTTGAACAATAAGCTCGGGATCTAATTGCTATTGAGTTAAAAAACTGAAAATAAATTATTAATTGAAGATATGACTAAAATAGTGATTAAAGTGCACTAGCTGATTTGTGCTATAAATCCAACAGGAATTTTACGATCGCAGAGGCGCATAATTTCATTAATCACTAGCATATTCATGCTATAAATCCAACGGAAATTTTATGAATGCAGTCGCGCACAATTTCATGTACCAATCCACCAACAAACAACAAAGACGGTGGTGAAAGGAAGAGTGGGGACAGGTTAATCTTAGATTACCTGTCTTATCCGGAAAGTTCCTCCGTCCTCGGGGACTACTGGAAGTTGCTGAAAAAGGCAAAAGCAAATTCAGTGTAAACAGAAATTGAAGGCAGTTTTTCTGCAAGCCCCAGGATTGTATTTATGTCTTCCATGGGAAGTGTTTATCTTTACATAGGAAACCATGATAAGGATAAGATTTATATTCCGGATGTGGAAGGCTACTATAAACTGTAGATTCCATTTTTACAATTTCATCAGTCTAACAGGTAACGAGTAACAAAGAAGCATCCTTTGCAGGTAACATAATCCAAGAAAAGAAAAAGGATAGTGAACTCTCTAGAAAGGTAAAGAGAATGTGGAAGATAAAGCAAATTTAACTGAGGTTGCCATCCTAGTTAATCTGGACAACGGAATGTCGCTTCATTCACCGCCTGTTGCTCTAACACAAACTTTGATGACCTATTATTCACCCCAAGATGAATCTGCAGAAGCAACAAACTTAAGTCTTTTCAAACACGATGCTTAAGACCAAAAACCTAATGCTGTAACATAGGCTTCCATATTACCATTTTCCTATTTGAAAAGCAATTTGTTATTGATTACTGAAATACTAAGCCTATAGATTCGAAGCACATTAAGCAAAAATCTTTTTACATATGTGAGTTCCAATGCTTTAATGGCAGATCCCACATCATAGAAGTAGCATGAGATAGACAGACACCACCAAAACTGTTTGAGATCAACTACGGTGGAAATAAGAGGAAGAACAGAAAATGTAAAAGACCAAGCAGTAATAACAAAGAAAACACAGAAAACAAAGAAAAGGGAAAAACAATGATCAAGTAAAACTATAAGTTTAGAAGATGCAAGTATATGCAGAAGCAATTGCCAATATGTTTTCAAAAGCTCATCAGGTTCTTATATCTCCAATTTGTTTGAAATTTTTAGGTCAGTCTCAGAACTGACTTGTAACAAAGCATCCTGAGAAATCTTTGTGGAATTCTTATTTCTTATTGAACTGATGGGTCACCAGTCAACACAGCCACAACTTGGTCTTATAGAGGGAGTGCATCCAATCGACAGGCCATATTAGCTGATTTTAGAAAATTAATGAACCATGCGAAATGGATTTTCAACAAAGTTTCTTTTCTTATGTCAGAGATAAACCCAAAAATATTAATTGTTTAATAAAACTAACCCATAAGACTTGTTCATTGCTTGTATTTTTTCCAGAGATGCCTGATTCCAAGATCTTGTAAAGCATGGGGAGTGCACCACCTCCGGCTGTCTCCAAAACATGGCAACTGCACAAAGTAACCCCAGCAGGCAATCCTCTTCTCTCAACATAATCCTTTAGATTGTTAACTATAGTCTCTGTAGGATTTTTGTCAACCCCTTGGAACTTCTTAAACCCAGTTGCATGAATGTTTACAGCCTTTGGCCCGTCAGATCCCATCTCCTTGCTTTGCAATAGGATACAGTTCCCAATTTTCGATGTAACACTGCCAGGAGATGTCTATGTACTGATCCCCAACCTTGTAAAACAATAAAAACAAGCAAGAAAGTATCATTATCAGCTTCCCTGCATAATATGCATAAGCATCCATTCTCTAGGATAACAGGTAGAAAGAGTTTCTTGAATGAATGAGATTTAAAAAGAAAGTTTTTTTGGTCCTTTTCCAATTTAAAAGCAAACTGATGAAGTTGCACATCTATGACTACAATCCTTTAAAGCATCATACACTGCCTCATCACAAGGAAAAGAAATCCAAACTCAAAATGCTAACAAGGCCGAGCCTCAATACAATTCTCTTCTTTCTACTAGATTCCTTTTCTTTGAGATATAAAAAAGATTGTCTCAAAGGAAACAGAAAAGAAGCAAAGTGCCGGCAAATTATCTACACTGCTAATCAGCCATTAGGAGTTAGGAAACTCTGAAGAGGCTGGATGACTGCATCCTGTTTGAAACACCATGAATTTCTTTCCAGCTAAAGTCATCAATATAGAACAACAGTAAAGGAGAGCTCTCCCGACGATTGAGCAGGTTGTAAAGCCGAGTCATTTATCTTTTCCAGATGAACCTTTGATTTCCCTTCCTAACATATCCTAGTTCTTCCTAAATTCAAACACGGTATAGAAAATCTTTATTAATTGGGAAAAGGCGAGAATGAATCGGAACTCCGCTTGTTTCAACCATAAAATATTACTCAAAATTTTTTTAAAAATGCATAAAAGACTAAAAGTGGGATTACACGAAACCAAGAAAAAACACGTTCAATAAGCAACAAGAATCAAACGGTTCGTGAAAAGAATAAACGCATAAGATTGAACGAGATAATTACCTCGAAATTCCTGCGAGTACGTAGCTGCTGAAAGATATCAAATTTTCTATTGCTCTTTCCGTCTCCAATTAGCTGTTGGAAGGAATCGTAGTCAAATACCCTTCGAAGATGGATTTATCACGAAACGACCACCGTTTTGTGCTAAAGGTGACTAATTTTCCTGCTTCAGTTTAAAGGAGCCGCATAGTAAACAATTTCAACATCCAAGCTAAGCTGATTTTGATACATATTAACAAATATATATCAACTCTAGCTTTGAAATTACCGTTTATTACAGACTTATCAACTTAATTTGACATATGTCTTAATATTATAGCACCATGGTAGCAAAAGAAGCTTTGAGTAGAGATAACCACCGCCCGTGGTAGGGGGGACCTCCGTCGTGGTCTGATTCATCATCGTTACACTTTTCTCACAAGTGGCATTGAATCACTGCTCAACAGTTGAACTTCAAATAAATGTGATGACGCGAAGTCATTTTTTAAAGCATTAAATGACAAATTGACCCCTAAATGTAGCCAAAGTAACAAATTAGTTTCCTGTTTCACAATATAACTTCTATACCTTTCCGTCCATTTCTACCCTTAAAAATGTGATTGTCGTAATTCGATACATTTATAATGTGACAATTTCGAACAGACCTAAATTTGTTAAGTAATAACGCATATTTTCCGGATTGAATGCGCGGCGATCTTCCCTTGAACATGCCTCGAGTCCATTCCTTTCTTGGGGTGTTGGCTTTGATGCACGCACCTATTACTATGGACTAGACCGATCAGAGAATGCTCTCTTACCTTGGACAGCTAAAGGGTAGAAAACGAATTACCGTCTATGGGACAAGCACTACAATGAGTCAGATGTGACTTCGCCATATTCAAAAAATTTCCCAATTGGGCTATCGATTGTCTTTGAAGTGAAAGCCTGGGCGACGGCGGAATAGATGAGCGAAAGGCACCATGGATTGGGTGATATTCCGAGTCTCATGTCTCTAATGGAGGACATATGGACGATGGATCTGGCTCACTAAATCCAACATCTTGTTTGTCGCTCAATTAAACAGTTAGTTTTTCATTTGTCCGCTTCCTCTTTTGATGTCGACGTGGCCTATTACGATCAACGGCCAATGCATCAAACTAGAAGCCAATACAAAATAATTTTTAAATTCGTTACCAAATTATTCGAATAAACTAAACCTTATGTTATTTTTTATTGTCTTCGCTCCTTCGATTCTTTGATTCTATCAGCTAAAAGAAAAATTAAAATGATCACGAATACGGTAATTTGGATAATTATACATAAATTTATAATATTTTTTTGTGTTGATTCAAATTTAATCTATTTATTAATTTATTATAAATTTTTAATTTAAATACAATTAATTTATTAATTTTATTATTTATTTATTAATTAAATAATATAGTACAATACAATTAAATTATTAATTCTATTTAATTAATTAATATAAAATTTAAATAATTTAATTATTTATTTATTTAAATATAAATTAAATATTAAAATATAAATAATAATTAATTTTTTAAATATAATTATTAATTTAACTAATCGCATTTTAATTGTATTATAAATAAATAAATAAATTTAAAAAATTAAATTTAAATTCAATACAATTATTAATTATATAACACAAAAATAATTTAATTATTATTTATTTTAAAATTTTTAAATTTAAGTTCTTATAATTATATCGAATAATTGTATCATAATCTAAATTATTATTTTTTATTATATTTTTTCATCATTTTTATTAAATGAAGGAAAAAGCAGCAATATCTCGTTAGTTGTAATTTTGAGCGTTTGTACTGACTTACAAGAATAGAATTTAAATAATTGTGTTATATTTATATTATTTTCATAAATTTATAATATTTTTTTAATTGATTTAATTTCAGTCTATTTATTAATTATTTTAGATATTTTTAATTTAAATATAATTTATTTATTAATCATCTCATTTATTTATTAAATAAGTGATATAATAAATTAGATCATTAATTTGATATAATTTATTTATTTAAATATAAATTAAATATTAAAATATTAATAAATAATTATTTATTTAAATATAATTATTTAATTAATTAATTATATTTTAATCGTATTATAAATAAATAAATAAATTTAAAGAGTTAAATTTAAATATAATATAATTATTAATTATATGAAATGAATATAATTCGTTATTTTTCGAATTAAAATTTTTAAATTCGAATGTGCGTTGAATTTTCAGCTCAAATTTTTGAATTCGTTTGGCGACCCAAATTTTACGCCGGTGACCTATAAATTTTCAGCGCAAAAAACTTTTATTTATATAATTTGTTAACTGAATCGTTAGGGTTTGCAAGGGAACATGCCCCGATACAAAGACGAGCCTACTGCTGTTCAAGTGTATACTGTCTGCGACGAATCTAGGTCTGTTTCTCCCTCAATATATAATCGAAGAGCTGGATCAATTCAAGTAATTTGTTTGTTTCCATCTATTCTTATTTTCATTTTCTGCAGATACTTGATTGTTAGGAATGTTCCGTCTTTAGGATGCGGCGATGATTTAGTGAAATTGTTCGCTACTTATGGAGATATCGAAGAGTAAGTAAGTTTCTCTCTGACTTTGTCTTTGTATCTCTTTATAGTGCAATCGCTGTAATTTGTTACACTAGGTTGATTATTACTTGATTTCTTTTCTAAGATGTAAACCTATGGATGCGGAAGACTGTGAGCCATTTACTGACGTTTATTTCATCAAATTTCGCTTGTTTAGCAGCGCCAGGTGAATAAAAATTAGTGTTTTTGTGGTGTTTTTATAATGTGTTACATTTTAAACCAATTCTTGTTACCTATTAAGAATAAGTTGTTTTTGCATTGGGAAACTCCGTAGATTTGCAAAACGAAAGTTGGACGAGTTTGTTTTCCTTGGGAATAGAATAAAGGTTTCGTATGCTGCTCAGTTTGAGAGCGTCTCTGATACAAGGGATAAGTTGGAAAGCAGGAGAAAGGAAGTTCTAGCAAGATTGAATCGTAAGCAGCCTTTAGATTTGTGAAGCGTGTGACGGGAATTTTTGTGTTAAAATTAATTTCTTTCACAGATTTGTTTGTCACACAAAATGCATTTCAATTTACTGATGTTAGCTAGAAGATCCAACGGGCCTATGGTTCATCATTCAGACGATTTTAGTGAAGCTTCAGCAGTTGCACTTCCCTTGCAATCTAACTTTGTTACTGACCAAATAACTTCTCAGCAAAGGTAGCACAAATATATGGTACTTTTTCCTTTTCAGTAAAGTCTTTTATGCTTGTGGTAGTGCAATTGATTGTTTTTTCTCCATGTAGGGGCTCTAGTGAAGCACAACGTATTTCTCGAGTTAATGATTCTCCTATCACTAGGGTTTCCTCAGACAAGGTTTGTTACTGCTCATTTTTCCTTACCTTGCCTAACTATTTTGTGAGCGGAATTGCTGTACATTATATCATTAGTTGCTGCATCTTTCACAATTGAGATAGTAATTCAAACACTGCTCACAATTGCACTTTGGAGCTTGATTGTGGTAGTTCAAACAATAGCCAGCATAAGCCCCAACTTAAGGATCAGGTGCACAACTCAACTCCATCTCTGGCTTTAAGCTGCTGAACCCAAGTTAGGTTGAGTTGTGTCAGGTTGGTTGGTTCAGTCTGGAGTGTATTATTACCATTTGTGAGCACGTTATGTGCAATATCATTTCCTTTGAATTTTACAGCTGTGTCTTGGTTACATGATGTTCCTTTGAGAATATTATAAAGAAATATACTTGAAATATTTAATGCAATATAGAGAATAAGATAAGAAGCATTCCTTAAATAATTAACTAGTTGCTATAGAGCATTGAACAGTTAAGGGCTTTTTTCTTTGTTTAGTGATCTTCAAATTAGATTGGGTTTGGTTGTACTGTCCAAGATCAATCCATGCTGAATTCCACCTTAATTTGGGTTGAATTCTTTTAACTGCAAGCCAATCTCTGTCATTCGTGGCCATTGTTTGTGACAGTTGTGAACATGAGGTCAACTGACTCGAGTTGCAGCCTTGGTTGCGTACTTTTGGAACAGAAAATTTTTATCTGAAATTGAATTCTGTTAATATTTTCAAGGCAGTTAGATTTGGCCCTTGCCAATCATTACTTCTTGGTTTTACCATGCAACTCTATGAATTCAACATCTTTTTGCAAAGTAATGGCATAGTCTTTTAATTGCTTAAAACTTCTTTAATTTTAGCCATCAGCACCATTTGACGCAAATTTACTCTTTATCTGCACAAGTGTGATCTTCATTCGAATTTGTGACTGTTTGGTAGCTGGGCTCTAATTTTCTGCTATAGAGCTGAAGAACTAGGAGTTTCATATTTTATACTATCATCATTTTTCTTCGTTCATAATTTTGAAAAAAAAAATAAAAAGTATTCCTCTGGTTAAGGTTTGTCACCTTTAGCTTATTGTTTATGGTAAATATCTGCTTGGAATTTTGGAGCTTTTATTAGACCTTGTATACATTGCTCAGTTTCTTAAAGAGTCAAATATTTCAACTCATCATTTAAAGTTGTGGAAGTTACTTGATGTCTTATTTTCCTGGACTAACAATCAAGTTTTATACTGTAATATATCAAGGACTATTTTGCATCTCGCTCAATGAATCAGACAGTTCGGTTGGTCAGGGAAAAGCTTAATAAGGTGATAAGCATTCACAGCTTCATTTCCTTTTAAGAGAATTAGCTATTGTTCTAGAATACTTATTCTCTTTCTTTTCTTTTCTTCTTTCAGATTGAATCTAGTAATGAGAATCTGCAGGATGGACCTGCATCCAAGAAACCACGAACAGACAATAGAAGGAGAATCTAATGAATTTTGGGGGCAGAAGAGAACTAGGCAGTAGAATTTGGGTTTTTCAGTCTCACCTCATATGACCATTATTATTTCTCGTCTCCTCCTTGAGATCAGTGGATCTGTTATGCACATTATGTCATTGCACCTGTAAACTACGGCCACCAGATCTTGGCTCTTGATTAGTCTGTTAATTTCTTTCGTTTAAATCGAATCCGTGTCAAATTTTATGCTCCTTATGTTCTGTTGGAAGAATGTCCAACAATGTGAATTTTTGTAGAATATATAGCAAATGGGCTAACAGAACATAATGTCCAACAATGTGAAATTTAGAACATATATAACAAACGAGCTTTCACATAAAGAGTGTTCACGCTTATAACTTTATACATTGGAGTACCTCAATTACCGCAAAGGACTTCAACTATATGTACAGTGCAATCAATAGTAACTGAAGTTACAGGAGTCTGTTGATTGTAATACCGCAAAGGGAGCAATTTGACTATAGGTCCAGTTTTACCCAAATGGTTCACATATTCACCTTACAGATACCGTCTTCCTGCTGTGATAACTTTAGACAAGAAGCAAAACTCAAGCTAGAGAAAGCAGAATTACCCAAACAGCATCTTTTGGAAATGACTGATTACATCATTCATAATTTCAAGAGTGCCAACTTTTATGACACAGTAAGACTGCAAGTAACTCAAAAGCAATTTGCTTCGTCATTTAGGACAGGTATACTGGGACGCTACCACTTTTCACAAACTGGCATACAGGACAAACACTGAGTAACGTATCACAATCTTTACATAAACACAGATGCCTACAAGGCATCAACAAGACAGAGACCTCCTTCGCCTTGCATGCTCTACACATTATTCGATTATTTGACGAAACAGATTTTGCAGGTCCACCTGGAATGCTTAGATAGTTGTTTGGGTCAATGTATGAAGTAGCATCATCAACTTCGCTGTCTCCAAATCCTTCCTTCCCTTGGTCAGCACCCTGTGAAATTGCCTGCTGGAGGTTGCTCTTTAGTAAATTAACAACAGACTCATTGTACTTGGCTCTATAGTGCCAATTATCGGCTTCAGCAGCCACTTGCTTTATTCTCTCGATCAGTTCCCTGTTTTTGCGGTTCATGGTTTCTATTTCCATGTCTTTCTCCTGGAGTTTTCTGGCAACACCTTTCTCTATAGCTGCGAGGAATGAAGCCATGTGTCTCTGCTTCATGTCCCTAACCCCCTTTGCCAAGTGTTCTTCCTGTCAAAAAAGTGTTATAAAGATGAATTTCAAGATGCAAAAAATAGCCATGTGTCACTATAATAAACAAAATACGCAATTACATAGCTCAATTACTGAGTTCGGTTTGCTACGGGGAATTGATGTGGGTTAAACTCCAACAGACATAATCATCTCTGACAACATAGTCCTCATAAATGATAAAGCATAATGGAAGCATTGGATCACAGATATCATACTAAATTATATTATACACAGAACAAAATTGATATTGATGCAATGCAACTGCATGTCCCAGAGATACATCTGTAACTGAGCTCAGAAGTCATGGTACCTGAATTTTGACATACTGATCAAATTCTTCTTTCTGTCGATCAAGCTCAGTCCTAATATTGTCGCCAAGGGATAAGATGATTGGAGGTGGTGCAGTCATACTTCCACTGGCAGATGTTCCAGATGAATTGTGCTCATCATCATCATATGACAGTCTTAACCCTGTTGATACGGGATTTGGTTTTGGAATACTTGCTGAGCGGTCGGCTTCATCTTGACAGATGTTGGAATTCAAAGAGATCTGTAACTTTTGCTGCCTTGAGAATCCTTCTGTTTCCCTACCTCGTTTGTTGAGCCGAATCATAGGAGTGATATGCTCATTTGCAAAATAATTGACTGGATCAATGCTACACCCAGCTGGTACTGGAACAAGGATTGCCAGTTACAATCAATCCACTAGTAAAAGTAGGATAAGGTAGTAAACAAGAAGGTGAACTATAGTCCAATGCTCACCAAATAATTGAAAAGAAGACTATAGAAAAAAGATATCCAATATAGGGAAAGGATAGATTATATCACTATAGTGAAATGCAAACTAAAGACCAAAGCACGGATGTTTGAACTTCATAATTTGTTTTTTTAAGGAATAAAAGGAACATACTGCTGTAGTGACATGAAATAGACAACTATAAAGACAATTCATGAAGCAAATAAATGGAAAAATTAAAGGGTCTATTGAATGAGGAGAGCGCTCACAGTTTCCAAATAGCTGCAGCTGATTTGATGCATTAGGTTGATACTGAAAGCGGTTCTCATCCAGAAAAACTGGAACAGGAGGATTGCCATTGTTGCCTCCCAACATTTCACGACAATAAGGGTAATTACGCTAAGTATACAGCTGTCAAGATGTTTCTATATTAACCTGCATAAGGAGAGAAAAAGAACTGAAATGTAAGTTACAACAGAATTTCAACAACTTTCGGAAAATTCCATTGCCACAGCCACATTCAATGTGGAAATTAGACAAGTATGATTTTCAGTTGTCATAAAGAAATTCAGATATGTAAGGATCGCTCCAAGAGGTTTGCCTTATGTTAAGATTTAAAAAAATGACACAAAAAGTCTTAAAAAACATGTTTCCGGAACTCCGATCCCACTGGAAATTTAGGCTTGCATAACATGTCTTAAATATGGAGAGATTACTTCAATTATCTGTAAAATGTAAGCAAGGTCTGATAAAATGCTTCGAAGGGCTGTTAATAAGTTTCCATGTCTCATAAGCAGAAAAGATGGACAAAAGATTCTTAACAATAATGAAATTGCATGATCATATGATAGAATGATAACGTATCCAATATGTGTAACATACGCATGACGTACATGACAAGATATGGCATAAACTCGTGGGGCAATTCATGTCATTATTAGCGCGTCTAAAACTCAGAAGGATCACATTCTAATTGCAGCAGCATCTCTCATCTATTCGGTTGACAATAAACATTATACAACTTCCGCATCGTTCACAATATTATAATTACAGGCAAGTAATTAATTATTCAATACTAGCACACATCAATGCACAAAAGCCCATAATTAGTCGAAATTGATGCCATTTAAGAATGACTCTAAAGATAGTACGAGTATCATCAGTATGAACAGTATAACAAAGGCATCCTAACAAGAAAATACCGATGATAATAAGGTTTGGAGACTTAAACAGAGAGGTGATAGTTATCAAAAGAAGCACTCACTGGAAATAGATGGTTCTGAAGAATCCAGATACACAAATTAACATCCGAGTGTAGGGGAAAGAACGAGGGATAAATGGATGGCAACCAAGAAACAGTATTTTTCCCTCTAAGCGATGAAAACTATAATCATGAAATGCAGATGAATACTCAAAAAAAAAAAAAAAAAAAAAAATTGGCAAAGGAAAACAAAATCCTTCTTGTTTGACCGAGAACAATAACTATATATTAGAAAACAAGAAAATCACCAAAAGCTTATAGATTTAAATCTCCTTCAAGATTCTAATCAATCACCCAACAATAAGTAAGATAGTAAGAAAATAAAGTAATCCGTATCAAGAAAAACAACAACCTTACCCGTAATATACGCAGACTATTTGATTCGGTTTAAAACACAGCGAGCCTAAGATCCTGCAACACCAAGCCAATCTAAAATCGAAACAAAGATAACATGAATATATATTCTGGTCATCTAATGAAAATAAAAAACAGACAAAGAAAAAGAACCCAGTAAACACCTGAAAATGCAAGCTTCTCTTAACAAGGAATCAAAAGATAAACCGATCATCTAGGATCTGAAAGTCATCATCAGTTGAAGAGAATGGTAGAAACTAAGAGAGAAGTCAATTTGATGAAGAAGATAGATGATGATAGAAGTATGGAATCGGTAACGGATGGGAATGAAATGATTTAAATCTTAAATTGGATAAAAAAGAGGAGAAGGTGCGGTGGTAAGTGGGGAACGGGAAGAATTATTGAAAAGAAATCAATGAATGAATCAATGAAGTGAATGAATGAATCGGTGGTGGTGGTACTGTTGACAAACTCTTAGTTGTGGTTACGCAAACTGCATTCTCTTTTGTCTTCTGTTTTCTTTTGGTGAATGGTTTTATTGATTATTATATTTGTCGGTAAAATTCAGTATTAACAGACGGTAAATAGTTAAAAGAGATGGAATGTAACGGAGAGATTGGATTGTAACTAGTAAAACGTCAGAATTAACAGTACGTAGTGTGGACCCGCTTTTTGAGAAAGAGCAGTTTTTCTTTCTTGATTTCTGCATAACCGTTGTGTCTCGTCCGTTACCTACTTTCCTTTAAAAATAATAATATATATATATATATAATTGAAGTGGTTAGACTTAATTGCCCTTCTTTCCTTTTAAATTTAGGGGTAAATTTTTTTTACTAAAAACAATCGTAACGAAGTGAGTTCATCAAACTTTTTAAAAAATTTAATATAATTTGTAATCCACGTAAATGACTCAAATTAAATCTCTATATATTTTAGCTAAAGAACTCTACAATTTAACCTGAATTTAATCTAATTAAATAATAGTGGACTTTTTCTTGATCAAAAATTGAAATAGTTATAAAAGAACTAATAATATTAAATTTTAATAAAAAATATTTGTATGAAATTGTAAAATAATCTAAATTTCAAATTTGAAAAGTATCAAGACGAAGTTGTAGATTAATTTCATTTTTTTTTTTTTAATTATATTAAGAAGACTAGATGTGCACGAGAATTAAATATAAAGCGGGAAAAGAGAGAGAGACGGTTTCGCTGGATGACTGTTTCTTTCATTGGTCCCATTGTCTCTGGCCCTACGAAACAGCGTTGTAGTTGGCGGGTAATTCTGGCGGGTAGCAAAACGACGAGCTTTAATACCCTTATTTCACGGAATAAGCCACTGCTCATGAATATTAACAAATATATTCACGATCATATTTTATTAAAAAAAAAAAAAAAATCAGAAGGTAGCACATCGCGTAAGATTCGTTCTTGGGAAATCAGGCGGTGGCGGTGGCAGATTTTATTTCCATTTCTTTGGCTGATTGATGATTGTCAGAGTCATTATGAGCCGTTGAAAATACGTGATTTTAAAAATGGTGATCCCGTGAGGTACGCTCAAATCTCGATCTATGAATTGCGGATTTTCCAAGTTTCGATGTATAATTTCGACTAATTGATGGATGAAATTATATCAATAGAGTACTAGTTAATTTTTTGAATAGTATAATAATTTTGGTTCGAATTTCATTAAAATATTAAAACAAGGATTTAAATTTTTTTTAATAATCATAAAAAAATTAATTATATGTATTATCACCGTCATACCACGGATGTTATATGGTTTCCTTGATTGAAAAAAAGTTTGGTTGCATATTTTAGAAAATGTATTTTTGAAAATTAAAAACAAAATCCATTTCTTTTTAATTTTGAATGAAAATTAAAAAAAAAAAAATTCACAAATATTACAAAACACTCTTTTAAAAATTTTTAAAATATCATTTTTAGAACATAACTAAAGGGGGGCATAATTATATTGAAATTTTGATTGATTAATTAAGTATATTTGTTTGTTGAATAATTGTCGAGATTTACTCACTCATGAAATTTTCTAGTCGAAATATGCGCAAAATGTAAGGTTTTAAGCATTCCGAGTTCAAAAATTGAATTTATTTATTGCATTAATGGACATTAATAATAAATTAATAGATAATCCTCAGACTTTTTAAGCAATAGTCTGATATAAGGTTAGATTCAGTTAATCTGAATTTACTATAAACTACCAATCAATGAATGCTAAATTGAATCAAATTATGATCCAAAAGTTATTAATTTATAACATAAGAAGTTCCTATAAGCTTTGTAATTGTATAAATTTTCCAATTTTTTTTTTTTCCTTTTTAATGTTAAACTAAGCAAAATCCTAACATCAATTAGTTGACTGGAAGTTTCGACCATCGAGATTTATGAATATTAGCATTTAATAGTCCATGTCAAAAAGGCGTATATGATCAACCCTTTGTTTCCAATAGAGAACACGTTTATGACTCGAAAACATCATATCAACGCAACATCCTATTCTATAGCAACCCAACAAATAACACGGACCAAATGGAATCAACATTGCCCACATGTGGTTATTTATTTACCCACCTTCTTCATTTAATTTGAATTTTTAATTGAAAATGGACAGCAAGAAAAGGGTCTAGATGATGCCATTTGTCAATATTTGAATTCGTTTTTTTATTTTTTTATTTTCATTTTAGAAAATAATAAGAAGTGGGTGGTTCAATAGCTCTTTCTCTCAAAATAGTCAAATTAATATCACGTGTTTTGGTTAATTATGGGTTAATCTAGTCGGTAGTCAATGAGCACTCTTTATTCAACAAGATGCTTTTTGAAGCGATTGTTTTTCCTCGGTTGAAATGCAAAACGACATGCCGTCCATATTTCGGCCCTCTTGAACATTATTAAAGTGACCACCAAAATTGGAAAACATGGTTCCAATTTCATGAGCCCAGCTCCTAAGTCATACCCAAATGTCTATGCATATCAATTTGTCTGTATTTTAAATAAAAATTCAGAATTAGTCCATATAATCTAATTATCAAAAATTCATGTGTGTGAAATGAGGGACTTTGTTACCATTGCCAATCAATTAATGGCTTTGAAATTATTAGTACTATGGCATGCTTCTCCTGCTTTTAACATGGAATGGTTCCACATAAGCAGAGTTAAACAAATATTAGATTAACTATGAAGCGGCAAACAGCAGAGTAACTTTGAAGTGACACAATGATAGTTGTCACTGGTTTATTTTTAAAATACCAGAAGAGTGCGTGATAGCGTCAAATTCTTTAACTTAACCAGTCAACCCCACGCAGTGTAACAAGACTTTATAGCAATAACAAATTAGTTAGCTGCAAGCATACATAACATTATAATTAATGTAATATATTTGTAATAAAAGGTATTAAGCTCAATACTTTTTATTAATTATAATAATAAAGCATTTACAAGTTATGCCCGTAGGCCATACAATCACCAAACAATATAATATGGATCAATACACAAGAGATATGAATGCAACGTGCCCGTAAGCACTCCTATACATTTAATCTAAATGCACAGGTTGAACTGAGTGTCAAGACACTCTCGCTCTCTTAGAGCATTAGCAGCACAATCCATTGCACCATCAAGTCTCCGTCCACCAGGGACATGAGCCCATGTGCAATGCTTCATCCTACAAGTTCCGCTTGTGTTGCGTTTGCCTAGGCTCGCTGAGATCATCTCTCGCTTTCACAAGCCAATGCCCGTACGCTATGTACGGCGTGGCACCCATACTTCTCGCACGATAGCGATACGCGCACGCTTGTCCCACTTGCATGCGCGCATGAGTAGCACCGCTCCGTATCCTTCCTTATGCGGGCACCAATGGGCGGAGCACCTTGTATGCTTGGCATGCGGTTTGCTACATGTGTCCATTGAGGGTGGCGGGCTCTCACACCTTAGCACTTGCTTGTCTCTTGCCCGCGCCCTAATTGCACGTTCCCAGTAAAATTGCAACACCGCCTTACTTCTTGCTCATATACACCTTCGCATATGCCCATGTTCGCTCGGCCCAAAACAAGGCGTTAAGCCAAGCCTGAGCAAGCATGGCTAATTCAAGCGCTGTGACAAACTACCCCACCAGTTGAGCCTAACGCCCTCGTCGACTGTGAGTCCAGTTAAGTCTTCACTTCTTTCTTGAATTGCCATAATGTAGCTTCCTTTTCCCAACTAGCATCCACTTCACTCCCACCCTTCCATTGAACCAAATACTCTGTTCTTTGATTCCTCTTACTCTGCTCCAATACTCGGTGACTAAGAATTTTCTCTATTTCCTTGTCAAACAGCTTTCGGATAACTGGTGGAGCTCTTTTGACTTGCTGGCATCCCAAATCTGTCAAGTCTTCGTGGTAAGGCTTAAGAAAGATGACATGGATTGTAGGATGGATCTTCAATTTTTCTTCCAGCTGCTGTTGGAGATATGCCCTAGAACCAATCGTGTCATATTGTTCAGGGCATTACTTCATTATATATATAAATTTATAATTAGTTGTAAATTTGTTTACAATTAATAAAATGGCATTTTATTTATATTATTTTGCATTT
>JAWDEX010000012.1:7579276-7637601 GCA_035221805.1 Trichilia hirta
AGAATTTACAAAATTTAAATAACTTAAATAGAAGCAAATAACAAGACCTTATTATAAATTTAAAACATATATAAATATTAATAATATTATTAAGATGAGTTTCAAGGATCAGGAGGAGAAGAAATGACCCCTTACTCAGCCATCCATACAGAAGTCAGACGTTTACTTCTTTTTTTACAACACAATAAACATACTATAGTATAATAATTTTAACATTATTTAACATCAACAATCCTTATCTTATTTAATATAAGACATTGTTTTAACATCTTAATATAAAAAGATAAAAAATAGAAAATATTACCTAAGATAGAATTCTTACATAAGAAAAACCTGCAAAAAATATATTAAGCACAGACAAAATTATAGAGAACAAAATTGGATTATAACAGAGGGCTCTCACAAAATATAGTCATTTAATTGACTTATTCCTTGGTAGGCTATTTCGGGCTTTCAATATTTGTCAGATGAGGGATTTGATTGCTACCTATTTAAGAAAGGGCATTGGGTCTAATTTAACTAGGTTGAGGCACCAATAACTATCAGGTGAGGTGTCGACAGCTAAAAGTTATTTGATTATATCTTATAATGAGTTACAAATAAAAATATGTTTCTGACTTATTGAGCTTATATTATCAATAACTGTCAGGTGAGGTTATATAAGTTTGATAAGAATTTGATTACCCATTAAAACTTGTAATACAATTTCAGTTATATTAATTAAGAAAGTACTGTTTTAAACAGAGTAGTAGGAGCTCTATTTGGTTTAAAGTTCAAAATTGAATTGATTGATATATACACTCATATACAAATTGATGTATCTGATTTCTTGTAGATCTACTTTCTCTTAAATTTGATCAAGTGATGTCCATATGATGGACTCCTATCTATTACAAAAATCCTCGATACTCACATATATACTAGATCAAATTTTTAGATATTGAAAAGAGATCTCAGAATAGTTCTGAATTCTAAAAAAAATTGCTATAAGATTGGCTGAATTATGCCCAAAGACCTTGTTTAATGATGCTTTTTGGATTTTTACTAGACTTTGTGTCATTGATAGATTAGATCCTTCAATCACTCTCAATTAGTTTCAACTAGTTTGTTACAATTTATAATATGAACAAAATGGAATGTTCTCTTCCTGAATTTATAAAGGAAATTCGTTTCTTTTATATAAGAACATTAAAAGACAAGGAAAAAGAAACTATTCTTACCATTGTTTCTTCTTGTAAGAAAATAAATAAAAGGGATATGACAAGTAGGTTGTCATAAGTCAAGATAATAATGAGTATCATCATTGTAAGAAGCTCAGTTACTAGAAGAGGAATTGTCCTCTTTATTAAGAGATATTGAGATGTAAGAGAGCATCTGATATGCTTTCTTGTCATGCTATTGAAACTGAATTGAGAGTTATTTTAAATTCATATTTTGGATTAATGATTTCAAAGAGAAATAAAGAAAAACAAAGAGAGATGGATACAAGAGATTGAAAAATATTTTCATGATTCTCTTGTCTTTTAATAAGTGTTCTTATATATTTTTTAAGTGTAGAAAACAAGAAAAATGGCTTAAGGAAGCCATATATGTTCAAAGTCTCCAATGGAAGCAAATGGAACCATAATCAACAAGTTGGTGTGTGGATACCTTTGGAGGTAAGAGAGAAACTTCTTATTGGATTCCATACAAAGAAAAAAAGATATGTGATGTATTTATGTTGATAAATTAACGTTATACCTATGTTTGATTAGATAAAAATTGAAAAAAAAAATTGCATAAGCTAGCCATTAAGTAATTCTTGTATAAATGTCATATTAAATCTATCTTTTAAAATAATCCAAAGATTGATTCTCAGTATATCTGCATACATCTAGGCAAAAATATTTCTATTGTGATGAAGGTACTCTTAAAGTCGTTGTGCTTTTTTATTATCCAAATGTGCTCTGATTTGTATAATTTTTTATAGGTCATCATAATTCATGACCACAGCTTCCAATTCTTTTATGGGTTTTATAACAGGCTTTGCCTTAGAGTAAATTTTTTTCTTTGTCTTTCTATCTGCCTTAATTTACTTCGGGTCCTTCTTTGGATGATAATTTTTTAGATTCTGAGGCCATTTTTAAAGACAATGGACGGATTTGGAGAAAGTAGTGAAGCAAAAATGTGCTTCCTTTTGGCTCTCTCGTACAATACTAATTTCATCGCCAACTCTAAACTTTAATTTCAAGTAGTGTATGCTTTTTACAGCCTTTGCTATTCGAAGAAATGGTCAACCCAGGATTATCGAGTGTGGATATAAAAATTTACCACTTGAAACTCGATTATAGTTATATTTTAATAGAATTTGTCTTCTATGGTTGTAGGTAAAGTGTAACATTCTCAAAATCCAATGATGTCATCGATCGATGATAGATCCCACTATCATCTTAAGCCTGTCTAACTGATCTAACATACTTGAATTTATCATAACATGCATCTAATAATAATGGATACAAATGAAATATAGTCGAGGCAAATTGCCTGCTTATATATATATATATACATACACATAAAAGTTTAATAATATTTATAATAATACAGACTATCCTTAAGTTTATACATACTTTTACAAAATGTCATAAAGACCAACTGTACAAATACATCATCACTACTAAGACTATGATGGATTTATAACCCTAATGACTGTAGTGTGTATCCTCCCCTTAGCTTGTGTCTCTAAATATCTGAAATAGCTCACCAGGGCTAAGTCTGCAAAATTAAAGGATAAAAAGGATAAGTCTAGGAAGAACTCAATGAGTGGACTAAAATTAAGCACAGGATAAAAATTATTTGTCAGAAAATAATATACATGTGATAAGAAAACATAAGTTTTATAAACTTAATTTTACATATATCAATATCACAATAAATATACATCTATAACTTTGGTATCATGGTTATAATACATGCTCTGAGATAGGGACCAGTGCTTGTATCTTTAATCTCTGAGATAGAGGGTCATGCCCCGAATCTTTAAACTTTGAAATAAGGGGTCGTGCCCCAAATTTTTACACATATATGCACATAGTTATCACATAAATAAAATCTATTATCACATTCTCAATATGCAATACAAACCATTGACATAAAATCACACGATGTGTCCAATCAAAATTTTTAAGTATAAATCAAAAACTATAAATAAGAAGACCTCTTCCTGATCTCCACCACCACAATAAATCTATCACCTCTAATCTTTTAAAATATAACATATGAATCACATTTAAATATCAAAAATAGTTTTTATAAAATTTCAAAAGAATTAAAATCAAAAGTACTCACAATATTAAGATGAAATCCTTAAGCTAAATTAGCTTTAGGTGGCAGCGACAGTGGTAGAACACGAGACGAATTTATCACAAAAGAAGTTATATGTAATTAGATTGTAATTCAATTAAGGCTATATATAATAAAAAAAAAGTTCTAAAATTTTACGATCTATAAGTAAAGTTATGGCATCCATTCTAGAGGCACTTAAATTGAAATATTACAATTCGATTTTTGTCATTATTTACTTTACTTCTCTGCTCATAGCCATATTAAAGATTATACTGTACTACAAGAAGAAATAAAAAGGTCTAAAATTTTTACTTCATGTTCTTCTGGGTTTTTAGTACACGCAAATTTTTACGGATATTAATTTTAATTTCTAAAACTTGAGTTATGGCTGTTTTTTTCTACCTTACACAGATAACACTGCATTACTGTCACAGTAAGCTAGGCATCTCCTGTAATTTGCTGGAAACATATGCCTCAACTAAAAATTATAAATTTTGGATATGTTCTATCTTATTGTATCTAGTTTACATAGAACTTTACAAATCATTAATTGAAACTCTATAACTCAAGTTATAAGCTAAAGACTATACCCTATTTGATAACACAGAACACTAATCATTACACATAGCCATTAGTCTTTCATTACCCTAATTTGTGTAACACGAAAAGTATCACTTTCATACAAATAATCACATATTATCAAGAGTATCTAAACCATAATTTATCCATTACTTTCCCTTCTTTGGTTTAATTATTCAAGAAAATAACATAAACTTATGCATAAACACAATAATTTATGCTTACTTGATCATTTCACTAACATTCACTCATTCATTTCATTTCCAGGTCACCAAACTACACTTGCTTTGCTTTTATACTTTCATTGACATGTCTAATATTCCAAATTTATATTCCAACAGCCCTTGTCCTCATCATTTATACCAAAATAGAAAAAAACCACACACATCACAATAAGTTTCAGTATGACATCCATGTATAACCCTGCATTCATTTGGCCATATACCATAAGCAGCACAATGGAACTTTTCTTGGCAATCTTTTATACATTAATACACTTTTAATAAGATAAAAATTCAAGCCTAACATAGCCATAAACATTGCTAATATACCCAAATCATTTCATGACTCAAAACTAAAAATTTTTTGTAATACCATCACATTTACATGCATAGTTTTAATATATAACACTTCTAATTTAATTCTCAAGCAACTCATCATCATTCCAACACTTAACCACCTTTATTAGCATTAAGATACAGATCTAAAATTTTCAGAAAAATAACAATTTAAGTTAGGGTTTGCTTACTTTTTAGAATGCATGTAATTGAAAGATTTAGTCTCTAATCTTGTATATACTTTTGCTTCCTCTTTTTTCTCCTTTATTTCTTACTGGTTTTTCTTTCTTATTCTTCCTCCCTCTCTAATGGATGAAATTAACTCTTGGAATAGAGCCATCTAGAAGAAGAAATATAAAAATGTACAAAATAGGCTTAAAATTTATTAATGGGCTTAAGTAAATGGGTTGGTTTTTACTCCTCATGGGTTAGACATTTCAAATGATATATGAGCTAGAATTTAAATAATTTAATAGCCCAATTTAATTTAAATTAAATGGGCTTGCATATAACTTAAATTGATACTTTTCGATTTTGCCCATTACGTCCGATTTCACCTATAACTTGCGTTTGTCACTTTCAAGCTTTCCCAATTGCTATAACTTTCTATTTTAAACTTCCAAAATTATATTAATTCATTAAATGAATTCTAGGTTAACACATAAAGAGACAACATTCAGAGGCAAAATGTATGATTTTCCAAAATCATGCAAGGCCGACTTTGAACTTGCTAACTTTAGATCCTCGCTAGTTAGCGAATTTAGTGTGTTCTTAAAAATACTATCAATTAAGCTACACGTGTCAATTAATTTCTATTTATTGACTAGTTTTTCATGCCTATTATTACAATAAGAGAATCATTGTGGTCGTAATGTACCGCAACTTTATCTATGTCGATAAATATGATAAAAACTGAAGCTACCTTTGGCCTTTTCTCTTCCCTGACATTCATAATATGAAAGTCATTTATAGGATCGAGCAGAGAATGTTTTAAATAGTTTTTTTAGGATCAGTTAAAATTTATTGCCAAAGTCAATTCGTTTGATATTATCATTATCCTTTGTCTTTTATTGACCATTTTAAGAGAGCTAGAGGGTCACTCTCTTATATCAGTTACCAAATGATCCAGATAATGGCTCTTTACTAGGAGCTTAACTTGCTCTTTTAGATAAAGGCAATTGTTAGTATTATGGCCATAACACCCATGATATTCGTAGAACCGATGACTGACTTATTTTGCCTTCTCTAATTTTATGAGAGTTGGCTATACCAAATAGAGGCCATTACTTTTTACATAGCAAAGCACATATGAGAGAAAAACTTTTAGGAAAATAAAATTCTTTCCCTGTAAGTGCGCTATCCTTTTCAACTCTTTTTTTCATATTAGGCCTTTTGACCATCTTGTCTTACTGGTTATGTCAAGACGGTCTGTCACCTCTCTTTTCTTTTCTCATATTTTTGCACTCCTTCTCTTTCAGCTTAGGCCTTGGAGAGAGTGCCCCCTTTTGTGAAAATGGCCAGGTCATCCTTTCCTCCAACTTCTGTAACATTACCTAGTCTTTTATTTTTATTTAATCAAACAGTTCTTTACGGATGGCCTCATAAGTGGTGATAAACCACTTGTTTATCACATATTACCCTCTTTTCACATGGAGCCCTTTTTGTAACCCTTCTAGTGCTAAAAGGTGATGGAAATCTCTAAGATCAATCACCTCCTTATAAAATCTCTTGATAAAACTTCTAAAACTTTTGTTGCGATCTTACCAAAATAAGAGAAGGGAGCACGCACTGCGAGGAGTCTAGATGACGCTTTAAAATTCATACAAGAACTCTTGACTCAACTATCTAAAAGTGCCAATAGTTTCTTGGGATAGGATCTTGAACTACCTTTGAGCCTGTCTTTCTAGTGTCAAAGGTAAAAGGTGGCACATCTAACTCTTTTTTAGCCTTTGCAATAACATTATTTCTTTAAAAATATCGAGGTGCAATGTTGGGTCGATCTTGCTAGTGTATAATGTGATTTAAGATATTTTAAACTTTCAAAAATTATTAACTCTAGTATACTTCTATTAAATGGAGAGTCACTATATTTATCGATCTCAGAGTCATCACCTAAGTTCTAGGTTAGATCCATTCTAGCACTGACTCTAACTTCCTTCGATATCCTTTGAACACAAGCTTCTAAAGCTTATTGTCTATCTTCTGTTGCACAGTTGAGCGAGCATTCTCAACAGTCGGGGTGGGAATGGAACCTTTAAGCTTTGCCTTACCTCTAAATTGAGTAAGGCTCTCTGTTGCATGCAAGTACTTTGGTATTCACTGATGCACCCTTTCACCATATTATTTTTGCAGTAGCTTTCTCAATTCTGCTATTTCTCTTTTTAATTGCTTATTTCTTTATTTTAATATTCGCCTTTTCTTTTCTTCTTTCGCTTGTTTATTCTTATATTCCTCCATCTTCATTGTTAGCTACAAGGACTCATACTCTCCAGTTCCTATAATTACCCTACTCATTAGTAGTGCAGCTATGTGATCCTACAACTCATTTTCATTTAAAGATTCTGTTACATATTCTCTATTAGCAAGATAGATGGGGTCGCCATTCTTTTTTGTCTGCAATCTTCGAGAGTAATGCTACAATTGTTTCTAATTACTTCTACTTTAATTTCTACTAAAAATTTTCTTTAAGCTAACTACAGTCTTGCTGTACAACTTTTAACAGACAGTGCCAACTATTGATATCTAAATTTTTTTGAAAAAGAAGATCTATCACACCACATATTTTATTTCTCAGCAATTCATTGGAGATATCGAATTCGCCTCGGCAACTGTTAACTATCATGTAACAATACAAAATAAACGATATAATCTAAAAACTTAGACATATAAATATACTTATACCTCTATATTAAATGCAGACCAGAAGTAAGGTTCATAAAACATATCCTCTCAATAAACAAGCCTGAGCTCCTTCTTTCTGTCAATATTTATTAACCATTCTTCTATACTTCCTTTAACCCTAGCTTCCACCATTCTAACTCCAACATCATTGTACTTAATCATCTAAATCCCTTTTTGGTTCTTCTGTAATTGTCCAGTTATTTTCGTGAAAAATGTAAGAACTTCTGATAAAGACTCTCTCAACTTCTTGGTCAGCTTTCTATCTGCTTCCTTATATCCCTAGAAGTTTAATAGTACACAGTGTCACAGGCTCTTTTCTAAAATGCCCCAAGAGCGTATGATGGCGCCAAGTTCTCTAACTTGACCAGCCAACCCCAAGCAGTATAGCGAGACTTTATAACGATAGCGAATTAGTTAGCTGCAAGCATACATAACATTATAATTAACATAATATACTTGTAATAAAGAGGCACCAAGCTCAATACTTTTCATTAATCATAATAATAAAGCATTTACAAGTTATGCTCGCAGGCCATACAATCACCACTTAATACAACATAGATCAATACATGAGAGATATGAATGCAACGTGTCTGTAAGCACTCTTATACATTTAATCTAAATGCATAGGTTAAATCGAGTGTCAAAACACTCCCGCTCCTCTAGAGCGTTAGCAGCACGATCCATTGAGCCACCGAGTTCTCGCCCACCGAGGATATGAGCCTATACGCAATGCTTCACCTCGCAAGTTTCGCTTGTGTTACACTTGCCTAGGCTGGCTCGGGTTATCACTCGCTTTCACGAGCCAATGCCCCTACGCTATGTGCAGCGTGGCACCTACACCTCTCGTACAATAGCGATGCGTGTACAGTTGCCTCACTTGCATGCTCGTATAAGTGGCCCCGCGCCGCATCCTTCTTTATGCAAGCGCCAATGGGTGTAGCGCCTTGTGCACTTTGCGTGCAGTCTACCGTATATGCCCATTGAGTGTGGCGTGCTCTCGTGCCTTGGCGTTTGCTTGTCTCTTGCCTGCGCCTTCGTTGCATATTCCCAGCAAACTTGTAACACTACCTTGCTTCTTGCTCGTATGCACCTCCGCATACGTCCATGTTCGCTCGCTTCAGCACAAGGCGTTAAGCCAAGCCTGAGCAAGCATGACTAATTTAAGCCCTGTGACAAACTACCCCTACTAGTTACGCCCGACACCCTCGTCGGCTGTGAGTCCAGGTAGGTCTTCACTTCTTTCTCAAATTTTCATAATGTAGCTTCCTTTTTCCAGCTAGCATCCGCTTTGCTCCTGCCTTTCCACTGAATCAAGTATTCCATTCTTCAATTCTTCTTACTCTGTCCCAATACCCAGTGACTAAGGATTTCTCTATCTCTTTGTCAAATTATTTTCAGATAACTGGCGGAGATCGCTTGACTTGTTGGCATCCCAAATTTGTCAAGCTTCATGGTAAGGATTAAAAAAGATGACATGGATTGTAGAATAGATCTTCAGTCTCTCTGGCGACTGTAACCTATAAGTTACCTTGCTCACCCTCTTCATCACGTCAAAGGGACCATCATACTTTTGCACTAATCCCCGATATACTGCCTTGCTACTAATTTTCTTTCATATCTGCGGAGTCAATTTCAACAAAACTTTGTCCTTTACAATAAACTCTAGTGGTCTTCGGCCCATATTCGCATACTTCTTCATCCATCGCGAAGCCTTCTCCAAGCTATTTTTTGCCATATCTAGTAATTCTTACTTGTCTCCTGCAAACTTATAGGTGGTGGGGCATTTTCTTCCTAAGTGTTGCTTCACCACTTCCTGAGGAGTTAATGGCTATTTTCTCAAGATAATCTCAGCTAGACTCATTCTTGTTGATGATGACTTATGAAGATTATAGCAAAACTGTGTCGAATCTAGCAAGTCTACCCAATTCCTTTGACTCGCGATCATATAGTACTGCAGGTATTCCTTTAATAGTATATTCACCCTCTCAATCTGCCCATTAGTTTGTGGGTGATTGACGGTAGAAAACTTCAACTCTGAACCTATCAAGTTGAAGAGCACTGTCCAAAACTTGCTTGTGAATCTTGCATCTCAATCACTGATGATATCCCTTGGTATTATGAAATATTTTACCACATGCTTGTAAAAAACCTCTGCTGCCTTGTCTGTTGGGCAAGCAACTAGTGCTGCTATGAATACCCTATACTCAGAAAATCGATCCACCACCACTAGAATTAATTTCAAACCATCTGCCTTAGTCATCCCCGTAATGAAGTCCATTAACACTGACTGCCATGGTTTCTCTGGTATTGGCAGAGGTTATAGAAGACCTGGCATCTTTCTTCTCTCCGTCTTATCTAGTTGGCATACTAGATAAGTCTTGACATACACCTGTATGTCCTCCTTTATTACAGGCCAATAATATGAGCGTCTTAACAATGCCATCATTTGCTCGACCCCTGGATGTCCAGCCCACTGAGGGTCATGTGTCTCTTTTAACAAGGCCTTCCTCATATCCTCACTTGCAGGAACATAGTCTTCTACCTCATGTATAGATTAAGTTATCCTCAACCCAATATCTCTGCACAAACCTTTGCTTAATTCTCTCGCGGAGTTTTTGATACTCTGCATCTATGTCTGCTTGGTCTCGGAGTTGGTCAATAAAATCTAAAACTGCCATTATCGAAGCCACCACATATACCTTAACATCTTAGAGGCTAAGGGCATCTGCTACTTAATTTTGCCTCCCAGGCCTATGTACCCACACGAAGTTGTATTGGACAAGAAACAGTTGCCACCTTGCCTTCTTCGGAGATAGCTTCTTCTGTGTCTTGACATAAGTGTTAGCCACATTATCCATTATCACAGAGAAAACTGTGCCTAACAAGTAATGCCTTTATGTGCCTAAGCAATGCACTATTCTTGTCATCTCTTTTTCGTGTGCCGAGTACCTTTGCTCAGCGTCATTCAACTTTTTGCTCTCAAAAACAATCAGATGGCCTTCTTAAACCTATACACCATCAATGGCTCTATCTGAAGTATCCGTATGCACTTCAAATGGCATCCCAAGGTTTGGCAACTTGAGCACCAACTCTGAAGCTATAGCTTGCTTTAGCTCGTCGAATGCTGTTTGGTATGCATCCATCCATTCCTATCTTTAATCTTTTCGCAGCAAATCAGTCAATGTATTTACCTTCTTAGATTAACCCTTGATGAACTTTTGATAGTAGTTTGCTAATCCCGAGAATGATCGAAGTTCAACCACCTTTTTCGCACAGGCCAATCAAGAATAGCTTTCACCTTATCCTCACCCATCTGAATTCTACCTTGGCTCACCCAATGACCAAGGAACATGACTCTTGTTCGACAGAATTCGCATTTTTCCTTTTTGACAAATAGCTGATGCTTTCGTAGCTTCAAGAATACCAACCTCAAATGTCGTAAGTGTTCCTTCAATGACTTACTATACACCACGATATCATCGAGATATACTACCACAAAGTGAACAAGATATTCGTAGAATATATCATTCATCAAGTTGCAGAAGGTTGTCAGGGCATTGGTTAATCCAAATGGCATTACAAGAAACTCATATGACCCGTATCTTATCACACAAGCTGTCTTCCTCTCATTCCCTTTTGTGATGCACACTTGCCAATACCCTAATCTCAAATCAAGCTTCATGAAGAAGGCGGCCTTTCTAGACGATCGAATAGCTCCTCTATATTGGGGACAGGACACTTGTTCTTTACCGTTACCTTGTTTAATGCGCAATAGTCCAAGCATATCCGCATTGAGCTATCTTTCTTCTTCTGAAACAAAATCAGTGCACCAAATAGAGCCTTAAAAGGTTGGATATACCCTGCATCCAAAAGCTCGTCCAATTATTTTTAAAGTTCCATCAACTCGAAAGGCGCTATCTGGTAAGGAGCCTATGCAAGGGGTCTTGTACCAGGTTTCAACTCGATGATATGATCCACTGCACAACTCGATGGTAGGGTTTTGGGAAGCTCCGATGATATAATATCTGCAAACTGATCTAATAGTCTTGTGTATTCATCAGGTACTTCAACAATCTAATCTGGCTTCACTTCAACCAATGTTGCTAAATAGGAATATTTCCTCCTCTTCAAACCCTTTTCAAACTGATTAGCAGATTGGAGTGATAGCTCTGCTCTGCTCCTATGTACCACAAACTCATATGGCACAAGAAATGGGACCTCCAAATCCATTATCTATAAGCTTTTTGCATACGAAATTGTATACACCATTGCCATATCAAAGATTTTCATTAAGAGTATCAACTCAAAGTTGTCAAGGGCTATGATTGTAAAATTCATTATCTTCTCCCAGGGCCCTACCTTTAGGCTCCTTGTTATCACCCCTTGGACTACCACACTTGGTGAGTTTACAGTCTTTACCTATTTTTGCATTATTGGCACTTCTAGTCCAATTCGTGGTACCTTTCGCACAGCCAAAAAGTTGGCCGTGGCTCCTGTATTGAACATGGCCCAAATTTATACTCTATTAATCTAAACTATCGTGCACATAAGCCCTTGGAAAGAGTCATCATACTTTACCCCCTCTTTCATGGCATTGAGTAGCTGTAGTGTATTGTTCATATGTGTTTGCTTCTCTGACTTTAGCATCTCCTCCTCTGTCATCAAAGCATGTAACTTCTCCCTTTTCGGGCACTCTTTAGCTCAGTGTAGCCTGTCACAAATGAATCACCCTATGCTCTTCGATGTCTGTTGTTTGCTTTGCTTTCTTGGCTTGGTGGGCTTACTGGTTTCTGTCTCTTTTTTTCCGTCACTTTTGGCATAGCCAACCTTCTTGCCCTTCCCCGCTTTCTTTTGTTTAGTTGAAGATGGTGCACTGAACTTCAAATCAACCAAGCCTTCTGCAATAACAATTGCATTAGGCAAGTCCTTGACTGCCTGTCTTTTAAGCTCTATTTGAGCCTATAATTATAATTTTGACATGAAGTTGAAGAGCTTGTCTTCATCTGATAAGTTCTTGATGTCCAACATTAAGGAACAGAATTCTTTCACATAATCTCGCACGAATCTGGTATGCTTTAACTTTTTCAATCTCTCGCTGACGATGCAACTTGCATTGCCAGGTAGGAATTGGCTCAGCAATTTTTGTTTGAATGAATCCCATATTCTGTGGTTGGTCAGTCCGAATCGGCATCCTCTTGAAGCCTACTACGCCACTAAAGCTTAGCATCTCCTTTAAGGTACATATTGGCAATGGTGACATGTTTTGTACTTGGCATATAGGCAGCTTTAAAATACAGCTCCACATCCCATAAGAAATTTTCTAACTCCTTGGCACTCGACGTGCCTATGAAAGCCTTGGGCTCTGGCATCTTGATCTTTGGGGGCTTTTTCTCTGAAGACATGATAGTGTTGTAAATCGCACGTTTCATCAATACTATCTCCCCCTCAAAGTCTTGAATATTTGATTTTAAGACCCCCTGTCATAGCCGCAACATCCTCTATTACCCTGTTCAAATTTTCGGAGAATTCTTCAACAAAGCTAGTGAAAGCTTGTTTGAGGTTATTGATTTCTTCTTTCTGCATTGCAACCACTTCAACCAACGGAGTGGCCTCTGGCTCTATTAGGCCCACTATAGCTTTCAAGCGTCTAACTCGATCCTTGAGTGAGTTTCTAGCCATCTTGTATGCATGCAGATAGCTTTTCTGGTTCCTCTGAACACAGCTTTGATACTAACTTGTCACGGGCTCTTTTCTAAAATACCGCAAGAACGCGTGATGGCACCAAGTTTTCTAACTTAACCAGCCAACCCCACGCAGCATAGCGAGGCTTTATAGTAATAGCGAGTTAGTTAACTCCAAACACACATAAAATTATAATTAACGCAACATACTTGTAATAAAGAGGCACCAAACTCAATACTTTTCATTAATCATAATAACAAAGCATTTACAAGTTATACCCGTAGGCCATATAATTACTAATCAATATAACATGGATCAATATACGAGATATATGAATGCAACATGCCCGTAAGCAGTCTTATACATTTAATCTAAATGCACAGGTTGAACCGAGTGTCAAGACACTCCTGCTCTCTTAAAGCGTTAGCAACACAATCTATTGCTCCACCGAATCCCTGTCCACCGGGGACATGAGCCCATACGTAAAACTTCGCCCCGCAAGCTCCGCTTGCGTTGCGCTTGCCTAGGCTCACTGAGGTCATCGCTCGCTTTCACGAGCCAATGCTCTTACGCTATATGCGTCGTGGCACCCACACCTTTCGCACGATAGTGATGCGCGCACGCTTGCTCTACTTGCGTGTGCGCATGAGTAGCACCAAGTCGCATACTTCCTTATGCGGGCGCCAATGGGTGGAGCGCTTTGTGCGCTTGGCATGTAGTCTGCCGCATGTGTCAATTGAGGGTGGCGCGCTCTCGTGCCTTGGCGCTTGCTTGTCTCTTGCCTGCTCCTTCGTTGCATATTCTCAGCAAACTTGCAACACCGCCTTACTTCTTACTCATATGCACCTTTACATATGGCTATATCCGTTCGGGCCGACACAAAGCGTTAAACTAAATCTAAGTAAGCATGATTAATTCAAACCCTTTGACAGTAGCTACGAGGAAAACATATGCCATAACTTTATGTTGCAGTGATTAAATTTTAGACTTTCCTCCCTCCAATTCTTTTAAAATAAAAATTGAAAAAAGTAAAATAATAACAAGAATTTAAAATAATCTGTTAGTTATAATTTACATTACTAAATTTAATTTGTAAAATGAATTAGTATCCAACTTATTATTTAATTAATAATTAAAAAATTAGAATAATTATTTAAGATGTATAATATTACTAGTTTATAAGTTTGTACAAGAGCATTTATAACTCTAACTAAGTAATACTAAAAAACATTTAATTTTTATACAAGACACAATACTATTAAAAATAAAATTAAATTTTATACAAGACATCACTCATCTAGTAATGACTTATTCACGGTAAATTTACACGCACTTAAAAGATCTGTTGTTCCATTTCTTCTACAAGTTCAACGTAAATTTCACACACTTAAAAGATTTGTTGTTTTACAAATTCGACATTTATAAATAGTTAGTTGCATTGTAAAGGGTTATTTTAGGTATTACATATAAATATATGTTAAAATTACAAATAAATACCTTCAATCATTTATAAAAATATTTGTAACAAAATTTTATTATTTTTTAAATAAAAAGATATTATGATAATTTAAAATAAAGAAAGTGATGAGTAGGATATTTATAAAAAATTTTGTTACGATCACTTTTACAAGGAGGTAAATAACATTTTCATAAACGATAGGCTGTTTGTCTTTTTCCCATTTACTTTACTTTGGGCGGAGGCAATTTCTGTAAAGAAGCCCTACTGTTTAGTAACTGCGAGCCGATAGAATCCTCCAGAAACCAGACGAAAGTAACCGAGAAGAGGGGCCTTGAAGAAAAAGGGGATGATTATCCCTGTTCGTTGTTTCACTTGTGGCAAGGTAATTTTTGGTTTTAAAATATAAGTTTTTTCAAAATATCAGTATCTTCTGCTGTTAATTCTTTCGAAGTCTTTTTAGGGTTTTTATTGTTCTGGTTAATGTGTTTCAGGTCATTGGAAACAAATGGGACACGTATCTTGACCTTCTGCAAGCAGACTACACTGAAGGGTAAAAATTTAATTTAACTGTTTTTGTTTACTTTTATTGTTTTTTTTCCCAATTTTCTCCGACTATTGAAGCTCTTTCGGATGTTATTGTTATAATCATGAAATAATCTTTGATTCGAACGGCGTGCCTTACCAATAAGCATTGTGCGTCGTTAATTGTAACCTTTTCAAAATAATTTTGGTGTATACTTATTCTTTCACGTTTCTTGCAACACTGGGCTTCTTCTTTTTTGTTTTGAGTTGTTTCAGGTATATTCCTATTCTTTGGAATAGGACATAAAGTTCAAAATATAATTGTTGAATGTGTGAGTTCAGGTTATTAATTATATTATGGGTTTGGTGTTTTATCTGTAGCCTTTTGAATATTATTTTTTTAATGGAATTGCAAGCTTGCGTTTGCTAAGATTACAAGGCATTTTTTTCAGTTAATGTTTCTGCATGACTGTCATTGTTTGTATTTCTGATCATTGATGTATGAATTTGGACATCCGTGGAAATAAATATATATACGTGTAATAGTCTGCGGAGCTGTTGCACTACATGATTTCTCTAGCAACTATGTATCTGATTTGTTGGGATTCCTATAGAATATGAATGAATGTTATCTTTGTGTTTGCTTCATTTATGGTAGACTACCTAATCTCGTCAGGTATACAACTTTAGACTCGCATTACTAGTATATGTTATTGAGAGTCTTACTTATAACTGTTTGGTATGCTTGGTACGCAGAGATGCTCTTGATGCCTTGGGATTGGTGCGCTATTGCTGCAGGCGAATGCTTATGACTCATGTTGACCTCATTGAAAAGCTTCTTAACTACAATAGTAATTCTTCTCTGCATTTTCCTTCTTATCTGTCTGTGTGTGCTTATTTAATAATTACAATAGTGATCTGTTGGTTGCTCTCCCTCTCTGTCGCATTTTGTGACTGTTGATATGTGTTTCATAGCTGTGGCGTTAGATTTCTTTGGTATTTCTTTGCATTAAACTTAACTTTGTTGCAGCTTTGGATAAGTCTGACCCCAGCTGAGGAAGCTTATGGAGTGACTTGAAGTTCGTTTCATTCACATTGCCTGTTGCAGTTGGATGTCAGCTTCTATGTTGTAATGTCTGTGCGAGCGCCTTTCTGTGCTTGCTCAGTCTTTTGTTTAGTATTGAGCAAAATTAGAAATTAGCTGCACTACTGGTTGTGCTAAGTCATAAATTTTGCTTTAGTGTGTGATGCAAACTTTTACGTGTAATGAAACCTACCTAAGAAGCTGAATATTGGGTGCTTTGGATATCTTATTAGTTGCTTGATTGTCTTTTCCTGTAGGTGGATATGGTCTTAAACGCAATCAAAGACCAGGATTTATGCTATGTTTTTGTGGTTTGGTGACATTGACATTTGTATCTTAAGATTCCATGTGTAAGTTTGCTGAAGTAGATTATTGGTCTGCGGTATAACACACATTAGGTGAAGTACTTCCGATACAAAATACAAAATACATTCTTGGTCACTTTCTCTTCTACTTTACGTAATGCTTCTATTCACTTGTGAATCATAGGTACACCTAACCTAAAAGAAATTGCTTGTACTTTGAGTAGAAACCAGATGTGCAAGGGTCTACTAACCCGGGTAACAAAACAAAATCAGCTGTCTGATTAATTTTGTTAAGGGGAGTGACGACTCTATTAAGTAATCAGGATTAGGTGATAGTTTATTAGAAATTCGATAGAAAATGTTAAAATTCTTGGAATGAGGAATTATAATTATAATTATGTTGAATAATATCTTTGGTAGTACACTTTTATTTGCCGCTGACGAGCGTATCAAAGTGGCCTAAGCTGAACTAGAATTAATCTCTTGAATTTATTTATTCGATTTCTGACAAGTCATGTGAGTTTTGAGGACGTAGATTTCGTCCATTTTGTTTGTTGGGTACCGTATGAAATTTCGTTGATCGTTACCAATTCGATCTTCCCGACACGTTAATCCTGCTATCGTATTCGCAGCCTAAATAAATAAAGCAGAGGTACGAATTCTCTTGTAAAAGGAGGTGCCATTATAGATACAAGACAAAAAGTATGGAAAACACATACTTTGCCAGCTGAATCGTGACCATTTCAAAAGCGAAGGTGAGTGATGGTAACCTAGAAAGAAATTTGCCCAAGCCGAAAGGTTTTGACTTAAGAAGTTTATTCTAAAAAAAAATAAGAAATCTTTTTAATTTTCTTTTTATTAGAAGTACTAATAAACACTTCTTTTTCTTTTTAATTTTTTTGAATGGGCCTGTTTGTTAATTGGTGAAACCTTTCTTAAAAACTAAATCATTTTTTTTTAACACATCCATATCAGTCGGCTTATTAATTCTAAGATATCTAACCCAATAATATCACATGATGATCAGTATGCACAGGTTGATTTTCTTGCTGAGTTTTCTCCAAGCAATTCAATTTCTCTACTGCAAAATATTATTACACTGATGGAGGACATCATGACAATTTTTGGTCGGACAATTGGATCAATTTTCTTTCGAAGACATCATAAAAGAACAATGCAAATGTACGGAGCATTCAACCAAACGTTTTAGACACGAACATTTTATTTCAGTAAGTAGAGCTGGCTAATAGATCATTTCGTATTCTTTTATTCATACTTAGTAGAGTTCACATGCACAAACTACCTTCGGACGAAAATCTAATAAGACTTAATAATCGGTTGCTGGTGTTCATGAATTGTGGTGCGGCAACTGGCAAGGCCAAGGTAGTTCATCTGGAAAATTTTTGTGTCTCTCCAAGGTTTTGATAGTAGACTAAAGACGTCGCACGGGTTTTGTACACGAGAGATCTCTAAAATCATAAGGTTACAATTCATCACAAGGTCAAAAGAAAGGTACTTTATAACAAAATCCAACAGTTGTATTTAGACTGTTAATTAATGTTGTTGATCATCCAAATGGACCACAACGCATTCCATTCAAGGCGCCAGAAGAATGTAGGACCTGACAGAGGCAGTAAAATATCAGTACGTGCAGCTCATGGGTGATAGCTCAAATGGCTACAGGGTTGCCATCGTCAAAATATGCTTATAATATTTATCAGGCTCGAAGACTATTATCAGCCTCTATCTCCTGAAGATGAGGTGAATCTATCGTTTGGATTTCTTGTGCCTTTTTGGCCCTCCACTTGGATATCTGTGGATAACAAGCTCGCTTTCTAATTACTACTACTTCTTTATTTGTTTTGTAAACTCCCTAAATATCTCCCCCTCCCTTACACTTTTCATTTGTTTGCATTCTCTTTTGCCCTCTTTGGTTCCTATTGACTTCTTTCTTTTGTTCTCTTTGCTTGTTTTTTGACCATTTTTACAATCATGACCAGAGAGAAATGTATCATCATAACCACCATTTTTTACCTTATTTATATGGCAATATTAGGATGGTCAGTGAATCCACTCTCTCTCTTATATTCATGCAATAGAACATACAAAAATGGAAAATAACTTATATGTTATAGTCCACATTTAATACACACACACATAAATATACACAGACATATATGTATGCATGTATGTATGTGTGTATATATATATATACACACACACATACATATATGTGTGTGTGTACATATATGTATATATGTATGTATGTATGTATAGACATAAACACACACATATTAATTTACTGAATGTTTCTGGCATGGAAATTATATAATTCAGACAGGTTCAGCATCTTATAGAGAGGTGTTTGCTCCTTCACATGAGTCAAGACCAATGCATTTAAGGCATTAGCACAGCATGCCTGCATTCGGCCACTTGTTATACTTACAGGTAATCTCTCTCTTTCTCTCTTCCACTCTTAATTTCTGTTTATGCACAAACACTAGTGTGAGTGTGTGTGTGTGTACAGTGAGCCTATTTCGCTGCTCGTATTTGTATGTGGGGGAAAAGCGTGGATTTATTATTTATAGCCGATCAGAAGGTTTATGTTCCTTTTGTAAAGTTAGTGGGTGTTTTCATGCTTGCAGTATGGAGGGAGCTACAAAAGGAGAATAAGGACTTCTTTCAAGCCTGTCTACGAGCTCTATCTCCCAGACCATTCATGAGTAAGATCTTAGGTTTTATAAATTTTCTGCTGCTCATATTACTCAACATATAATTTCCACAAATTCGGAAAAAATGAAATATAAATATCAGAATATTTTGATTATCTTATATTAATAATACTTTGCTCTGTTATTTTTCCGGCATATTTGTTCATAGGGCACCGAGATTCACAAGAAGGAAACAACATTGGATGTGATTCTTGTATGAGGTATTTAACCATCATATAGGGGTCAAGGTGCACTACAGCAGTACGTAGGGTTTAGTAATAACGTTTTATATGCTAGTTTAGTTGTCTTTGGACTGGCATGATCTATATATAGATATGCTAGAAGCTTTTGTTTAACGGTGATTTAAAATTAGCCATAGACCACAGTACTGTAATTTTTAATCCATTCACTTTACTATTGTACAGTAGTTTTTTCTGAACTTCAGATAAGGTCTTCGTGAGTTATTGATCTACATAGAAAACAAATTACAACAATGCGTTGACCCACGTCATTTGAATTAATTTTATTTCAAGCTATTGCTAAGCCTCGTTTTGTAATCCTTGGGAAATAGATTTAATAGCCAAGAGAAATAACATGCTTATTTGCAAGCCAATGTTCTGGAGCTTCAATAATTTTAACACCATAATCCAATCCACAACCCTAGGAAACTTTTAATTACCACAAACTAGATAGTTTACCATGACCAAAATAGTAGTACAAACTTTTGAAACTGAAGGTTCTTTTAGTCAGTGACAGTGAGACTGCTATTACTTGAATGAAAACCCCATTTCCAAGAGCATCTTCTCCCGAAAAAGGTGAATGTTTTAAACTACAAGCTCTAACCCTAACCTAAAAGAGACAACTTTCGTTTTACGGTAGTTTATAGTAACTCTCCTTGACGAGAACGATGTCTTTTCCTGAAAGAATGCCTTGGCCTTTTTTTTTCACGGAAGTCATTGCCTTCTACATGAACCTGAAAAAATTTACGAAAGAAAGTAAAGCTCCCATTTCAGTCACATATGTTGCTATTCAAATACCTAACACCAATAAATTTGTCATGTAGTAGTTGAACTCCAAGAAAGTGACTGGCTTTGCAGTGTGATAAATATCATCATGTTAATTAGCCCGTCTTGAAATTAACTAGGCAAGTGGAAACTCTCCATAAGTTTGAAGGTCTTCAATTCTTGCAAACCAATTATCACTCGCCATGTAAGCATAAGTTCGAATCCGTGCTTAAGATTACTTGGTATGATGTGTACAATCAAATTGTCATCGTCTCATTAACTGGATTTAAATAATTGAGGAAAATGGGATTGAATTTACTTTATATTAACTATATAAAATCCTATATAAACAAACTAATGTGACAATATTATATTTTTATCATAAATACAATATTTCTTTATAATTAAAAATAACAATTTTACACAATATTAATATTTATTATATTAATTTATATGAATAGTTGTTATACCTTTACTATTACGCAGACTACCGTATAGTAGGATGATAAATATTTTTTTGACAATAGTTCAAGTAGTGGCATTATTATTATTATTATTATTATTATTAATTGATGAAAGTCGCATCACTGTTTTAAATATAAATTGCAATAATTTTGTGAAATATTCGTTATTACTCAAAATAAATTATCTTTTTAAGTTTCCACTAAAAATTCTTATTATTTTTTTTTTTTATATATAAATTGGTTATAAATGAATTTGAGTACTACAATAGATTGGAGTTTCATTCTTCAATGTAATCTCACGGTGTGTGTCAAGATGTGATTGAATTAAGGATAAAACGATCGTGTGCATCCTAACTACAGACGTTAAGCAAGGAATATATGCTCTTGGTTATAAATGAACTTGAGCACGGGATCGTTTTTTATAAATTGGTTATAAATGAACTTGAGTACTACAATAGATTGGAGTTTCATTCTTCACTGTATTCTCACGGTATGTGTCAAGATGTGATTGAATTAAGGATAAAACGATCGTGTGCATTCTAACTACAGATGTTAAGCAAGGAATATACGCTATTGGTAATAATTGGAAGACTAATATAACATCAGCTGATCATGATCATGTACATTAAAAACGTACGACTCCTGACGTAAGCATCTGCTTAACCTAATCAACTTTCAGGTCCAAGAGCTTTAAAATATGAACTGCAGTCTAGGGGTCTACATTGCTTATACTATATAACAGTCCCACAGTTTTTAAGCTATTTGATTACCTCAATAGTTATTCAGAGCTCCTTGTTTGCTTTTCCTCTTCCTGGCCGCAGCTTTCTTCAACTGCTTTGTATTGAATTGGAGGAAAATGGACCCACTGAAAATCATCAAACACGTTCAGAAATTTGTTGACATTTGAAATGTATAAAAAAATAAAATATCCTCCTCCTCACTTTTTATTTGTTTGTTTGTTTTTCAAATTTTTTGTGATATTTTCCCATATTTGAGTTGTGGTGTTTACATTCTTGGCAGCGGTACTGAAGGATTCCTTGTGAGCCATATTTGGATTTTCAGTCTTTAGCCTTTTGATTTCTTCCCTGCCATGAAAATCTACATGAGAGTTTCCATATCTTTAATTCGTAGCTATAAATATTTTACCATAAGTTAATTATCTTTACTTTATGAAACGGTTGTAAGCTGATGGAGCTCTTTGTCTCTTCTCAGGAGCTGTAAGAAAATCGACTCAGAATGAGAATAAGTTAAGTCAAGTTAATTTTCACAAAATATATCTATGAGGAAAGTTAATTAGATTACCATACGTTTGTAAACAATGCGATTAACACTCATTGTGACTTCTTCTTCTTCGTAGTCCGAAGATGTCATTACTAAAGGGCTAAGCGTATACAAGGCCTTCTGATCAACATGTACTTCTTTACAAACTTCTTCTTTTGGCTGAAGAGAAATTAAGATAGAAGGAAAGAAATCACGAAGAGTGTAAACTAGGTCTTATTATAAACATAGCAACTACATTGAATGCCCGTGGTAGGTTTATCTGGATATAATACCAAGTTTAACAAACAAGGAAAACCATGATGTATGTAGTTTTTTGTTATATATAGCACATGAAAATAGAGAGAAAATGTCCGAGTTAGAATTACTAGTACATAGTAAGCAATACTGAAGAAATACATATGTATGATAGATGAACAAGATAAGAATCTTGGTCTTTGATTTGATTAATCGAGATATTTTAACAACCATACAGAGAACCCCAGAAAAAGATACCCCATCATTGTGGCTAAGAGAAGATAGAAGATGAAGAGGAACAGATGAGGCTTTCATCATGTTGACAGAGAGGAGACTTGTGCAGTGGCCACATCTCACCGTTGCCACCATCGACAAGCTGCTACATAGGACACTTACCTGCATATTTCAAAGGCAATATCGATCAACAACTTGAAAAAATCAAATCAGGGATGACTTTACTTCTATTCTTTAAAGCTCTACATCTATGTGATGCAGTATTTTTAGTTACCAGTAAAATGGTGGAACAGAAACCACATTGCACATAGCATATTTGTTCAGGGAGATCAAACAGGTGATTGAGTGTAGACATACTGTGTTTTGGTAATCAATGCGTGTGTGCAAGAGAGGGAGAAAAGGAGAGAGACAGGACCGCCAACATAGACGATAGTGGGGATGTGGGTGTTGTCACTAAAGGGAGACACAATATATAGATGTTAAGAGTTGAGTTAGAGTTAATTGTAATTATCCTGAAATGGAGTACTCTTTTTGTTGCTATTTACCCAAAACAACAAACAGTACTGAAATGGATGAGCAGTAATTATTTCAGAATGTTTTAATCTGTGCTAGCGCCAAGTTATTTGCTCACCCTTGTTCATTAAACTGATGAATGATAATTGAAGTACTTTGATACTTTGATGTATGCCAGAATTCAAATCTTAATAAAAGGATCAAGTACAGTGACAAGTGCCGATTTGTTTCATGTGTTTTTTTCTGAGTCGTTTACTTCACCTATGTCTTTGAGCACTCTCTTTCTCCCCTGACAGTGAAAGTGCAGTAAGTTTTTACCATTTTAGAGGAATGGGGAAACTTCTAGAATGGTGTATAGAGAAGGAAAATGGGCATCTTAAAATTTGTCTTTCCTGACAGAAAGTAAATAGAATTGACAACATGAAGATTGGGTTCATCTCAAACTCAAAACTTTCTGTGTCATTAATAATTTCACCTCTTTTTGAAGGTAACTGTCAATGCAAACATCTACTACTTTCCAATGCAATCTGTTACCTATGCTTAATTTGTTGACTTTCAATTTGAATGAAGTCTCTCTTACCATGCACCCATGTGCTTCCGTGTGAACTTACACAATCTTTCATTTCCAGTCTCTCCATGGATTTAAAGCTCTGAAAAAGAAACTAAAATGAAGACGCAGTACGCTAGAATGTAAATATAACTAAGGTTACATTAATTCGTGTAATGATATGGTTTATATAATAATATTGTTCTAAAGATTAGTGGAGAAGATAGTACAATTGGTACACCCATGTAACCTGAATTTCCATCGAATTAATCATGCTGATTAAACTCTGTCTACCTTGATGGAAAAATGAAAAATATCACATTGCCATTCAACTGTTATTATTGCATACAACTAACGTGGGCGCTTTTAGATTTTTTCCAAGCCACAAGGGACCATTTTGTAACTGGAAGGACCACTTACACTAATCTTGAATTATGATAGAAAGGAACTTGTGACCGGTTCGGAGGAATCAGCATGTCCGGTGTAGAAAAATTTATCAATTAATATTTTGTATGTTTTCACATCATATATGTTATATTTACCATGAAATGTTTGTAATATCATAATAATATGCTTCTGTTTGAATGTCTATTCCTAGTCCAAGTGAAGTTACCATATGATAAAATTATTATGGATTATATGAGTGATTAATTTATTTTAAAGGCACTTGTCGTTCATTAATTAAACCAAAAATAATAATTAGTAAAATTACAAAATTTTATAAATATAAACTTATAATAAAATAATATTACTCTAAATGATCTATTTTAGATGATTTCATTTAAATTTAAAATTTTAAAATAATATTCAAATAAGCAACACTATAGTAAATTTATTGTTTTTTTTATTTTATTATTGAGCAAATTAATAATTTCATATTTTCTCCGAAACGAGTGCATATATATAGAAGTAAAATAGAATTCTTGTACAATTTTTTTTTTTGAGCAAATATACCAAATTAAGTGAAGGCTTCACTTTAAGGAAGTATAATATTCAAAACAGTTAATAAATACCTATCTATTTTTATTTGATTGCACCGCCAGTGAAACTCGTGTACTTGCGTATTTGATGATTCGTTGAGAATTTTCCCCGATCCTGAGCCTCTGTATTCGATATCTTCTGCGATCCAATTGAAATTGCAATTATGAACAAAACCAAGATCAAGACCCCGTTCCATTATTTGCTTCACTTACCTGATTGGGAAGCTAATACTCAACAACAGTATTCTTTCTACGAAGCGTAAGAGCTTAATCAATTGTTATTTGTGTTTACAATCTCTTTCATCACAACAATAAAATGTGTACCTTACCATCATGGATACAACATTTAAACTCAGATGTCAAACCTTAGTACTTAACTGTAACCCCTCATACATCGGCTAACCGATCCGAGCCTGGCTAACCTAATTGGCAAACATTGAACAGTTTAGGCTCCTAAATGATTGAGTAAAATTTCCAAAATTTAAAAACAGGAGTGAGGACACAGCATGCTACAGCTATCTACCATTAATGCGACCTCAAATGGCCTCGCTGTCAATTGAGGACAAATGTTTAATCCACTTCAGATATTGAGCAAATAGAGCTCAAGGGAATTAAGAACGATCATGCAACTCAAGTGCGCATTTGATTATAAATGGCAATGATCTATCTCACCAATCAATTGATTCGTACAAATGATTTAACTACAAAAATAAATAATTGAAAATTAAAAGAAAATAAGAATGATGTATCAGATCATGTTTACTTAATTCAAAATATAATGATTTAAACCGTAAATTCATCATTCAAGAAGCAAATACTCCACCAACAATTGCCAAAAGAAAAACCGGACTGCATCACCCCAAATAAGGCTTGTAAACTCAAGCAACCAACCAAATCATTAAAAGTAGCTTGTACATTAGCTTTGCACATTCTTCCCAGCACCTACTACTAATCAGCAAGCAATCAACATATTCTGACCAAATATCACTCTGAAGACTTGAGTTAATCAGACTAAAGCTCTTCCATCATATCTTGGATAAAAAATGACTGCAAACCCTAACTTGGTAGTGTCAAATAGGTAATAGCTATTCAACTTCTAGTAAGAAAATGTTGCAGAAGGATTTTTGACCAGGGATTCCCTTTTTTTTTTTTGGTCTAACCCCAAAACAGGGCAGTGGGTTAAAGAGTTCATAATCCGTTTTTAAATGCTATCTAGAGTCATCCAATCACAATTCAACTGGTATCACCCTCCAATCGTAATGCTCCTGAACAGCTCTTACCACAAACTGTGGATTGCGGGACTGAATTGTACTTAACAATTGACTTAGTCCTATCCCTCTAGTTTCACCATCTTAGCACTTCCTAAACCTCTAACTATTTTTTCTACTTTAAGACTTCCAAGAACACCCAGTTTTACTTGACAGATGCTGTCAACACAACACAAACCAAACTCACCTACACTTCACTACAGGCTCAATTCCAAACATATAATTGTCAGTCATTCATATAAGAAAGCTCAATCAAAAAGGGAAGCAGATATTCGAATAATATGCCTAGCAAACGACAAGTCCCCTAATGATCGATAATTAGCGAGTCCATGTCCGCTACGGACCACAGCCCAATCCCAAACATACCTCAGTTCATTTAGATCCAGAAATCTCAAGCAAAATGCAAGGAGAAATTTCAATGTCTAAAAAATGAATTCACTGTTTCATAGCTCAATGTTCTCCCGCAATTTTGTTAATGTGCAACAGCCTATGGAAGCATGTCTAAATATCATCCCATAAAGAAGTAGGGTTCATTAGATTTGAGTACAAATGTTTACTCTCCCAAATCTAATATCAACTACAATTAACATAAATGAGACCATAAAAGCTGTTTGTTGTAGATGATTTCTTAAAAAAGAATTTCCAGAAAAAGAGCATAAAATATTTCAATAGATTACCACCTCCAAGAAATATAAAAACATTTGGTCAAGCTTTCTTTACCAGCCACAACAAACTCGCCATTATCTTTTGAGATTTCTCTCTACTCATGTTCACATTAATCCAATTCTCAGACAACAAAATAAAACAAAAGAATTATAAGTCTAGCCACTAGACATGTAAGCGTGCACCTAGGACTTCTGAAACAATTAATAAAATTATTGGCAATTTTCAGTATTAGGCACCCTAATTCTAATACCTCCAATTGTCAATAAATTCTCCAGCGACAGAACTGCGACATAACATTCCTGTTACCATTCTCGCTACCATAACATTCTTACCCAAGGAAGGATTATTATAACATTATTCTCCACGCCACTAATATAATACATAAATTCAACATTGAATACGAATACTAAATCCAGCTACACGAAATTCAGGGCACAGAAATTGACATTATAATACCTCATCATCTAAACCTCAATAGCAAATGCATACAGATCAGGAATAATAATTACCATCAACTCGAAAACACACAAGCAAAACAAATAAAAACTTATAGATGATGCTATAAAAACAATATTTGAAGTAAACAACAAGAAATTCAACAATTAAAGCAGATAAACCATTCGAAGCAAAACGCTCCAACAACCAGAATCTAGTTAAACAGAGTACGAAACAGATCTAAAATGTGAAAGTCATATTTTAAAACACAAAATCCATGATGTACTAACAATGATAATACTTATTAAAAGGGCAGAAATAACTTAATCTCAATCACCCCCAGCCTTCTGGTATACATAGGTGAGCCCACACTTGCCACAGTAGTGCCTGTCGAAGTGGTTTGCCATGAAAGTTCCCGCTCCACACTCAGCATTAGGACACTCCTTCCTTAGCCTCTGGACCTTTCCAGAATCATCCACTTTGTAAAACTGCAAGACGGCGAGCTTGACCTTCTTCTTCTTGTGCTTGATCTTCTTGGGTTTGGTGTAGGTCTTCTTCTTTCTCTTCTTGGCGCCACCACGCAGGCGGAGGACAAGGTGAAGGGTTGATTCCTTTTGGATATTATAGTCGGCTAGGGTTCTGCCGTCCTCGAGCTGCTTCCCGGCGAAGATCAGACGCTGCTGGTCCGGAGGAATTCCTTCCTTGTCCTGGATTTTCGCTTTGACATTATCAATGGTATCCGAGGACTCGACCTCTAGGGTTATCGTCTTCCCAGTTAGAGTTTTCACAAAGATCTGCATGGCTGCAGATGAAGGGAAGAACCGCAAGTTTGTTAAATGATATGAGGATGAGAGAGGCTGCAGCGTATAAGGGCTTATATACTGGGACTTTAGGGTTTGAGATTTTAGGTAGAATGATTTGTGGTGGGGGCGTAGGAGGCCTAATAGTTGTGCGGCATGAGAGACGTCAGATAATGACACGTGGATTTTAACTGATTTCAAAATGCAAATCAAGACGGTGTCGTTTCCTTAACCTCCAAATATCCGCACCACTTCCACGCTGCAACAGAAAAACCGGAAAATGAGTTCCCTTGCAGCTCCCTTATCTCGCCGCCTAGATCTCCGTGAACGCACTGTCCAAAGTTGTAAAGTGATCATCAATGAAAATTCTAGCTTCACTACCAGGCGTCAATCTCTTCTCTTCTCTCGCATCAACGCCACCTCGGAAGGATCCCACAATGTCGTCACCACCCTCGTCACATCCAATTCCAATTCCCAAATAACAAAACCCACCCACTCCGAATCCCGAAACTATCCCTGCGAATCCGCCAAAACCCAAAAACAATCCGGCTCTTAAGTTCCCTCACCGTCAAACACGCTATTACAAGCCCGTCAAACCCGACCGCAGCGTTTTAATCGGTGAGTCCGGCGTATCCTATCAGCTTCCGGGGTCCCATTTGAGTTTCAGTACGGCTACTTTGAGACCACACAAGCTAAGCCGGTGGAAATTCGTGAACCGGCATTTTGGCCATTTGCTCGCCCGACTTGGCCGCGTCCATGGACCGGAAAACAACCTTTAAAAAAGTTCAAAGAAAAAGATTCCGCATTGTGACTCGTTTAACCCACCTCCGCCTGGGAAAAGGGGCGTGAGACACGTAGAAATGCCTGGGCCTTTTCTATTCGGGAAGTATCCCCAGGAAGGGAAGACGAGAGAAGAGATTCTTGGCGAACCGTTGAAGAATTGGGAAATTGTGAGGCTTGTTAAGCCTCTTCTGAAGGATAATCGTCAAGTTAATCTTGGTAAGAGTTTTCAACTTTTGACGATTGATTGCTGAGTTTATGGTGATTTGATGAAATCGGAGTTGTGGAGTAGGAAGAGATGGATTGACTCGTAATATGCTGGAGTTGATACGCTCGCATTGGAAACGCCGTCGGGTCATCAAAATTAGGTGCAAGGGTGTTCTGACTGTTGATATGAATAATGTTTGTTACCATCTTGAGGTGCTTACTATTATTGTTAACTTCACTATGATTTTGTATATTGATAGTTTGCTTAGTTGTATACCATCCGTTTTAGTTCTATAATTAGCAGGACTGTAGCAAAGGCTGTAGGCTGTAATATGGTAACTGAATAAATAGAATTCTCTTGACTTCTGAATTGTTTTCATTTAACTCCAAGCTAAATGAATGATGGTTTTTTTCTCACTGATTTAGTCTAAAGCATGAATTCATCAGGTGAAACATCACAAGAAATATACTTATCATAAGAATAGAAGTATTTGTTCTGTACTGTTGCATTACGAGCAAACCCTTAGACATTTATCCCACAGTTTCCAACCCTAGACGAAAATGATAGTGTAGATTCAAACTGGTACTTCATTTTTCTGTTTCCTAACTAGATTAGTATTGACACTTCACATCCATTGTGGAGGTAAATTGTATGCAATGCCCTTATTAAGTATGAAGAGATGAACGTACAACTAGCTTAATTATCTCCAAATTTAATCAAGAAATGTTACATTTGATTTGTTGTTCATAATATGCTTACCTTTTGGGGGGTAAAAGTAGTTCAAATTTGTATGTTCTCTGCTCTCAAGTTTATTTTTGATGTAAGGAAAAAACTGGGGGAAAGATGATTTATTGAGTTGGTTGTGTAGTTTACCTTTTCCATGGTGGGAACTATAACTATCGCACTCATCTGCAGTACCCACTGAAGCTTTGGAAACCTGCTGCTCCTGTCTACCCAAAGCTTATCCAAGAAGCCCCAGAAGGATTAACAAATGATGAAGCAGATGAGTTGCGAAGAAAAGGGAAATTTCTTATGCCTATTTGTAAGTTAGGTGGAACCATCTACATCTAATTCTTACACTGATCTATTTGTGTCATAAGGGTTTCATAACCTCACTTTATCATTGGCCTTTTAGTACTATCTTTGGCCTAGACTAGTAATATTATTTTGTTTGTTTAAAAGGTTGATGTCATGCCAATCCATTTATAGTTTGCACAGCTGCCCCTAATGTATGGGAGATGGTCTGGTTGATTTTTTTTTCCTTTGGCTTGTTCTCTAATTTTGTGTCATCCATGCATGTGCTTTTTGGACGAATTATACGAAAATTGTTTCATCATTGTTGTTTCATCTTAAAATTTCTCGCACTTATGGATGCATAATTTTTTTTTTTTTTTGGCATATTGCCACAAAAAATGTAGTGTACCTTACCCTAGTAAGAGATGTTAGGAATGCTTTTGAAGGAAGTCTATTAGTCAGGGTTAACTGCAAAGGCATGGATGCAAGTGATTACAAGAAGTTGGGTGCTAATCTGAGATCCTTCTCTCCATATATGACACAAATTTACTGCTGAAAGTTAAAAGGAAATATCAAAGGAATTGCAAAAATATGCAGCTGCTCATACAAGGGGAGAATAATTATTGAAATTGTTTGGAGGTGCTTTATGTTTTGAGTTCATTGAAATTCCTCCAGTAGTTTGGGTATTATATTCTGTTGCTCCAACCTTTTGTAATTATCTTTGGACAGGAATTGGTACCCTGCATGCTATTGTCTTTTGACGTGAACAGATATTGATTTGGAGAGGAAAAGATTGGAAATCAATGTATCCAGAAAGCCCTCCAGTTTCAATCCTGTTGCCCTCGATTTTACGGGAAGTACTGATGATTCAGGTAAGCATTTAAGAGGAGAATTGGAGTTGCTAGATCGAACTGGCTCTGAAAGCATAATTGAAATTTCAGTAGAAGTTTCATGTAAATAACCATTAGTCTCATCTTTTAACTGTTAATGTAATTCCCTATTGTCACATTGGATGTTTCATTGCATAATTGAAAGACTGTCTAGTTGCATGTAGGTAACAATAAGTTTGCGTCTTAGACATTTATGTGGGGCTCAGCATAAGTAGTATCATCAACGATAGATTTTGTGTGGAAAATGGATTTGGCAAAACGACTAAGCCAATTTTTAAACAAGAAGGAAGCTCCTTCTGGGGATTAAAATTCATGAAAAGAAAATTAGGAAACTGTTCGTTAGAAAAAGTTAAAATATCCCAAATCAAATGTAGTAGCGGAAGGTGTGTCTTCGAAATTTCATGACCTGGCTCTGCATCATATCAATTATTACTATTTTTGAAAGCAGGGGGCCAACATTTGGCAATATCTCTTTTTTTGTCTTTATTTGTAAATTAGAAATTTGGTGATCAGAGTATCCTAATTATTATTTTACCATTAAGTAAAAGATAGATAGTCATATGAGTTGCTGTATGTTAGGATTGGCAGTAATGCCGGAGGCTGTTGGGTTCCTTTTTTCTTTCTTTTAAATGCTGTTTCTTCTGAAAATGGACTGATCTTTGCAATAGCGGTACTTTAAAGTTTTGCTTGATCATCTGGATAGTATTAATTTGTTCATCATGACTGTTTAATACTATTTTAACTTGATGGATAAAAAAACATATTTGGTTAAAGCTTCATTTTTTTTTTTTTTTCCGTTGCTTTTCCATGACACATTTCTGGGGAGCACAATGACGGCCATAACCCAGGAAATGTTAGATCAAGTCCTAAGATGATGTCCCTTTGGAATTGTGCAATTGAATCAAGTAAGGCATTGTTGCTGGATGAGATGAATCCCAGTCCTGATGAGCTTTTGAAGAGGATCAAGGAATTCGAAGGCTTTTCTCGGACCACAGAGCATTCCTATCCGGCACTAGTTTGGTCAAGTGAAGATAGTGCCAGTAGTTCAATGGCAAAGTTTGAAGATGGTTCTCAAAGTGAGAATTATAATTAAGACTTCTATCCTGAGGAAGATGTCAATGACGATGAATTTTATGATAGCAACTCATCTGACCTGGACTCTGAGGTTCCTTTAGGGTCATTACCAGTTGATCATATAGCAGAGAGACTCAGGTGGAAATGACATTGAATGAAAAATCTGTCGTACAATTCCAGGTTGTCTGTAATGTTACTGGTAGTCGATGAAGAGGGTGCTATATTAACATTGTTAATTGTCAATACTCGGGAAAAAAGAAAATGTATATTCATGTGCCAGGGTCGCGTTCTTTCTTGTTCTCAAATGCATGAGAGTTTGTTCTGGAGCTATGTAATTTGCACATTCATCGAAATCAAGCAGATTGGCTTAGATGTACAGTTGTAATTCTTGAAAACACAACATGGCTGATTTAAGATATTTTGTTCTTTCTATCTTCCCTGTTTGTGGCTAAAACCCTGAATTCCAAGGAACTGAAGGAATATGCGAGCACATTGTCCATGTTCTTATAAAGATGAAATCATCCACGGAAAACGACTTTCATTTTCAGTCGTTAATATTTTTCCTAACTAAAAGTCGAGCGATTAGGATTGGGATGGTTAGGAAGGACAATATAAACAGAGACAATATAGAGAGAGTTGTAACGAGACACTAGTTAGTATGCGAGCCATTAGTTAGTATGTACAGCCGTCGTCTGTTTGACACTTTGGGTGGCTTTCAGAGTCAATTTATTTATGCTAATTAAGTTTATTTAATTAATTTGGGTCTGTTTTAGTCTTATTAAAAGCTTCAGTTTTTGATCAGTTCGTATAGCAAGGCAAAACTCTTTTTGCCACATGCCATCATTACTTTCTAGTATTCTCTCAATACTTCACTCCTTTAATTTAGTATACTTGGACATTTAAAGGTATGAAAAACTTGTATCACTTAAAATTATAGTTGTCCTCATGTACGAGTTAATATAGATCTTTCCCTCAATCAATATTTTGTGTCTCGCATGCGCGACGAACACAATACCCCTCTTTCATTCACCGAATTATTTTAGAGATTTCTATTTGCCTACCCCATCCAACTTTAGTTTGTGAACATGCCCACTCCCTCAATAAAATCTATATTCCCTTCCACTAGTTGCAGCACTTTTATGCAATTTTGTCTAGTCTCAATATTTAGTTTAGAGAATCTAAATAATTTTGTAATACTTCATATTTTCTCATTTAAAAGAGATTTTTATAATACTTAACATGAATAGGTTTGGTACCTTTTGAGCACTCCAGTCCTTACTATTATGACATACTATTAGTTATGCAAAGTAGCTCATATATTTACAATGTGGGGTGACCTCATTCAAAATCTTCTTTCTCATATTATTTTGATTTGTTTAAGACGATTCTAATTCCCAACCAGTTTATATAGCAAGATAAGACCCTTCTAACCCTTTTAATTCCCAGCCTGTTTATATGGCAAAATAAAAACTCTTCTTATCACCCATATCCAGCTATTTTAAATTAGAAATTCCACTCAACACTTACTCTCAACTTAGCACACAGTGTGAGAAAAGGCCTCCACATGTTAGCTAATTAATTCTTTTTGTTAGTTCGGAGCCATTATTGTTACCATCCTTTCAAGCCGGTGTACAGAAACCGAAATATCACATTTAATCTTCTAATTCTGATATTTTATGTGGCCTTTGCAAATGGGAAAATGCAGAACATTTGGTTCCAGTCCTCTTTTGTTGGGCTATTTAGAACGTTTCTGATTACATCATCATCATGTCGTCTTCTTACTTTGACAAAATAAAGTCGTAAACTACTGGTCCGCTCTGGAAATTTGTTTTATTTGACTATTATAAAATAAGAAAATGGAAATAACAAATATAATAAAATAAGAGCATTTGTGTACGTGGACATATATATTTCTTTCAGGGACATTACCATTTTCATGTTCCGAATTGTCCTTGTCTTCCACGTTTATGTTGGTAGTTCAGAAAAAAACGATAAAGCCCACGTAGACGGTACTGTAACTACACGCTAAAACCTCTCTCTCTTCTCTCCATTGGATACAAGGAAGAAGCATAGCATCTTCTTTTGTGGAGGCAAATATTTATCCGCATTCGATCACTTCACTTGTAAAACTGCGAGTAAATAATACCCCTCTTTTTTGCTTGCAGTTAGACTTTGTTTTTCCTCAGTTTAATTTGATCGTAGCGTTGTGGGTTAAATCCATCTGAAGTAAAGAATCTGTGTTCGATTCAGATATATATATTGATAAGCCCACTTTACTCCTGGTAAATTGTTATTTGCATGCTTTTAAGTTCTTCATGGATATACACATGCAAAAAATTTATGAAATTGAAGTTTTATATTGAGGTTCATCAGACGAACGACGGTTGTGATTGAATGTTTTTGTTGTGATCATGTTTTTAATGAACTTGTTTGATATTCTCTTCTTTTTTCTCTCAAAATTTTAAGTTTTCTCAATAAATTCATCTCCCTTAGATTATTATGATTTTGTTGCAATGGATTAGTTAGGAATATCATGTGTTTTAGCAGTTTGAATCAGGAGTCTCAGTTTGGAGGATTTTAGTTCATACAGTAGAAGTTGCCTATTAAGTTTTCTTCGCATCAATTATACGTATCTTATTAGTAAAAATTATTTTTTAACTTTACATTGTTTGCGATCATTTTTATATTTTATCTGATACTGCAATATCAATTAATTATGCCTTCTCTGTGTTAAAATCATTTTCATCTGTTTTTTTTTTTTAATTTTATTTTGATTTTCACTGTGTTTTTTCCCCTTTCTTGAGCTTTTCTCCTCAAAATTCATCCACGTTTAAGTATGAAGTGTCAATTGCCGTTTAAAAATTGAGCATAGGGATATAAATCTGCAAATAAAATGAGTGGTAGAGTTGCTGAAAGTAATGTGTTGGGTTTCTTAACAGGATCTTCAAAGCATACCTGCAGCCTGTCATGACTGCTGATACAAACACATTAAGTTATTGGTTGAATTGGAGGTTTCTTCTTTGTGCTATATGGATCTTAATTATCATGATTACAGCATCAATTACAATATGGAAATATGAAGGGTCAAAGAAATCAGAATCTGAGAGCGGAGAAAATGAGCAAGAAACTGTTGGAGCTTTGTATGAGGATGAAGCTTGGAACACGTGTCTGAAAGGAATCCATCCTGCTTGGTTGCTTGGTTTTAGGGTGATTGCTTTTCTAGTTCTTGTTGCATTCCTCACCACTGATGTTGTTGTTTCTGGGGGTGGTGTATTTTACTTCTATACAGAGTAAGTCATGTGTACTTATGTAGTTTGTCTTGCACTCTGCACATACTAAATGAATTTTTCCCTGGGGAGATTGTTATTGAGAGATAAAGATAAATGCATTTATTTTTTAGTGAAGCATAGTTTAGATCTTTGGATCTTCAACCCCTGAGCATTTGCTTTGTCTACTTAAAAGTTTGGGATGCATTTACCATAAGTGGGCTATGAGTAGTCACTAGGGAAAGAAAGAATATTTTTTCTTTGCCTGAATGCTTGGTTTGTGATTTTCTTTCCTCCTCTTGTCCTGCACAGGTGGACATTTACTCTGGTAACAATCTATTTCGGGGTATGTTTCACATTAGGTCTATCTGCATCTGATCCTCTAAACATGTTAGTGATAGTCGGTATACAGTTCCACAGAAATATTTCAACTCGATATAAGAGCCATTCTGCTACAGATTCAGTATCTTTACCTGTTTTTTGAAATATGGCAGTACCTTATGTTGCTCTCAACTTTGTTTGTAGCTTGCTTCTTCGATCTCCATATATGGATTATGCAAAGATCAAGGTAGAATTGGTAGCAATAGGCATGATCATCTGGGCTTAGATGCAGAGCAAGGCACCTACATCCCCCACATTCTTTGGGAAAACACAGACATAGTCAACATGTCCAAAAGTTCCAATGCCCATGAAGAACCTCACACTCAAAGACCTGCTGGTTTATTGGGTTATGTCTTTCAAATTGTTTTTCAGGTGAAGTCTTCTTCTGACAGCAATTGCCGCGGGTTTTATGTGCAATAAACTATAAGGAGGTAGTCAGAACAGTAGTTGCTACACTCAGGTTAATAGCCTAAAACACAACTTAAAGAATTAGAACGGCAACCTCTTGATTAAATAGCAATGAGACCAGGATAACCTGGTTGATATTTATTTTAATTGTGCTTGCCTTAATTTGGTTACAAAAGGAACAATTACTGGTTGCAATTAGTGCACACGAAGGAAAGTTGTGTGAACTTTTCCTGAAAGATGTTTAAGATGAATGGTTGAGTTAATTGGTGAAGTGAAGGATTCTCTGAATGCAAAACCGACAGCCTAGTATGTGCTCAAGAGGTGTGGCCAATGTTTCAGTGAATTTAATACGCTTGTCTTTATAGGTTGGGAAATTGCTAATTTGAGTGATATCAACCATTTAAGCATCCATATTGTGTAGACTGCAATATGTGCTATGTTATTGCCATCTAGTAGTTGAGTGTTAACCAAATAATTTTGGTTTAGTTATTGGCTGAAATTGCTTTCTGCATGTTTTCATTGCTGCAACAGGAAGAAGTATGTTTTTAGTGGTTTTATATCAGCATTTTGTATTAGTGCTGATGAGAGTTCTTTTTCTTTTTTTCTTTTTTTATTGATGAATAGATATGTTCCGGAGCTGTGATGCTGACAGATTCAGTATTTTGGCTCATTCTTTATCCATTTTTAACATCAGCAGATTTTAGACTGAATTTTGTAAGTACGAGCTTATTATTGTCGAACTTGTTTATTTGTGTCCTTTAGTTGAAAAACATATATATAACTGTACAGGTAGCCAAATTCCTTTACCTCCTATTGACTTTAAGATTGTAAGTTACTACCATGTGGAGGAAGTTTTACTTCGTTTGATGAAAAAGTTAGCACCATTTTAGAACAGCCTTTGTTTTAACTTGAAACAAGACTGTGAGTTGCAGGATGGTTTAGAGAGGGAACTGACTGCAGCAATCAAATTTTTCACCGCATTGGAAAAGTATATGCTGGTAGAAAACTAATATATGATCCTTTAGAAAATTTGTGGGTGAATATGGAAATGGATTTTTCTTTGAAAAATCACATAATAATGTCTTCTTTAGTTGTTTTAAATATCTCCATGCAACACTGTTAGGTTCCTCCAATTATTGAAAGACTTAACAGCTAGTGTTGAAAAAGTCATTTTTAATTGCATCTGTTCATTTTAGAAGACATATTGTATTATTTTATTGCTCCAATTAACCAATTTAGGCTCCAAAAAGGTGCATGAAATGGCCGACAGTGCCATTGATACAGATTACCATTGGTCTTTATTTTTACATGATGAGTTGAATTGCTTTTCCTAGCACCTAAGTATCCTCTTGCATTTGATAACTATGTTGCCTTTTCAATTGCAGTTGATTGTTTGTATGCATTCAGTCAATGCTGTGTTTCTCATAGGTGACACAATTTTAAATGGCTTGGTAAGGTTTCTTCATTGATAATTCATGGCTATGATGCGGCATTTCCCTCTGCACCTTTAATGGTTTGTGATTACCTTCTCTTCCAGCGGTTCCCTATTTTTCGGATTGCATATTTTGCTCTGTGGACGAGTATATTTGTCATTTTCCAGTGGATCATTCATGCTATTGTTTCACTTTGGTAATGGATATTTCCTTTGAAAGTCATCTTTTTTTTCTTTTTTTTTTGTTTACATTAAAGAAAATTAGTTTTGGCTTATACATAGGATACCCTTTTTTACAGGTGGCCGTATCCATTTCTTGACTTGTCATCCCCACTTGCTCCCTTATGGTATGCAAATCCACTGTTGTACTGATTTATGAATATAACTATGAATTTTATGATCCACCTTTATCACATCTGTTGAGCTTCAAATCAAAAGAAGGTTTAAGAAAAATAGAAAATGTCTGAACTTGAACCAAACCCACACGTTCAGTCATCTGCAAATGGAAATATACTTTTTTGTTTTCCCGGAGAGAAATGTTTTCCTGTGGCACTTTACTGGGTGTATATTTAGTTAATGTTGACGCTGTCCAAGAGAGATCATAAAAGAATTATGCAAGAATTCATTGTCTCTTCTAATGCTTACCCAACTGGTTTGCCATTATGTGCAGGTATTTAGGCATCGGGTTGATGCATGTCCCATGCTATGTAATCTTTGCTTTATTAGTTAAGCTGAAGCACTTTTGGTTGGCGAGATTTTTCCGAGAGTCTTATCAATGTGTAAAATGAGAAAAGATGGAGTTCATGGCATCTTTCTGTTTTTGATGGATTGCGATGCTGCTTTCAATTCTTTGGAGCAGGCTGAACATTGAAACTTGTAATGATTTAATTCGTGTATGAACTGATGATGACACAATCAATACAAAACTACTAGTTTTTGAGGTGGCACGTGATGGGAATTTTTAAAACTTCTAAAGCTATTTATTATATGTTTTCATTATCCAATGAATGCATATCCTCTCATTTGAGATGCGAAAATTCCGGACGACCAGCATTACTTCAAAAATAAATAAATTAAAACTGTCAAAAACAGTTTGTGGGATCATACGATATGAAAGTCCTAACTTAAAGATTCTCAAGACTTATTTATTTTTCTCTTCAACACCTTTTCTTTTTAAAGATAAATATCAATATCAGAATCTTCCACCAACACCGATAACCCAAGCTTGACGTAGCCAAAATGGACGGTTGTATCAAATTGTTGACATTAATGATAGCAAACAAGAAGAAAAGAAGCAGGTTGTAATTACCATAATTGCGGAATAATAAGAAGGATAGTATGTATAATCCAGATGCAAACTACAAATCAATGCAATTAGTCAATAACTAGTTGTAAATCGTTTAACACCAATTGCGATGTACTAACGATACCATTTTATAACTCTTCAACTGTTTCAAACAAACCCACAGGCCAAACACTAACACGAACCAATGGGTTTCTCAACTTTCTAATTTTTTTTCATTTCCTCTTCTTCACAAATAAGTGGATTTCTCACTTCCTTCCCTTCAAACAATCAGGAGTCCATACTCAAGCCATTTTTAGCAACTTAACAAATATCATCGAACAAAGCAACTGCCTAGGCCTTCACATGTTCTCTGATAAACTGTTCTACCTGAGATATTTCACCAGTCAAACCAGAGGATTCTGCCACTGTGACCGTGTTATGGCAATGAGAGAATTGAAAAACTTCCCCTGGTATCCCCAGAGTGAAGTCATTTGTTACATCAGCCTCTGATACTGCACTTCTTGATGCTCTTAACTTGTCACTGTAAAATGATTACACAAAATTAAGATTGAGAAGACTAGTTTCTTCTAAATCGTAGAGATATTGTTTCCAGAGAATAATAGCATAGAGCATTAATCTGAGTAAAGAGAAAGCACATCACCGCATTCAACAAGTTGTATTTAATTAACAAATACTTTTCAATTTGTCAATGATGAAGAGCACAATGATCATTATATATGCATGTCATTTTCTGAGAGGGAAAAAGATTTTATGCTGGTTACTTGCAATATAACCGGCAAATAATGTAGATCCCATCATACAATTGTAAGGACATCAATAATAAATTAATTAAACAAATACGAGACACCAAAAAACAGAAAAGCTCAAGTCATACATTTCCTTCTCCATTTGCTTCCGTATGAACTCCTTGGTATGTGCCGTCACTTTGTCTGTCTTGTTACAACAGATGAGAACTGGAATTTTCTTTTTGACAACAGTTGACTTCGTCAAAATGTCATATAGGTACCTGTTGCACATAAGTCAATAAATATTAGTTCCTTTAAAGACAGCACACTAAAAGTGTTTGTTGCATGCAAGTACATTGCTGCATCCCAAAACTACATAAGATGACTTGGAATTACTCTGAAGCTGCACGGCAGTTTGGTAAGAATTCCAAAGCATCCACAACAAACACTATTCCAGCTGCTTGAGCCAAAAATTCTTCTAGTTTGGGTCGAAGACGAGAATGCCCAGGAACATCAACAAGATGAACAGGCTTTGTTTTTCCCTTCTGTCAACCATATGAACGCAACTCAACTCTTGTAAGAGAAGATGAAGCATAATTTTGAGAAAAATAAAGTCATCCGGCATTATTTTCAATATGCTCATTTCTGTAGATATTAGAGCAGGTCAGTAAAGAAATATAACCTTATTGCTTTCAGAATGTAGCACAAAAGTTCCCTCATTTGGTTCCATCGATGTAACGGTACCCTGATGAGACGAACCATCCTGAAGCTGACACAAAGATACATGTCAAGAAAGTTAGATTAGCATCAGTTAGACAAGCAGTTCTTAATCATGAATTCAAATGGACATTCATTGCAGTTGTAGACAGGCAATTCTATTGCAAACAAAATAGAAAGAGATAATTTAAAAATCATGGAGATCTAGCATTCTAATTCACAGACATAGATCAGTACCATATTTCTCCTTCGAAGGTCAAACAATTACCAGCCAATTAATGGTATCTTGAAACGGATGCATATAAGGCTCCAAGCTATGCACATGCTTACATTTTGTATCTTTTATCAATTTGTGGAAAAACCTACAACTGATCATACTTTAACCTCTCATGCGATAAGAAAGCTACTTGGCTGCTGAACCAGAGGGGCCCTATGTTAAATTCTATAAATCCAGTTTCATAAATCAAGCCACAGCAACATTATTCAAGAATCAACAGCTCACCCGCATCTCCCTCTCAAGCTTTATCCATGGATTCTATCCTGAGTTAGTAAATCAACATGCACTAATTTGCCACAGCAAACAAGGCTTTAGACAAAAAGGTGTGTACTTTTCTGGTCCATTCATCAAAAGTAAAGCGACTTAAATAGGATGAGGTTTAACTTGTTCAGTTATTTTTCATTTTCTTCTTAAAAACAGTCAGGAAAAAAAAAAATTATTGCATAAGAATTATTAGAAAACAATATCACACGGACAATAAAGTTACAGTTGGCTTTTCATTCTCATATGTACGGATGAATAAATCCCTCACACTTACTTGATAGAAAAGAACAGTTTTTCCACTCCCACTTAAACCAGCAAGTACAATGGTGTTGGATTTTGTGCGTCTGAACACTTGAACTGCAAGGTATAACAAGCCAATGAGAAAATTTTAATTAAGTACATCAAAAATATTCCAGCCTATTATGCTAGCTAAGCACCTGAATACTAAAGCAAAGGGATCGTTCAGTTAGAGTTACAGACAAAATATTAAAAATAAAAATTGATATCATAAGCAACCAGATATATCAGTAATAGGTGCCAGATAATCAAATTTTGATGTAATGAAAAATAATCAAACAAATTATAACATGCTTTAACAAAATTTGCTTTTTAATCAGATAAAGTCACTAGACACATAGGAAACTAAATAAATCATAATTTCATCAATGATAATCCGCGCAGTTTCATAATTCATGTGAATTCGCAAATCCCCAATGAGCAATTAACAAATTCATCATAAAACATTCATTTGTGGATAGGTGGAATGAAGTAATAATAGCAATAATTGTTATCAAACTGTCCCTATGTTAAAATTTTGTCGTTTGACTATAGCCAAATTAATTCCGAAAATTTTCGGTAGAAGCACGTTCTGAATCAAATTCCAGGTTCCATAATGAATAATCCACAGTCGTAAAGGGATCGTCAACAATAAAAGATTAGATTAGAGTAATGTGACTCACTGAGTAGGAGAAGAGCTGTGGTTAGAAACAATAAAGTGAAAGCGATGTAAAGTTGAGTTGGGGGAATTTGATGAAGAAATTCAATCCCTTGGCGAACCCATAGGCCTAACTCCTGCTTCCACTGTTCCATACCTTCCGTTAACGCAGAAAGACAAACCAATCTACTAAGTTCGAACGTCCGACTCGAGAAGGGGTAATGTGAACCAATAACCTAAAATGCAGCCATTTGATGAAAAATAACTTTGAGGAATGTTCTAAAAGTGGGACAAATTAGAAACCGTCAATGACCATAATACCCTCGAAGGACAAAACCAATTTTACATTGCTGTAACGTCAGCCTGTCATTGTGTTGATTATTTGAATTAAAAATTATATTAATTAAAAATGATCAGAATTTGTTGATTATTTCTCGAAATTATAGCATTTGCTAAATCACAAAACACGGAAATAAATTGTTTTTCTATTTACCTCTCAGTTTTTCTTTTACTTTCACGTGGTGAATATTTTAAATTTTTTTGCAAATTAATTTTTGTTACCCAACTAACTTTTTTTTGTTTTATAAAAATAAATATTATATTAGTTTTAACTATATCTATTTATGCATTAAGGCTAAACATATACAAATTATTTTAAAACAAATACTCTAATTTTCTATAAAATAAGAAATGACCCAGGTTTTATTCAATGGGAGTGTTTGTTTTTTTTAAGTGTATGAAGGATATATCATTCCTTTGTTTCCTTTTCATTTCTCTATTCCTTTTTTATTGTTATTCTTTTCTTTATTTTTATTATTTTGTTTCTTATTTTTTATTTATTTTCCATTTTTGAACCCTAAAATTTATACATTAAAAAAAAAAGTGATGCTAAAATACAATTTTTTGTATAAATATTATTTACAGTTTATAATATTAGTTAATAAAAATATAAAACTAACGTAATTAATAAAAATAATTTATATAAGTTGTGTAATAATTAATATTATCATATTACATTAATTTATAAAAGGAATTGTCTCTTTAATATTGTTTTTTAAGAAATTAAAATGGCAAATTTTATTATTATTATTATTTTTTTTTTTTAATGTTTGATTGATTGTTTACGAGTGGATATATTCTTCGGCCTTGAATGTCTTCGTTTTATGGTCTTAACATCTTCACTTGCTTGGCCCATTGGTTTGGGTTGCGGGCCTTAGGCTTTTAACATTATTAAGTTTTTTGTTTTCGAGTGAATATATCATTCCTTTTACTTTTTATTTCTTTCCTTATTCATTTCTCTAATCCCCTTTCATTGTTATTCTGTTCTTTATTTTTTTATTTTGTTTCTCTCATTTTTTTTTTAATCTTTCATTTTAGAACCAAACATAACCTAAAAATTTGTATATTTAAAAGAATAGTACTAAAAATACAATTTTTTGTACAAAATATAAAATTAATTATTGAAAATATAAAATAATATAATTAGTAAAAATATATAATATAAATTATGTAATAATTAATGCTATTATTCTATATTAATTTATATTTAATAATTTATTGTGTTTCTAATATTATTCTTTTAAAAATTAACACGACACTACTTTTTTGTGGATATATTTTTTAGCCTTGAAAGTTTTCATTTTATTTGGCTTAACATCTACAATTGCTAATCCATTGGTTTGTTTGGCAGCTTAGCCTTTTAACATGAGTAAAGGTTTGTGCTGTAAACACAAATTAAAATAAATAAATAAAGGTTGGCTAACATTAATTTAAATTAATAGAATTTATATATTTTTATATTAATTTTAATAACAGTAACTTTTGAATCTTTGCTCTTTTAGAGTGTTTTTGGTTGGAGTGGTTAAGGAAGAACAATAAAGAAACTAAGGAAAAAAATTAAGATTTTAATATTTATTTTTAACAAAATTATTTGGGAACAAGAATTCCTAAAAAATCCTCGTTCTCTAATTTTAAACAATACTTATTGTTCGCCAAGGGACGAAAAATGAGAATTCCTACTATTTATCATTAAAAAAATTTTAAATTATTTTTTAAATATTTTGTCCGATAACTTAAATATTTTTTAATCTTATCAATATATTTAATACTTTAAAATAGTTTAAATATTTATTAAATAAAAATAAATACACAATATTTTGAAAAACAAACAAAATTAATATGTATATGTATGAGTTAATTATAAACATATTTAATTAATTAATCAATCACTTATTTTTTTAATTTATCATATATTATACATCTATCAATTAATTATTTAATTATTAACATATATGTATAGTACATACATTAACATTGATACATCTGGGTGGGTGTTATGAAATATATTAATGCTCGTGCAAGGTGTCAATCGCACCGTGTCTAGACTCAAAACCAAACAAATATTATATGACCGTGTTGATTGTTTTGAATCAAAGACAATACTCTGTGATATTTATTCAAATTTCGATTTATTTTGGACAAAAACGATTTATTTCTTAAAATAACGAGGATAACATAAATAAATATAATAACATTACCTAATAGGTTCAACACATTCACCAATGTGCGACTTTAAATATATCTCTATTTTTTTTTTTTATGATAATAATTTTATACTCAAATTTCAGATTTATTGTTATTATGATCCTTGTAAGTATTTTATCTATATTTATTTTTTACATTTATGTTTATTGAATAAATAATTATTTATTTTTTAATTTTTATTCTATGATCAAAATTTTTTAATATGTTGATGATTTAATATTAAAATTTAAAGAATAAATAAAATTATATTTGAGAATTTAAGTTATATTATTTTTGAGAATATTTGAATTTAATTATATTTGATAATAAATAATTAAATAGTTAAATATGTGACTAATTTAATAATAAAATTAAGTTAAATAATTTTAAATTATTGAAATATACAATTATTCTATAAATAACATGTATATTTGTTCAAAACAAAAATGATTCCTTTCCATCATCAACTGGATGTCATAAATAAGGAAGGAAAATATCAAAATTCCATTTTTTATTTTCCTTTCTTTTTCTTTCCCCTTTTATTTCAATTCTTCAAACCAAACACACCCTAACTAAATATAATTAAGGTAGTCCATTCTAAACTTGATTGATTCTTGCGTTGGACTCTGTGAGTTATTAGGTTTCTCACTTTATCTTTTCCAATAACTATTGACGTATAATATATACTGTATGGTTAACTAATAAATATAGATTGTATTTATCAAATAATCAAACACTTTTCAATTTGATCAAAAGGCCTGATTTTACATTTTAAAATATAATATGGTGAATATTTTTTGGCTATGTGAATTGTAAATATATTAATTTGAGCCAAAGTCTATTAACTGTCATATGATAATGAGATGTTAATAGAATCATATTTTAATAAATTATTAAAACGAATGTCAGATTAATGGGTATATAATAAATCATATATAAAAGGCGCCAACCCTAAAATAATAACAATAATAATAATAATTTTAGTGACTTTTTGAATGGTATAATTCAATTATTTACGGAAAATATTAGAATTTTTATGATTTAAACAATTCATTCTTTTATGGGTTAAGCATTGTTTAAAAATTATTCAGAATTTTACCACATTGAAAAGGTTTGAACCCTTGCCTTGAATTCAATTAGATGAGCGTGACTTATTAATCCACGATTCTATCAGCAAAGTCAATAATTGAATAGTAGACATCAAACAAGTACAATCACACGTGGTATATTTGTTTTCCTAGCATTAGTTTGGGATGTCAAAATCAAGTTCAAGTTGGCCAACATTTTCTCCTATGTGGGTCGAAGGAAATAAAGTTGAAATTGGAGACTCTGAATAAAACAGAATGCTTCCAATTCAAAGTCTGGCGTCTTCCACTAAAGAGAAAATAAAAATGGTAAGAAGGAAAATCTCCTTTCAATCTACACAATTTCCCAACGTGTGCGAATGGGAATCTTTTGTATCAATTGGATATAAAATCCACTTCTTTAATAATGTAGTTAGTAGACAATCCATTAAGAAAATCAGTAAATAGTCAACATTTAGAAATCATTCATTTCAAAAATAATGGTCATCGTAGGATATATTTAGTTGTATTATATTCATATATATATTTTTTAATTTTTTAAATGATTTTATTAAATTTTTGTTGCATTTTTAAAATTATTTTATTATAATCTTTTAATTTATAAAAAATATGATAAAAATTTCAATAAAAAGAGTAAAATAATTGTACTTTGAAATTATGTGCACGGTAACCCTGATAAATAAACGAATCCAATTCATAAAACGTCTGCATTAAATAAAACAAACAAATAATAAATATTTCATATGTCCTCATTTTGCAGGCAAATAATCGTGTGACATTGCAACATAAAACAAAATCATTTATTGGAATAATCAAATTGCATATGGGAAAGGTTGGCGAACAGCAGTACAGTGTTGACAAAAGCGTAGCACGTGCCCCGGATTTTTCAAAGACTTGGAATTATTGGACTGACCCAAATGCGTTGGAAATGGAATGGCAAGATTATGCTGCTTTGTACTGCATATATTATAAAATTTTCATTACATTTTTCAAATTTTTTATTATATTTTTTAATCTTTATATTATAATTTTTTAGTATATATTACAGAGAACAAAAAAATTAAAAATATAATATAAAAATATAACAAAAATTTTGGTGTTACCTACCGTACTACTGCAGCATTGTATCATGACTCGATAGGGAAAGGATTTGCAAGATATACTTTTTTGTAATTTTACAATTCCGACTACCCTACCTTGCGATTAATGTACCGTTTTGCTCTCTAATTTTTTAATTATAATTTTTAATGTTTGCACCTTTATTTCTTTAATTCTAAAATGTACAATAAAAAAATTTGAAATTCGAGCTAAAAGTTGAAAAAATTAAAGCGATACACCTACCATACGGGATAATGGGACATATACATTGTCCTCGGCTAAGGCTTCTCGTTAATCTCGTCCAATTGCATCAGTTCACTTTAGGGGTGCACAAATTCCAATGAATTAAATTTAAATTAATTTAAATAAAAGTTTAGATTTATTTAAAAAAAATTATTAAATTAATTTATGAATTAATATTTTTAAATTTATTATTCTCAATTTACAATTTTAATTTTAAATTAAATTAAATTTAATCCATAAATTTGTCAAACTAATATGTTATATATGTAGTTGTGCCTGCATTGAAGTTTCTGACAGGTTTGGTTTGTTGAAACACTATTTGGGATATTAGAATATACCTATTACAATTTGGCGTTTTAATATTTGAAAAAAGAGAATTCAGTTAATTTCAAAATATGAATTGTAATCGGAAGGTCCCTTATATCCTTATTATCAGCATCTTTATTATCAACGGACCCCACTTAAAGTTGATTCTAAAGAATTTTCTATGATACTTAAACTAAGTTTAAATTATGGAATTCAATATTTCTTTAGTTTTAGGGTGTGAGGCATGAGGTGTTATGATTTGGAATATTATGCTGTTAATTTATACTAGCTTTATCTTTTATATTAGATTGTAAAATATAAAAGCTCGGCTTCTAAATTGATTCAAAATTATGACCATAAATTCATTAAAAAATAATATAATTATCAAATAAATAATATCAATATAACACAATTTATAATCTTATTGATTTTAAATTTAATATCTTCAATATGGGAATTCATTTATCACAAATTAATTAGTAAGTATCTTATATTTTATTAAATTATAAAAAATAAATATATTTAGTTATATTTATTGTGTTTTTAAAATATTAAGAATACAATTCATTAACATTTAAATAGTAATGTCACAAATATTATAATATATATTAAACAAGGGACACGATTGTAATCTATCTAATAATTGTTTAAAATTAATATTTTAATTTTTTACACACTAATTAAATAAATCAAGTTTAAATAAAATTAAAACATATTATATTCTTATTTAAGATGTCACAAATATGACAAGGTAACCGAATTACCACCCCAACAATGGAATGGATGCCTTTATCTGTTCCTTTATTACGAGAGAATAACTGAACTCAAACCAACTTGGTAGCTTGCATTCCTACTTTTGGACAAGAGTGCTTGTTGACTCCATATCATCCAAAAACTAAAATAAGTCAACGATGATCCCATCACGGCGTTAAATTTTTAATTGTTGTTACACTCGATCAAATCTGGATACATTTATATATCTTTTTATTTTTAGAGTTTGGTCTAAATCGGTAGGTGCCACATGTATCCTTCACTCTATCTACTTTGTTCCCCTCAACAGCATAAACTAGCCATTCAAACCACCTCATTTTTTCCCTGCTTTTCTTTTTTATTTTCTTTCTAAATTTTAATAGTAATATTAATTTTAATTAGATAATTCCATTTTTTTTTTGTCTCTATAAATACTCATACACGAACCAAACACACTCCAAGATTCAAGTTAGGCGGGCTCTTTCCTTCAGCTCCCTGGTCAAAAAGTTTGATACAGGCACGTTTCGTTCGTCTTCGAAAGGTATTTTTGCATTGGTTGTTTGGATTGATTTGTTATATTACTGGTTTTATAATTTATTCCTTTGCAGATTCTAGATTCAGTTTTCTTCTCATTTGTGCTGAAATTGCCGTGATCTTGTAACGTAGATTTGAGAAGCGTACTGAAAACTGTGATTGTGGTGAAAAGCAGGTTGAGAAATGGCACGCAAGAAGATTAGAGAGTATGACTCAAAGAGATTGTTGAAGGAGCACTTCAAGAGGCTCACTGGTCGAGACTTGCTTATCAAATCCGCACAGGTGAGTTTGAGTTCAAGATTTGAGCATGGATGTTTAATTATTGATTATTAGCTTTTATACTCATTCCAAATGTGTTTGTGGTTGAATATATGATTTTTTTTTTAAAGAAATTATAAATTGGCTTGTTATTAAGTTTATTAATTTACTAATTTTTGACAATCGGCTCTAAATTTTTTGGGTTCGTAGAAGTATTGGAAAGTTGTGTGGATTGTTTATGGTTTTGAACTCAAATCTAAATCAACGACTTCATCTTATTTACTTTTTTAGATTTTTCTCTCAGTTTGCCTGCAAAATTTAGCGTAGAGATTCATCGAATATGCTACATGAAGCCTGAGCTTTATTATATGTTTTCTATGTCGGTCATTTTATAATTAGGGTCCACATAAAAGAATTAGTAACATCTTGTTGGTGATCTATATGGTGATAGATTTATGATGAAGTTATGCATTGAGTTCAACGATTTGTTTCTGCATTTTAGGTCACTGAATCAACAGATTTTAAGGAACTGGTAGAGAAAGAACCCTGGCTTTCATCATCCAAACTAGTGGTGAAACCTGACATGTTGTTTGGAAAGCGTGGGAAGAGTGGTTTGGTCGCTCTAAATCTGGATTTGTCTCAAGTTGCTACTTTTGTAAAAGAGCGCCTTGGTAAAGGGGTAAATTTCTGCCTGTATCATTCTCTCTAATGTCTTCCCCTTTTAGCTACAACATTTTGTTTGATTTAAGAATTGAACCCACGCTTGACTATCTTGTTTCACAGGTGGAGATAAGTGGATGTAAAGGACCCATAACAACATTCATTGTTGAACCTTTCATCCCACATAGGGAAGAGTTTTACCTTAATATTGTCTCAGAGAGACTTGGATGCAGCTTAAGCTTTTCAGAATGCGGAGGTATTGAAATTGAGGACAACTGGGATAAGGTATATTTAGATGTTATTTGTTTTGTTCGGTTAAATTCTCTGTTAGGTCTTTCGTCTGTTGCATCATCCTGCAGAACTATAATTTGTCAATGGTGTTTTTCTTTGTCCAGGTTAAGACAATCTTTTTGCCAACAGGTGTCTTTCTAAGTTCAGAAAACTGTGCTCCGCTTATTGCAACCCTTCCCTTGGAGGTAATTTCTGTGTAATCAATGATGATGCGGCTGGCTATTTCTGTCCTTTGTCATAACTCCTTTTCCGAATTTCAAGTCATCAATGCTGCTTTCTCCCCTTCCTCCCTTTCCAGAAGAAAAAGAGACCAACTCCTGATTTTGCCCAATGCATCTTCAATTTTATATATATAATAAAAAATTATCATTTACTCTTTATGAACACTTTATGCTTTTAGAATAGATTTTGAAATAACTAACATAAATAGTGTTGGTTTATCCAGATCAGAGAAGAATTAGAGAATTTCATTAAAGGGGTTTTCACTCTATTTCAAGGTATTTTAAATGTGTTTGACAACTTCATGGTAGTCTAGAAACAGCTGTGATAATTATATTGGTTATTGGATGTGACCATTCACTGCTAAGTTCCTATTTTTTAGATCTTGATTTCACATTCCTTGAGATGAATCCTTTCACATTAGTCAACGGGAAGCCTTATCCATTGGATATGAGAGGAGAGCTGGACGACACTGCTGCTTTCAAGAATTTCAAAAAGTATATTCCATTTTCTTTAATTGTCTGTCTATATTTTCTTTGTTTTATTTTTATAATGGATTGTTGCAAGCAATTCCCCCATTAATTTTATGGAGGCCTAATAATTTGGTGCTTAGAAGTGTATTTTTCATGCTTCTTTGTCATCTTTGGTACTCTATAATGAAACGTTCCTTTTGGCAGCTGGGGTAATATTGAATTTCCATTGCCATTTGGAAGAGTAATGAGCGCTACAGAAAGTGTTATTCATGGGCTAGATGAAAAGGTATTACGGATTGATTGTTGCCTTGACCTGTACGTGAATCTGTTGACACTCTTGAATACCCTGTTTCCAGGAAAACCTTTCATTTAATATTGTTTATCTTTATTTCTGATAAGAAAACAATTTATTCATGTATCCAGGGCTACCTAAATCCATAATTGAGTGTTAAAAGTTTGGTCAACAATATAGAATTTCATTTACAACATCCTATTGTCCGTGGACCTACATAAGTCTGAATTTTCGTCTTTAAATATTATTTTTCCTGTTATCAATTTTCTTGTTCAATAAATTGCATTATTGTTTTTTAAATAGTTCATCCAAGGGCAAATCACAGAAAGTTATTTCCTATTTGGTTGCAGACAAGTGCATCTTTGAAATTCACAGTTTTGAACCCTAAAGGAAGGATTTGGACTATGGTAGCTGGAGGAGGTGCAAGTGTCATCTATGCAGATACGGTATGGGCTTCCATTGTTAAGACTGCGATACAAGAAAACTGGAGCCCCTATTAAATGGAGTGCTTTGTCATCCCAATAGCAGTTAACTTGCTCATTAATGATTATTGCTGAATCAGGTTGGAGATCTGGGCTATGCCTATGAGCTTGGTAACTATGCGGAATACAGTGGAGCACCAAAAGAGGAGGAGGTGTTGCAGTATGCCAGAGTTGTAATTGATGTAATGATTTCTTATCTTTCTTCTTAGTTTTGTATAACCATATTATTGTAGGGATGTAGCTTTATTTTGCACTTTATCAACTTATGTTGTTGAAGATATTATGTCCTTGGTGAATTTTTCTATATAACTGCCAAAAAATTCCGGAAGGAAATAAAAGGCTGACAAATATGTTTAATGAACATGGGAACTTTCTTAAGATGCTCACTTACTCGTGTTTTTCCTCTTGATTGCAGTGTGCAACTGCAGATCCTGATGGTCGTAAAAGAGCCCTTGTGATTGGAGGAGGGATAGCTAACTTTACCGATGTTGCTGCTACATTTAATGGCATAATCCGGGCCCTGAAGGAGAAGGTGAGCCTAACTTGATTGTTGGGCTTAATTATCTTTCTTGTTATCTTTCTTGACATAGAGATTTTTTATTTCTCAGGAATCAAAACTTAAAGCAGCAAGGATGCACCTATACGTGAGGAGAGGGGGCCCTAATTACCAGAAGGGCCTTGCAAAAATGCGGGCACTTGCAGATGAGATTGGTCTCCCAATTGAGGTACAACTTTTCCTGAAATCTTTGGAATATTTCCTCTGGTAACCACTCTATCAAACTTGTTTGAATTCAGAATAAACATCTCCTCTAAGGTATGTTCGTGTGTTAATGTTGTTTTATAGGTTTATGGTCCTGAAGCAACAATGACTGGTATCTGCAAACAAGCTATTGAGTACATCGGTGTTGCTGCTTGAGTTATCTACTTTTAAAAGAAACGTCACTGCTCCACTCTGTTGTCATTCGTCGTAACAATATACTATTTCATTGTAGCAGATACCTAATAATGATTTAATGTTAGTTCAAAATATGGGCGACCATTAAATGGTTGCCAAGGATGAAAACCTGATCTCTTTACTTTGATCTTAATAAAGAGCATTGTTATTGATTTTGTTCTCGGTGGCTTACTTCCGTAAAGTTGAGAAGAAAGTATTATGGGCTGAACGCAGAAGAGAAACTGATCAATGTTGTTTACATATCCTCGTAAGCCAAGCTCCCTTGACCCTTGCCTTACCACTTGGGTGGGTATTCATCCGTATCACTCGAGCGGGAAGGCATTTTAGTGGGTCGACAAGTCTGTTTATTTACGAACGACACGGTTCTATTATCTTAGAGGCCATTTGTTTTATCTCCATTCCTTATGCTGCCTTTGATAAAAATATGTATAATTATATCACTCATTTTAATCAAATTTTAAAATTTAAATATTCGTGACCCTGTATTTAATAGTTATATTAAAAATTAAAAAATAAATTGAGTCAATAGTAATTATATCACTCATTTAATATATTCTTAAAAATATTTATAATGTTACAATTTTAACTATTAATTAATTAATTTTAAATCCATTTTTTAAAACATAAAGAATATTAAAATATATATTGAATTACAAAAAAATTTGGCACTAATCAAATTACTAAAAACAGTTAATAAAAGTTTGGATTTTGTATGACGCGATGAGATTAGAACAAATATGTTTTGCGTCCAACTCCTTTGGGCCAAATGAAACCATATTCAAGTTGGGTTAAATCTGGAAATTGTTGAAGAACTCTCTTATAAAACAAGATTCCAATTGTTTTGCGTGCTTGGAAAGATTGATAAGCCCGTTTTCACTGATTTTCAACCGAGAGAAGCAATTAGTGCACCCGACAAAAGAACAACCCATTAATAATGAAATCTCTCTGCATATTCCGTTAAACATAACATTCAATTTTTTATAAAATTTTCTTTTCATGATTAAAATTTTTTATTTATAAAAAAGGAAAAATCATGTTTAATTTATATCTGTCAAGTCAATCGTTGGAGATTTTATTTTGTTATTATCATTACAGTACGTATAGTTAAGAGATGTGGTGAGTTCTGGTTTGCTTGTCTCGTCCCGGAAAAGACATGTTTTTAATTCATATCGTTTTCTTCATATTCTTACCTTCACAACACATTTGTGAACACAAAGCAATTTGTAATCCATTCGAATATAAATATCCGTGCAACGGATGACATAAAACCTTCCACGTCAGCCATAGTACTACTTCTTCTTCTTCTTCTTCTTAATGTATTGTTTTGTATTTCTATATTATCTGCAGATCATAATAAGCTGGATACTGAGAAAACATTTTGCAAATTCGTTCCGTTCTTTCTTTCGAATTTAATTTTTATCCTAGCATTGTAGCTCTTCCTACATAGTATATCTCCTTCATGGTGTGTTAACAGATTTGAAAAAAAAAAAAAATTGAGACCACGTACATACCAAATACACGCTCTAACTTCCAACTGTGTTATGCCAAAAATAATTTAGAAAAATTACATCAACAAATTTTTAATCAATACTTACAGAAAAAGGAAAAAAAATAATAAATAATATATTATTATAAATGCAATCACTTCACATACTATATTATATATAATTCACAATAAGTTACATATATCATTACAACAAGTTGCTTTTATTTTGTCATTAAAAATTAACAAATTGCGAAATCCTACTTTAATCTATATTACTATTATGCTACTCTGAATCTGCAGAAGAATATAACTAGTTCATTTATGGAATAGCAAGAAAGTTTCATTTTATATTTGATCTTAAAGATCATAATTCTAATGATACTTATTTTTTTATGATATCGTAACATATAAATAAAGTTTAATTTTTACACAATATAAACTCATACTTAATTAAATATATAAAAATCTTGTATTAGTTAAATAATATCAGACTATTTAATTAAATTTAGCTAAATTATGATAGTTCGCAATACATAATCATTGACATATATAAGTCAATATATTTAAATTAGATCCAATAATTTTTCACTTAGATTATATGCATCACCTTATAATTATATATTAAAATAATCTTACGAATACTCAAAATTTTTTCATTACTATTAAATGCATGTTCAAACAATTCCATCCGTTAATCATATCAATACAGGATCAAAAATACTTTTATTACATTTAATTATAACTAAAATCGTTGATGGTCACAAATACTACATAACTAAATGATATGGATTAAGCATAAACGTGTAGCATAGAAATTGAATCAATGTGATCTAAATACACCTATTTTCAACTGGTCTAATCTTATACTTTAGACAAATTATTTTAAATAAATTCAAAGATAAACTAAATAACTAATTACTTCATTACTCAAAATAACTAAAATATTCATAATTGAATATTTTCATAACAAGCGTGTATATTTAAAAGTAAGTAAATGATACAAACTTTCATTGAAACTATGTATTCTCAAGAGAAACTATACTCCTATGAGCAGTGTGCTTACTTAAGATCTTAGATAATAATTCCTTGGTGAGTGGATCTGCAATTATGAAGTTTGTCCTAATATATTTTTTAAATATTTGTTAACTCTAAACTTTTTTTTTTACAACTAAAACCTTGATGTCTATATATTTTAACTTCATTGAGCTCTTATTATTGTTAAAATATAGAATTGCTAATTTAATGTTACAAAATAATTTAAGTGGTCTTTTTATGCCATCCACAATATATAGCCTAATGACAAAGTCTCACAGTCATATTTTATGAGTTGATATCTCATAACCCGTTATAAATTATATGGCTTGGTAGAGGAAGTTATGAGTATTTATAAAAAAATTGCCCTTTTAACTAATAAGTAAATATAACTTGATATGAATCTCTGAATATTATAGCATCTCATGAAATTAAAATTAGAATAATTAATGATCTCCAATTGATTTGATCACCTGTAGCTGAGCATATAATTCTTTATTCTTTATAAGCACCATATGACACGATTAGCTTTTTTTCTAATGATTTATTTTTGAGTTACTTAAATATCTACCTAACATCCTAATAAAGTAAGTAATATCTGAACCTATACAAACTTGAGCATGCATTAGGCTTCCTATGACTGAAGCATAAAAGATCTTTCATGTTTTCTTAATCTTAAAGTTATTCTTAGGGTATTAATTTAACTGAACTTATAGACACAAAGGGTGTTACCTAATTTGCAATCTCGTATACTAAACTTTTTAAGAATCTTTTAAATATAATTCTTTTGTGATAATTTAAGAATGCCCTGAGTGTAATTCCAATGTATTTGAATTCTTAATACTAAAGAGGCATTACGAAGATCTTTTATCTCAAAATTTATTATTAGAAATTTCTTAATTTCTTGCTACATTTCTATATTATTAATGGCAAGCAATATGTTCATAGACAATTTTAAAAGATGGCTACCTATATCTAATTCATGAAAAGTTTCGATCTCTGGATATGTTCAAAGATTACAAGGTTTATGTTGAAAATTAACTCAACAAAGAATAAAGAACATCAAATTTGATTGTAGTGAAAAATATTATGATGAATATGATGGATCATATAAACAACACTTAAAAATTTTTGCTAAATTCAAGAATACTACAATATTGTCTTATAGTCATTATGTAATAGACGCCTAGCAAGAATAATATAACTAAAAAATAAAATAAAATGCTTAAAGATATAGTGAGAAGTATGATTAGTCATTTTATCTTACTATAATTATTATAGAAGAAGTATTAAAGATTGTAGTTTTTATATTTTGAAAGATATATGAATTAAAATTTTAAGATCCCACTATTAAATTAAATTTTAAAATTAAAAATGCCATATCTTTAAGGATATTGAGTCCATAAGAGGAGAAAGGATTAGGAGCATTGTCTTTAAAAAAGAATAAATTGATATTTCTCTAATTATTATTGATAATGATTAGGATTAAGTTCTATATATGATATTTTTTAAAAGTTTAATAACCCTATTTTATATAGTATTGATATAGCTTGAATTAATTAAGAAATTTCTTAGCTAAAGTTTTCATTTTGATTTAATGGCAAAATAGTCATTTAGATCCTAAAGGCATTTTGGTCATTTAAAAATATACGTTCGCATGATAGAATTGAGTTAATAATTTCACATTATTGAGTTATTAGTAAATAGAGATAGTTTTGAGTTAATAATTTCACATTATTGAGTTATTAGTAAATAGAGATAGTTTGAAGCAAATATGATATATTTAAAAAAATGTACTCTTAAGATCTCAATTGCACACCCATACTTTTAAACTAAATTCTTGATGATTTATGAGTCCAATTGATGAGCCGTTTGTTTCTAATAAAAGTAGAAAGAAAAAAGATTCCATAAAAAGAAATAAAATGAAAATTAGGCATCAACTAAGAAAGTTATAGGCTTAGGAATATGGGTAGTTATTTACTAAAAGTATTAATTCCATTTTTCTTCTAAGTTAAATAGCAAATTCACCCCTAAATAATTCTATACTCATTCATTTGCTTTAGGGGCAGTTTAGACATTAAAAAAATCATCAAGTGAGAGATTAAAATCTAAAAATGTGAAGTGTTCTCTATTCTCTTCCTCTCCCACATTTTCTTCTTCTTGTTTCCGCCTAAGGTTTGTTTTAATTCTCTTTTAAATTTCTTGAACTTCCACGGTTGGATCGTGATGTAATTTTTACAATTTAACCTTGTCAAATGTTTCTATGACCTGACTGAAGTGATTGATAAATAAAAGTTTGGTGCCAAAATTGTGATCAATCGATCTCTTTGCTAGAAAATTCTAATTTTCTAAAAAAAATTTTCACCTCAGGTTGCTAGCAATTTCTCTTTCATCTACTGTTGGATTATCTTCAAATTTGGATATGATATTTATATACATAATATATAAGGTATAACTGTTCGGATTAATGTTTAAATCATCCCAATAAGAATTTCCCAGCTTGGAGTCAATATTGTTCGTGTTAGCCAAATTTTTTATTTTGCGCAGGGTGTGGTTTGACATGTGTATCTCCTAATTTCACCGTTAGATCTCTCCCAAATTTTATATTTACATTAACAAAAGATTTTATTTCTTTTTTTTATCTGTTGAATCATGTAACAGAGGTGTTATTAGTGAGATATAAGGCCCAACCAGAGGCATCCGACAACATCATCTCTATCTGGGACATTAATTTTTATACCCATATATCTCTTTGTTCAACCGTTGGATGGTGATGGTATTTTGACAGTAAAATGTATGATTAGTTATGTTGATATTGATTATATGGATTATTGAGAATATATCTAAAATAAAATTTATGGTTGCTTAAATATTCCTACTAATCTGCCCCCTTGAGATTGCCCACCAGATGTTTGATCTATTGTTGAAATGGACATTTTCATACCAAACCATTCAACTACACGGTCAACCAGATATAAGCACACTCAAATAGACTAAAAATACCTCCAACCAGCTCTTATCACACTCTAATAACCTACGACTATACCTAAATAAGCTACTAACAAATTCATAAGCTGATCGAGTTTGTGTTAATGATTTGAGTACATAATTTTTCTTGGACTCAATACCAAGCAAGAAAAGAAAAAGTGACAATACTTTGAAAATACCAGATAACAAAATTAAAGAAAATGTCACATCTTGATATCAATGCATTGTGAGTTTCTTTTCGAAAAATAATATGCCTTTCTATGCCGTGAAATTCACAACATTAAGATTATGAAAGAGCGATAAAATTGGAGATGTTATTTATATTGAAAATGGTTTCTTTATTTTCAAATTCAGAAGTGAGGATGAGCTCTAAGTATTATGGAGAAAGGTTCGTGAATGTTCGAATTTAAAAATATCATTCTACAGCAGTGATACCCACACTTTGTATTTGATAAAAGTAAAATATCAAAGATTTTTGTTTGAGTACGACTTATGCCTTGCTATTTTCGCTATGAACGGTAAAAGACCTAAGCATGGTATCTAGTATGACTTCTTTGGATACTCCTTGATCAGCCATATAATAGTGTGCAAGACCCGGTCCAACATTTGTCAACAATATTTTTCGCTTTGTACCAACTCTTGGGGCCTCATAGTTTAGTTCTTGATAATGGATCAATCGAGAACTTCCCAAGAGGTCACCCATCTTGGTACTGCTATCACCCAAGCACGCTTAACTACAAAATTCTTGAAAATAAACAATAACCCATCCCAAAAAGCTTGTTGATCTATTGGTTTTAACTCCACTTTCATGGACCAAGAACTCTCTCCCATTTCACTGTGAGACTCGCTCCTGTGCCCACAACCATCCCCAAGCTTGCCAAGAGCAGCTCTTTATTCAGGCATTCTAGCCTCGATGTCACTCCGAGCCTTTTAGGACAGGGATGTTGCAGGCTTATTAGCTTTTGCCTGACTCATTCTCGAGCCCACGATCATACTGGAGGAGATGTGACTCTGATATCATACTGTAAGACCCAGTCCAATGCTTATCAACGATATTGTTGACTTTGGCCCGACCCTTAGAGCCTTATGGTTTTGTGGTTTTGTTCTTAGTAATAGGTTAATTGAAGACTTCCAAAGAGATCACCCATCTTGGTACTGCTCTCACCTAAGCACGCTTAACTGTGAAGTTATTGGGAATAAACCACCACTCATCACAAAAAACCTCGTTGATATATTAGTTCTAACTCCACTTTTATAAATCAAAAATTTTCTCTCATTCTGATATGGGACTTGCTCTTGTCCCCAGAGCCATCTCGAAGCTTATCAAGAGCCGCTCCTTAATCAGGCACTCTAACCTCGGCACCACTTTTTGCCCTCTAGGACTAGGATGCTACAAGCCCATCAGCTTTTACCTGGTTCATCCT
>JAWDEX010000012.1:7637701-7657476 GCA_035221805.1 Trichilia hirta
CCTCATGTCATTATCACGAATTTGGCACCTCGATCATGAATAAAATTTATAGAGGACAAAATTGGGTTATGACAATAGGCATAAGCTTTACCCTTCCCTTTCTATGAATGGTGAAGTGAGCGTTTTTTGTTGTGACTCCCCTAGTTGGGTATTAGGTTTTTTAGTTTCTCTCCTCCAGAAAATAATCAGCCTTTATCTTTGAGACTTCTGACACAATTTGGTGCCTCTTTTTGTGTTTTTATTGCCGAACTAACGCCTTTAGCCTTGTCGCTTTCTTTTCCAGTAATTGGTTTTTGCATTCTGGTTCAATAATTTTCTGATTATCAGTCTTTCGTATATTTTTAGGCTCCGCTGGCCCTCTTTTCATTTGTCAGGACTCACACCTCTCAATTCTAACAGTGGCTCGACTAGCTGGAATATCAACATAGTGAGCCTGCACCTCGTTTTCGTTAGACGATTCTGTAGTGGTCCCCTTTTCGTCAATGTGAGGAGAATCCCTGACTTTCTCTTTTTATACTTTTTTAGAAAGACGATTGTGAGTATTCCCTGTCATGTTTGCACAAAATACCTTCCAAACTTTTTGTTCAGGCTTTTAGCCTGTTTTTCACAGACGACGCTAACTGTTGATACCTAAATTTTTCAGAAATGAAAAGTTTAGCACACCACACAGATTTTAGTATTGTAATCGACATAGAGCCTCCTAACAGGGACCCTCGGAGACTACCTAAAATAACAAAAAAATGAGTTAGGAGTGAAGCCGAATTATCAGCGAATAAACTCCAATGCTCAAGTCAGTGAATTATTCGAGGCAAAGTTAAAATGATGAATAAATTAGGAGTATTTGAGTGTTTATCAACCCAAGAGACTGGGCTCAGAAAATGCAAATGAACGTAGATACTTTCTCTTAACTGTTGAAAAATAGTCATAAAGAAATCGAATCCCTCTCAGTATAGCGATTTTACCATTTATAGAGCCTCTACACGTATAAATATCGAAAAATAGAAACTTGATTAGATAGGATTAAGTATAGTTATTTGATAGGTCTTTTACCATTTTCTTACATTAGGTTTGGAACTTTAATAAGTACCTGCAACTTGTAAGACATGGTACTCCTTAACATGATGGGGCACTTGAGTTGTTTCTCAAAAGACGCACTCATATGTTTTACATGAGACTTTTATTTTTTAAATAAAGGAATTGGATTATTTTGTTAATCAAAATAAAAATCGAGATACTGAGTCAATTAAAGTTAGGTCCGATTACTTATTTAATAACAGCTGAAATCAATAAATTTTTAGTTGATGAGATATGGAATTGGTAAGAATCATCAGCACCTACGTCATCACAAGTTCAGCACGCCAAAATCAAGGTTTGTACGTGGGCCGCAAGAGATGAAGATGAAATTGGAGACTCTAAATAAAACAAACGGATCAAGATTACACCAAGACAATACTTCAAACGCAAAGTCTGTCGTCTTCCACTAAGGGGAATAAAAAAAAATATGAAGGAAAGTCTCTCCTCAATCTACACATTCCCAATGTGTGTGAACGGAATCATTTGTTGCAATTGTAAGTAAAAATTGGATATAAAATTCACCATTTGAATGATGTAATTAGTATAAAATCCAATAGTCATCGTGTAAATAGTCAACATTTAGAAATTATTCGCGTCAAATAAGTAATGGTGGCAGTAAAATGTATATAGTTGTACTATATATATTCAAATTTTTTTTTTCTAATTTTTAGAATTTATATTGAAATTTTTAAGTGTTTTGTAATAATTTTAATTATAAAATATAATAAAAATTAAAATAATTTACTTATAGTCATATGCACTGTAACCTTGATGAATAAATAAATTAAATTCATTAAAAGTCTGCATTAAATAAAACAAATAAATAAATATTTCAGTGCCCTACTTTGTCGGTAAATGGAATAAAAACGAGTAAATAGACGAGTCCATATGCAATAATGACCACATTAATCATTAAACAACTATTGGAAGAGATAGACCCGTAAGTCGTAACATAAAAAAAAAATATAAAATCATTTTTTGATGGATGGAAATGAATAATTAAATTGCAAATAACGGGGCCGAGCAGCAGCACAGTGTTGACTAGTGGGTGGAAAGTCCGAAGTGTTCTGCTCTGAAGATGCCCCTTTTCACAATTTTATTGCACTGACACAAATGAGGTTTGGTAAGGAAAGGATTCCTGTAAAATAGGAAGCCGTCCGTTTCGTAATTTTCCAATTCGGACCACGCGACCCATTAATTTATTGATTTATATTATCTATTTGGACATTATTATGTAAAAAATATTACCGTTCAAAGTAACATATGTAATTTATTTTATAAAATATTTTAAATAACACAGTAAAGGTAAATTGTTCAATTACAGACCAATTGTAAATTCATAAGTCTTTCATATTAATTACTATTAATATATATTCTAAAAAATATATTTATCTTTTGCAAGTACAGTATTATATTAACATTTCAGGGTCACATATATATATATATATTCCCTTACGAATGCATTACCAAAAAATAGTGTTTTATGTTTGACGCTTTCTTATATTTTTTTAATTTTTCTTTTTATTTAAATTCGAAAAGCAGTCTTTTATTATCTATATGACAAGGTGACAATTCTAAACATGACCCGTATAATTGACATGAAATTACGAGTTTGAATTGATTAAAAATAACAAAATTGTTAATTAAATAATATGAATATAGCTCAATTAATAATCATATCAATTTTAAATTTAGTGTTTTTAAATTTTGAATCTATTTAAAAATAATTAATTATTCGAGTAAGTATCAAATGTTATTTATTTGTAATTTAATAAATTTTAAAATAAAAATATTTAATTATATTTACTGTATATTTAAAATATTCAAAATAAAAATGATTAACATTTAAGTAAGTAATATTATAAATATTACAAAATATATATTAAAATAAATTAAAAAATATATTAAACATATGACAAGAATATAACTCATTTAATAATTAAAATAAATTAATATTCTTATTTTTTGTGCAATTATTAAATAAATCAGATTTAGATTAATTAATATTTATCATATTTATATTTAACATAATACAAATAATATCATGCGATAACCGAATAGCGACCCACTTTGGGATGCCCTTCTTTGTTTCTTTTGATAGAAAAACTGAAATGAAACCAACTTGGCAACTCCCATTCCAGTTTTTGGACAAGAATGGTTGTTGACTCCATATCATCCAAAAAAGTAAAATAGATCAACGATGATCCACATCACAGCACTAACATTTTTAACTGGCGTTACATTCGATCAGATCTAGAGAATACTTATTTATCTTTTTATTGTCAAAGTTTGGTCTAAATCGGTAGGTGCCACGTGTATCTAATTTGTTCCCGCACAAGATCATAATCTAACCATTCCAACGACCTCATTTTTTTTTTTTCCAACTTATAGTGATATTAATTTTAATTAGATATACATTTTTTTTTCTCTATATATGCTCGGATACGAACCAAAGACTCTACAGGTGTGCTCGTCTCTTCAGCTACGTGCTCAAAAATTTTGATACGGAAACGTTTTGGTCATCATTGAAAGGTATTTTTGCATTGGTTGATTCGGTTGATTTGGTACGTCAATGCTTTTATAGTTGATTCTGTCGTAGATTTGAGATCCGTTTTCTTCTCATTTGCGCTGAAATTGCTGTGATCTTGTAATGTAGATCTGAGAAGCGTACTAAAAACTCTGATTGTGGTGAAAAACAGGTTGAGAAATGGCACGCAAGAAGATTAGAGAGTATGACTCAAAGAGATTGTTGAAAGAGCACTTCAAGAGGCTCACTGGTCGCGATTTGCCTATCAAATCCGCACAGGTGAGTTTTATTTCAAGATTTGAGCAATGCTTATTCGGTTATGTATGTTTAGTCGTTGATTATTAACTGTTGTACTGGTTCCAAATCTGTTTGTGGCTGAATACTTGAATTTTAGTTTTAAGAAATTATGAATTGGCTTTTTATTAAGTTTATTTATTTATTTATTACTTTCGACAATCGATTCCAAATTCCTTGAGTTCCTACAATTTTGGGAATGTTGTGTAGATTGTTTATGGTTTTGAACTCAAATCTAAATCAATGACTTCATCTTATTTACTTATTTAGATTTTGTTCTTAGTTTACCTGCAAAATTGATTGTAGAGATTATTAGAGTGTGCTACATGAAGCCTGAGCCATTTTGCTTCCTTCCGTATTATAAAGCATGTCTAGAATGTTGAACTTGATGTATGTTTTATATGTTTGTCTTTTTATAATTTAGGTCGACATAAAGGAAATAGTAACATCTTGATTGGTGATCTATATGGTGATAGATTTATGATGAAGTTATATGAATTCAATCATGTGTTTCTGCATTGTAGGTCACCGAATCAACTGATTTTAAGGAACTAGTAGAGAAAGAACCCTGGCTTTCATCATCCAAACTAGTGGTGAAACCCGACATGTTGTTTGGAAAGCGTGGGAAGAGTGGTTTGGTTGCTCTAAATCTGGATTTGTCTCAAGTTGCTACTTTTGTAAAAGAGCGCCTTGGTAAAGAGGTAAATTTCTGCCTGTATCATTCTCTCTAATGTTTTCCCATTTTAGCTATGTCTTTTTGTTTGATTTAGGTATTGAACTTAGGCTTGACTTTCTTACTTTACAGGTGGAGATGAGTGGATGCAAAGGACCCATAACAACTTTCATTGTCGAACCTTTCATCCCACATAGAGAAGAGTTTTACCTTAATATTGTTTCAGAGAGACTTGGATGCAGCATAAGCTTTTCAGAATGCGGAGGAATTGAAATTGAGGAGAACTGGGATAAGGTATATGTAGATGTTATTTATTTTATTCAGTTATATGCTCTGTTAGGTCTTTCCTCTTTGTTATTGTTGCAGCACCATAATTTGTAATTCGTGTTTTTCTTTGTCCAGGTTAAGACAATCTTTTTACCAACAGGCGTCTCTATAAGTTCAGAAACCTGTGCTCCGCTTGTCGCAACCCTTCCCTTGGAGGTAATTCCTGTGTAGTCAATGCTGTGGCTGGCTATTTCTGTTCCTTGTCATAATTCTTTTTCTAAATTTCATGTCATCAATGCTGCTTCATCTCCTCTTCCACCCTTGCCAAAAGAAAAATTGATCAACTCCTAATTCTGCCCAGTGCATTATCAATATAATATATTTGATACAAAATTATCATTTACTCTTTATGAACACTTTATGCTTTTAGTATAGATTTTGAAATGACTAACATAAATAATGTTGGTTTATCCAGATCAGAGAAGAAATCGAGAATTTCATTAAAGGGTTTTTTACTTTATTTCAAGGTATTTTAAGATGTTTGACAACTTGGTGGTAATCTAGAAAAAATGGTGATAATTATATTGGTTATTGGAAATCATTTTTAACTGCTGAGGTCTCTATTTGTTAGATCTTGATTTCACATTCCTTGAGATGAATCCTTTCACATTGGTCAACGGGAAGCCTTATCCACTGGATATGAGAGGAGAGTTGGATGACACTGCTGCTTTCAAGAACTTCAAAAAGTATATTCCATTTTCTTTATTTGTTTATCGTTTCTTCACCTTATTTTATAATGGATTGTTGCAAGTATTTCCCCATTAATTTTACATAAGCCTGATAATTTAGAGATTGGTAGTGTATATTTCATGCTCCTTTGGCATCTTTGGTGCTCTCTAATGAAAACGTTGCTTTTGGCAGATGGGGTAATATTGAGTTTCCATTGCCATTTGGAAGAGTAATGAGTGCTACAGAAAGCTTTATTCATGGGCTGGATGAAAAGGTTTTACAGATTGATCACTGCCTTGACCTGTACTTGAAATCTTCTGTCACTCTTAAATACCCTGTTTCAAGGAAAACCGGTCATATAATCTTCTTTATCTCTATTTCTGTTAAGAAACAATTTTTTAACATGTCCAAGGCTACCTGAATCCTTAATTGAGTGTTAAGAATCTGGTCAACCATCTGGGTTTCCACTTAAAACACTCCTTTGTCTGTGGATCTAACACAAGTCTGAATGTTCATCTTAAAATTTTTTTTCCTATTATCAATTTGCTTGTATATTTCTCTATATCCGCTCAATAAATTGCTTTATTATTTTTCAAATAGCTTCATCTGTGTGAACTCACAAAAAGTTATTTCCTATTTGGTTGCAGACAAGTGCATCTTTGAAATTCACAGTGTTGAACCCTAAAGGAAGGATTTGGACTATGGTAGCTGGAGGAGGTGCAAGTGTCATCTATGCAGATACGGTATGGGCTCCTGTTGTTAAAACAGATTTGCAAGAGGACTGAAGCTCCTATTAAATGGAGTGCTCTGTTGTCCCAATAGCAGTTAACTTGCTTATTAATGATTATTGCTGAATCAGGTTGGAGATCTGGGCTATGCCTTTGAGCTTGGTAACTATGCAGAATACAGTGGAGCTCCAAAAGAGGAGGAGGTGTTGCAGTATGCCAGAGTTGTAATTGATGTAATCATTTCTTATCTTTATTCTTAGTCTGGTATAATTGTATGTATTATTGTAGGGATGGCGCATTATTTTTGAACGTTATCAAGTAACTTTATCATCTCTAATATTTGTTGAAGATATTATATACTTCTTAAATGTTTATATAGAACTGCCCAAAATTTTCAGAAGGAAATAAAAGATTGACAAATGTTTAATGACCATTGGGAACTCATTTCAAGATGCTCACTTGGACACACAGTTTTAACTCATGTATTTCCTCTTCCCTGCAGTGTGCAACTGCAGATCCTGATGGTCGTAAAAGAGCCCTTGTGATAGGAGGCGGAATAGCTAACTTTACTGATGTTGCTGCTACATTCAATGGCATAATCCAGGCCCTGAAGGAAAAGGTGAGATTAACCTGATTGTTATGCTTAATTATCTTTCTTGTTATCTTTCTTAACATAGAGATTTTTAATTTCTCAGGAGTCAAAACTTAAAGCAGCTAGGATGCATTTATACGTGAGGAGAGGGGGGCCTAATTACCAGAAGGGCCTCGCAAAAATGCGAGCACTTGCAGATGAAATTGGCCTCCCAATCGAGGTACAACCTTTCCTGAAATCTTTGGAACATTTCTTCCAGTGACTACCCTATCAAACTTGTTTGAATCAAAAATAACCATATTCTCTAAAATATGTTTGTGTGTTAATGTTGTTATATAGGTTTACGGTCCCGAAGCAACAATGACTGGTATATGCAAACAGGCTATTGAGTCAATCAGCGTTACTGCTTGAGTTATCAACCTTAAAAAAAGAACGTTACTGCTTCACTCTGTTGTCATTTCAAATTTGGAGTGTTCATCATAACATTATACTCTTTTCATTGTAGCAGATACCTAAGGACGTAATGTTAGTTCAAAACATGGGCGACCATTAATGGTTGCCAAGGATGAAAAACTGATCTCTGTACTGTCATCTTAGTAAAGAGTAGTGTTACTGATTATGGTCTCTGTGGCTTAATCGAGTTTTGAAGAAAGTTTATTATGTATTGAATGCAGAAGAGAAAATTAATGTTGTTTACATATTCTTGTAAACCAACCTCCGTACTCTTTCCTTGTTTTTAACTTTTTCGAAGATGGCACTAACGTAGTCCGCATTCACAGGTAGCACATGGGTGAGCATTCATACATATCGCTCACGAGCGAGAAAGGCGTGTTAGTGGAACGACAAGATTAAGATATCTGAGAATTTTGCTCTTTGGCAACTAAGAAACTTGAAAAGAAATTTCTGTCCCAAAACTTCCAACTGATGCTCCACTTACAAGCGCTATTTACTAAAAAACACTCGAATCCTCAAGCAACTTGACGGCAGACTTCATAAAATATTTGATGTAATGAATCAAGAGAAGTATCTTTCCCCTCAACTGTCGCACTCTATCAAACTCATTCTACACTCTCAACAAATTAAGATTCTTTTTACTAACGGTAATAACTCCATAATGAGCATAGTTAAAATGTCAGATAAACCAGCAGTATATATATATATATATATATATATATATATATATGATCTTGGCCAAATCAGAACCATGGTCAAGTTCGGCAAAATCCAGAAATTGGTGAGGCATATGTCAAAGAACCAAGAGTCGTATTGTTTGACAAACTTAAGAAGGTTGCAAGCTAGTTTTCAATTCAAATAAGAAGACTACAGTACTTTTCGGCCACGGAAAACAAAAGTGCAAACACGTGAAAAAACCCGACACATTAATAATGAGATCTATCTCATTATAAATAAAATTCAGTTTGTTTGTTTGTTTTTTCATTATTTAAATTTTTTTATTTAAATTTTTTTATTTATAAAAAAATGAAAACCGTGTTTAATTTATATCTATCAAATCAGTCGTTCGAGATTTTATTTTGTCATTCTAATTGCAGAGTGCGTAGATCATGAATAAGTGCTGGTTGTGAAATGTTGTGTTTTGGTTTGCTGCTTGTCCGGAAAAAAGACTTATTTTTAATTCACATTGGATTTTCTTTCTTTTTTTATTTTTTTATTTTCTTGTCTTCAAAATATATTTGTGAACACAAACTACATTGTAATACCTTCGAATATATAAAATGTCCATGCAACTGATGACGTAAAAACTTTCACGTCAGACATCTGTTCAGAAACCAACATCTTCTTCTTTATTTTTAATGTTTTTTTTTTTTTATTTCTGTATATTCTTCAGCTCATAATAAATGTGAAATGAGAATACAGTCTGCATATTTGCTCCATTATTTTTTTCGAATTTAATTTTTATCCTAGCATTATAGCTCTTCCTAAATAGTAATCTTCTTCATGGCACGAGAACGTTTTCTTTTTTAGTTTATATGTACTCAAACTTCAAACTCTGTTATAATAGAAATAATTTAGAAAAACAAAATATGTTAACAAAATTTTAATCAATATTTAAAAAAAATATTAATAAATTAACTACTTAACAGTATATTACTATAAATGCAATCACTTGACACACAATATTATATAATGTAATTTATACTGCCTTGCATATATATAAAAGTTGATATTTTTTAAATAAAATAATACATAAAATTTTAATTATTAATTCTTTTAACTTAAATTTGTATTCTTAAAAGAAAAATAAATTTATGTTATTATTTTAAATTAAACGAAACTCACGTTATATATAATATTAAATAGAATAAAAAGGTTGTACTTAGAATTTTATATTTTTAAATGAGCAATTAGTTGTTGGAGGTGAGCGGCCTGGCCTGCCTATATTTCCTTAAGGCTAAATTTAACGACAGACGTTCTCAATTGAAAAAAAGTTAAGGGTTATGTAACTATACTTTTAACCTCAACAACAAATTTTATCAATAAAGTGAGGCAGCATGTAAAGAAAAATCTCATTCTTATTATATTTGTTTCCATGAGTTACTTACTATATATGTAATTTTAATTCTCTCTCGATCATCATACTTACAATGGTTAGATCGCTCCCAACATTCATGTATTGATCTCCCTTGGAATTACCGGTAGTTCGTCCACTCAAAAATGCTAAGTTAAGATTATTACACCCTAGGGTAAGGAGAATATTCTCCTGCCAATCCTTAATTGTCACGATTAAGAGAAGAAATATGAGAAATATTATAATTTGGAACAATTAAAGATTGAGGAGATACAAAAAATAAATAATAAATACATAAAAATACTAGCTTAAATCATAAAATATGAAAAATTTACGAATGTAAATTATTTCAACTAATTCATTTAAATTTTACATAAAGAACTAGCATAATAATTGTAAAAAAAAAATATATTTCTAGGCTTTTATATTTTTTTACAATTAAGAATGCCGTGACTATTTCTTAATTAATCAAATGAATTAAACTTCAAATGACATCCTATTCAATAAAATTATGTACAAATTCCCTGTATATATATATATATATATATATTAATGAAATTAAATATTTAATTACATAATAAAAAGTTTGAAAGTCTCAGTATTTTTTTTTTTTAAACAGTATTAAAATTCATAATAATAATTGGAAGTTAGAACCATTACCTTCAGTCATAGCTTTGAAATTTCTTTGACTATTGAAAATTGCAATTTAAAAATAATAAAAATAAATAATATCATTTTTTAAGCTAATAATGCACATAACAATCGAAACAGTTCAATCGCCTACCTGTGAATTTTGAATGAGATTTCTTCATTAAGAAAAGATAGGAATAAAATTTAAATAAATGATTTTAGTTCATGTTGTTTTGCGTGGACACCAATAACCAACCATCACAACATTCGTCATTGTTAGGATCAATCTATACTCTCAATATAATAGTATTTTAATATTTCAAAGTCTAGGTTGATAATTTTGGTTGACTAAGAACAGAGTATATATAGAATTAATGTTCAGAATTTATGGACAAATTACATAAGATTGTTGGAAATATTTACCAATCAAATATTATCTTTTTATAAATAAAAAAATATATATAATATTTCTCTAAAATAATTGTGAGGAAATATATACAAAGGAAGAAAGTTCCATAGTATTTGACAAGAGAACCTTTTGGTATGTAGTCTTTCTTATTCATTGAATAGGTTTTATAAATTATAATAACCTTGTAAAAATACTAATAATAAAATTGCGAGTAAAGGAATCACAAATTGTAAATCACCAAGTCAAGTGTTTACATTCATTGCAAGAATCGAATAAAAAAAGAATGAAATTAGAATATGATCCGATCCAAATTCAACTTGGTTAAAGGTGGTTGGTCCACCAAAATACAATTATTAATTGAAAAATAAAGGGATCATTTTTTTATTTTTAATTTATGTTTTGGTCTAAATACTGTCTATTGTTACCAATCATGGACCCATATGAAATCATCTTCACTATCTAAAACCCAAAAATAAAAATATTCAATTGGTTAACCTAAAACTCAACAACGCATACGCATGATGCTTTGCTTGCCTATCAAAAATGAAAAAAATTTTTACATGCTTTTTCTAGTACTTTTTCTTTTATGTTAATATCCTCATAATAAAAAGGCCAAAAGTGTCTTTTCAATAAAGTAGATGGATGACTAAGGAAGTTAATTTGTCAGATATTAGCCCAATGAGGATGGGACGTGTCAGATTGAGTTTTTGTAAATACAACTTTTATTATCAGAATTTTAGTATAAAAAAAATTAATTATTTGATTGTTATAAATAATTATTTTAATAAATAAATTTATAAAATTCATATTACAAAAATAAAGTTCAAATTTTAAATAATTTAATTTTCAAAAAAATTTAAAAATTGTTGTTCAAAATTTAAATTCTAAATTTTTAAAATAAATGTTGAATAATTTTTTAAATTATTTAAAAAATACTTTTTAATAACAATTAAAGAATATAAAAAAAAAATTAAAAGAATTTTTTACTTTTCATCAGTGAAAAAAAAAAAAAAAAGGGAACCAAAATGCCTTTAGCATGGTTTTCTGCCTCTCATTTCCTAGGGTTTGGTGTCACCGGGTCTAGTCTGGACCCATCGATTTTCTTCCTTGGCTTTGATGACGTGGATGAGTAGCATACCAGTGGGACAACAACTGGATGAAAATATCTGGAAGGAAAGATGTATGATTTTAAAATTATTACATAATTTTTTTCATAAATAAAAAAAATATTTGACCTTATGAAACGAGTTGAATTTAAACTATACTCTTCAAAATTGATTGAAATTCAATTATGTTAACGTAAATTTAATTATATTAGTTGAGTTCCAACGATTTTACAATTATAAAATTCGGAGCTAACTGAAAAAATATTATTATAATTAAAAATAAAAATAAAAATAAAATAATTAGTAACTTTTCTGAGGAGCTTAGAGTAAATATAAAAAAGTTTAGGGGTAGGATCTCATAGGCTTTTTCATTTTTCCAAAAGCGACCAAAATACCCATTGAAAGTAGGGAAAGCCTCGAGCATTGGAATTGGAAATTCCCTTTTTTTTTTTTTTTTTTTTTCTATGAAATTGCTGAGCGAATATAAGCATTAACATAATAATGCAGAAGCAAGTTGTAAGCTACAGAATATTCAGTTTTCCCAAAACGACAGAATACCCTTGGTCTTGGTTTTCCATGTTACAGCACATCAATGCATCATGCGATTATTTTATTGTTAATAAATCATAATTGAAAAGTGTCTTTGTTTCGCCCATTGTGTCCCTTTCAAGCTTAGGGATTTACCCTAGAATTAGCTACTAACATTCTCGTTAGATACACAATACAAAGGACATAAACGTAAGAATATGTATTTATCTCATCTGAAACAACAAAAGGTAGCTTAATTGTTATTTGTTTTCAATATTTCTTTTAAATTAACAAACAAAAATAAAAGAACAAAAATTTAAAACTGATGCAGAGGAATATAAATTATTTAACCTCTCACTGTTGGATCTTATTCTATATATACAAATACAAATTAAAAAATACTTTAAATTTTATTGCTAGAAAAAGATCCATTATTTAATTTCTTATTTTCGCGATTTATTATGACTGGAACATGCAATTTTCACATTCTCAATCTCCTGCCCACTCCCACCTAGCTATAAAGGTAAGGTTGGTGGTAAGCTATGCAAACTCTTATTTCTACCCAAATAATGATGACAAGTTATTGATAATATATTTAGATCACGGAGTTATATATTTTTGCAAATTAGGACATATATATATATATAGGGTAATTTAATGATTTCAATAAAGGCAAGGGAACCATTTGTTATAAATAGAAAAATCATGACGTTATTTGTGAAAAATATAATAAAATGGACTTAAATGCTATTACCCCAAATTTGATTTGTAAAATTAATTGTTAATTGATCTTGAATCAATCAACCAATTAGCATATGTCACGACTTTTATTAAATTAATAAAAAAAAAAAAACAGAAAAAAAATAGGAATGAAATACCGGGATTATCCATGTGGGCAAGAAATGCGGCATGTGTCCGGGTGGGCGCATTTTAGAGAATGTCGCTCACGATATCCAACAAAGAATAACAAAGGAGCAAAACCAAGCACCCACCTCCACAAAACACACACTCTCTCTTTTTCTATTTCTTATTAAATTAATAAATCATCTTTCAGTCCATCGAGTAAAGCGAAAACATGCCCATTCCCTGTCGCTAGATAATACCACATTTGTCCATCTGCTTTAGTTTCGTTCAAATTGGGTAAATATTCATGTTAAGTTAATACCAAATCAATAAATATTATAAACGCAATATCATTTAAAATTAGGGATGATCATGTACAGATTGAATTAATTTAAGATAAAATTTTAAATTAATTTAAATTTATAATTTCAAATGAAATTAATTTAATCAATTAAAATTTACAAATCAATTTAATTAAATTATAAAATGTGGTTTGAAACAATTTATATTTGTAATTTAGATTATACTATAAAATTAATAATATAATAGTTAATTACTATTAATTTTATAATTTTTTATTAATATTTAAAAGATAATTTTGTGAATAATTTTTTTAATTATTTTGTAAATAACTTTTTTTAATTATTATCACATGTAAAGGATGAAGATAACCGTATATAATTTCATACAATAAATAAATATTATTAATAATAATAATAATTTTAATTTGTAATTTTATAGTTTAAAATTAATTTAATTTAAAATTTTAAATATAAATAATAATTTAAAAATATTAATTTAAAAAAAAAATTTAACTAATTTAAATTACGAATTATCATGCCTTAGATATGTTTGGATGGGATGAATTTGAAAATGCCCATCCTCGTTTAATATAATTAATTATAATACGATATTTATCAATTTATTAATAATTAATACTTTAATTCCTAGAAAGCAAGCCAAGGAATGGCCATCATTTTCTCACTGTTTCTGGAAAATATTTGATAGCCAAAAGGAATGATTGCTAGATCCGGCGCATCTTAGTAGAACATTCCGGTCTAACTTACCAAGCAGACGGATCCGACCGGCCAATGGTTGCCTTTTCTTTGCCTATCTATCTAATCATAGATTATAAGTATCATTATTTATAATAAATTTATAATATCATTGTTTGTATAAAGATTCAAACGAGCCATAATGGGTTTAAATTCTAGAATTTTAATCAATAATGTGATTATAATAAATATAATATGAATATCGATGTAAACTTAGATTTAATTAAAAAAACTTGTACCATACATCAGGCAGTTGTATTATACATCAAGACAAGATTACAAACAGAAAAGAAAAAAGTCATGTTGCTCATATTTGAATGTTAAGTACCTCTTCAATGTCAAAAATTAATTAACCAACCCATCTTTTATAAAGGTCTTATTTTGCATATTACAAATTTTTTAAAAATAATATTAAAAATATATATAATATTTTATATAAATTTTTAGTTATAATTTGTATTACTACAAGCCATATCAATTTAAATATACTCTTCATTTATTGAGAATTAATTTAAGTTATTTTAAATAATTCACAATAAATTACCAACATCCTGTAATATTTAAATTATTTTATCCAAATAAAGCAAATGGGAAATGAATATAAAATTAATGTTATGCCAACGACATTACCTTAAGAATTTATGTAAATTAAAAAATAATAAAATAATAATCATTGTTTATTTTTTTCAATTTTAATTTAAAGTGATTGATGGGAAACTTGATATTAAAGAAAATAATTCCTTCGAACCCTCCACCTAACGATAACAATCCGTGACATGGCTTATATATATTATAATGGACAGGGAAACATATTTTGAAAGTATCCAGCGCATTTTAGCATTGTGGGACATTATTTGCAGAAACTTTATCAGAATGTAATAATTTCAATTTTTTTTTTTATAATTTATAGAAAAATGAATTTTGAAAGCCAAAAGCAAACGAAGTGTAAGACAATCAAAGCACGTGACCTGCCAAACAAACAACTTACTGCAACTGCAAATTTCTTTTTGCAATATCGATAATAGACATCCCATTTTTCGCTCCGGTCGATCACACACATCCCTTCAGTCCAATCACTCATTTTTTTTTTTTTAAATTAACTCCATAAAATTTAATCATTAATCAATTAATTGAAAAAATAATGGCAAAAGCTTTCAGTTTTTCACTGCTGCTCTTTAGCTTTTGTTTTTTGGGAAATTTTGATTTTGTAAAACACTTTCATAATTTTATTAGTTACTGACTCTGCAATTGCATCTGTATCTGTGTTACTTTGGCATTTTATCTTCGCCTTTGCGTGTGTTGGTTCTTTGCTTTCTGTACTAGAGTGAATTTCATTTGCTCTTTTTTACCTTTTCCTTTTTAAAATGTTAATGGGTGTGTTAAAAAGAAGATAATGATAGTAGTAGAATCAACACCAGAGAAAGAACAATAGCAAAGATAGAAAGCAACGGAGCTCACATGGAATTTGTGGGGATCACCCCAAACTATTTAGAAAATCAAACTCTTCATTCTCAGATCTCTAGGATCCAAGAATTTCAGGCTTGATAGTGGTTTCTTTCTCAAGAAAATTCACTTCTTTTCCCTACTGTTTGTCTCAGCTCATATGGTGCTCATTCTACTTGGTTTGATTCGCGCTCTCTCCTGTATCTCCAGTGGGCACCTTTAAGACACTGTTTTTATCGGTTGGGCAGTTTGGCTTCTTCAACTATTAGTGAGGGGTGATAGAAAGGTTCATTTTTTCTTTGCTTTAAGTGGGTTCTGATTCTGAGAGTGAGAAGGACATTTTTATTTGGATCAAGCGAATATAAACTTCATGTGGGAATGGCTAATGGACTATCTAGTTTTTCTGCTTATTATGGTGTGTATTGTTAAATAGAGTCGTGTACAGAAAGTAAAAGTTAGTTGACTGAGAATAGCGCATGGAAAAGAAGAGTTTGATGTTCTGGGAAGTGGGGTTTCTGGTTTTGGCATTGATAGAGATTTGCTATGCTACTCTTTCTCCTACTGGTATTAACTATGAAGGTTAGTTTCTTGCGCGAGTCTCCATCTCTCTCTGTTTCTTTATTTCCCTTCTCATTCAAATTTTTTTTTCTTTTTGTTTTGTTGAGATGAATTTATTTTGTTTTTTTATAAATAAATGCTTTGGCGGTCTGGAAGAATATCTCGACAGCTGACATAGCCTCATAATTATGTTTTATAATTACTCTGGTTCAGCATCAACGGTCTCCTCATTTTGCTTCGCCACAGTTTTGAGTTTTTTCACTGTAATTTTGGCTGATAAAATATGTTGACGTTATTGTGAAGAATTTTGCGGCAATTGTCATTAATCTTTTTCATTGAAATTGGAGCAGTGGTAGCTTTAGTGGCCATAAAAAGCAATCTACATGACCCATACAATGTTCTAGAGAATTGGGATATCACTTCTGTCGATCCATGTAGCTGGAGAATGGTTACTTGTTCTCCCGAAGGCTATGTTTCTGCTCTGTAAGTTGTTTGAATGTTCCTATATCGTAAATTTCTTGATTAAAAATTTTACAGAAAATCCATCACAATTCATCTGTTTTTCTGATGGTCTCATGTCATGTGCCCTTGCTTTAAACAGGGGACTTCCTAGTCAGAGCTTATCGGGAACCTTATCGCCATGGATTGGAAACCTCACTAACTTGCAATCAGTGTAAGTAATTATCTCCATGTTTCACGCGTTAGTTTAAAGTCATCGGTCTTATCTCTTTACTTATAGTTGCCTTACGAAATTCCACTTTGCTCACCAAGTGCAAAAGTAATTGCTGCTGATTACAGGCTGTTCTTGGCACAAATTTGTAGGTTGCTGCAGAATAATGCCATTTCAGGATCCATTCCTGCTGCGGTCGGGAAGTTGGAGAAGCTTCAGACTCTTGATCTTTCCAACAATGTGTTTACTGGTGAAATACCGGATTCACTGGGAGACCTAAGAAGTCTAAATTATTTGTATGTTTGAAGATCTTTATACTGCTTCCCCAGCTTGCATTCCTTAATTTGCATCAAACCTTGTACTTTGTTTTGTATGCTGAGCATACTTGGTTTTTATACTGTATTTTGCATGCCGAGCATACTTGGTGTTGATTCCAATTCTTACATCCTTTATGTTGTTGGCTGAGCAATTCAGGCGGTTAAACAACAATAGCCTTACAGGATCCTGCCCTGAGACTTTGTCCAAGATTGAAGGTCTATCTCTCGTGTATGTATTAATTCTGCTTTTGATTGTTTGTTTTGCTTAAAATGTTGATATTAAATTTATTGTCTCTTCTGTATTTTTAACTCACTCAACACTGAAATTAAAACCTGCTTGTAGGGATCTTTCGTATAACAATATAAGTGGTTCTTTGCCAAAAATATCAGCAAGAACATTCAAGTAAGCCATTCTTACCTCTTTTGTAGAGCTGCTTTGTTCTGTATACAAGTTGTATTTGCAATTTCTAGAATTCTGATGTTCTTCTTTTACTTCAGAGTTACAGGAAATCCTTTAATTTGTGGACCCAAGGCAAACAATTGTTCTGCTGTCTTTCCAGAACCTCTTTCCCTTCCGCCAAACGGTCTAAAAGTTTTCTGCCATCTATCTATTTATGATTATGTGCTTTTTACTAAAATATACTCTGCACTTGGCTGACCTAGTTGCATTTTTGGTACCTATGATTTCTTAGATCAATCAGACTCTGGAGGGAAAAGCCACCAAGTGGCTGTTGCTATTGGTGCAAGCTTTGGTGCTGCTTTTTTTGTCATAATCATCATAGGATCACTTGTTTGGTTGCGATATCGACACAACAAGCAGATTTTTTTTGATGTCAATGGTTAGTTTTTTATGCTTTGTTATTCATCATTTGAAATATGAGTAATTTACACATTCTTACAGCATCGAATAATGCAGTCTTACAACATTCTTAATGCGCGCGCCATATGAGAAAGAATTGTTGTCTATTATTATTGATACTTATTGTCCATAAGGATTTTAAACTAGACTTCCTAATCCTCACATTCTACGTGGAGGAGCCAATAAACTATAGTTTGTATTCAATTTTTGATGTTTTGTGTGCGGAATTTTGTACACAAGTTTGAGGGTGGTTCACCAGGACAATTGTACAGCATGTTAGAACCTTGAATCTCATATGTTTAGAATAACTTTAGGCATTCTGATACCATGGACCCTTCCTCGTAAAGATGTTTCCAAGCTGTTTTTACATTTTTTTGAACAAATCGTTAATCATAATTTTCTTTTTGCTGAGTTATAGATAAAATTTCTAAAGCACTAATAATAATTTGTTATGCTAGCAATATTAGCATCACACCTGCTATCATACCCCCTCTGGAGTGGCCAAACTTGCTTTTGGGCAAGGAATCGGAAACATTATAAGCAAAATATATTTCATGATTGTTGAAGTTATTAAACAAAATTGGATCATGACGTCAGCTCCTGTCACCAGATGTTGTTGAAGTAGTTATCCTCTGTAAAAAAATCATTATATTTGGAATAATCTGTGAATGACTTTTCTTGAAGACACTGATGATCAAAGGTTAGTTTGGTATGTTGGTCTTTCAAAGCACATCAGTTAAAAGTGTTTGGCAAATGGACACAGCTAATGATTTTATTTTACAGTCGTTGTGGCTTCCAAGGCACCATATTGCTGTACCAAATTGAGTATAATTAATGTTTGTTGAAGAAAAATCTACATATTTGCTAAAATTACTGAAGAAACATTAATTGTTTACTTGCAGAAAGACACTGGAGCCAAATTTGATTACTAAAACGTGGATTTTGAGATAATCTCTACGTCAGTCATTTATTGAATTTGAAGCTAACATAATAATATAATTAATGTGGCTGTGTATGGACAGTCATACAAAAATCCACATCATAAGTTGCAATTCATATAATTAATTGCACTACAAAAATTGATTTTCTTTTCACCGAATTTCCTGATGCATGCTTTCTAATCCATTTTATACTGTGTGGCAGACCAATATGATCTGGAAGTTTGTTTAGGCCATTTGAAAAGGTATACATTTAAGGAGCTTCGAGCCGCAACTAATCATTTCAACTCCAAAAACATTTTGGGGAGAGGTGGATTTGGGATTGTATACAAGGGAAGCTTGTGTGATGGAACTCTGGTGGCTGTTAAAAGGCTGAAAGACTATAATATAGCGGGTGGTGAAGTCCAATTTCAGACAGAAGTAGAGACAATAAGTTTAGCTGTCCATCGGAATCTTCTCAGGCTCTGCGGGTTCTGTACAACTGAGAATGAAAGGCTTCTTGTTTATCCGTATATGCCAAACGGAAGTGTAGCATCTCGACTAAGAGGTTAGTTAGCTGAACTCTCTTATAAAATTTAACTTAGCTGGGTTGATGATCATTTTGAAATGAGAACTACCTTTGAACATATTTAAGATAACAAGTTATCATAAGCGCGCACACAGGAATCACACTTCTTAAATTCCCTGGCATGTCCTTTGCTCTTATTGCTTCCTTGAAGTCCAACATTGTAATTTGGCATGACAATTGTCGGTTTATCTTGATTAGCTTATCAAATAAAATGTCTTTATACAACTTTTTTTTTCAACTTCTTCATTGGGTGAAAGATTTTTCCCGGTATCTGGTGTCTGTCCTTTATAATTTTATGTTGGGGGTTTCAGATCATATTCATGGTCGGCCAGCTTTATATTGGGCTAGACGGAAAAGGATAGCATTGGGTACAGCTAGAGGTCTACTTTATTTACATGAACAGTGTGACCCCAAAATTATCCATCGTGATGTCAAAGCAG
>JAWDEX010000012.1:7657576-7749424 GCA_035221805.1 Trichilia hirta
GATTTGGAAAACGAGCTTTTAGAATGAATGTGAAATGAGTTTAGACATTGTTTGAGATATGAATTTATGTTTTTTATTCTTTCTAGATGATTAATATTGACGATATACACGGATCGTAGCATGGGAAAAACTTAAGAGGACGCTCCTAACTTTTTTCTTTTTTCATGTTTAGATAGACACTTCTGGATGAAATATATTGACGACTAGTTAAAATACTCCCGGCATAGTTTATCTATTTTTGCTTTAGTTATTTTATACATATGTTAGATTTTACCTAAAGTATATTTTTTGACTTATTGATGATTTCTAAAGTTTATTTGAACTGTGTTTTTTTAGCTACAGTAAAAGATATTAAATCTTATTATTATTATTGATTGTTATTTTTTTATTTTAGAGCTTCATTCACTGAATTCACTAGGACTCACCCCCATTTTCTCTATAGTTTTGCAGAAAAGTTTACTAATGAGTCATAATAGATTTTTGAAGGTATGAGCAAAAGAGAAAGAAGTTCACTGCAGTTACTAGAGTTGAGTCAGTTCATTATATATAGTCATACATTCATATAGAATGTAGTTAATATTTTATTTAGTTGTTAGTCTAATATATGAATACTAATGTTATGCATGTTTATCTTTATATATCTTTTGGATTGACTTATTGTTTATCATTTGCATTTGTTTATTAAATGAATGTTTAAGAATATTAAATATGAGATTATTAAAGAGTTAGATAAAGGTTTAGGGTGACAGTGAAATCTGTTATCTGCTGATAACATCTTCATACCGAAGATGTTATAAAAAGGCAACTTCGACAAAGACAGAGATAATGTTATTGAAGCTTCTGTTCAAGTTCAAGAGGTTATTTTAGAAAAACAAACTCTACAACCTTAAGAATCGATGTTATTAAAAAAATCTATCGGATAAAAAGAAATATAATTTTGGATGATTATATCATATTTTTCTTAGAATATAAGGTTAACATCAAAATGATATAAGATGATCTAATCAACATTTATCGAACTACATGAAGTTGTAATTCTCAAAAGTGAATTAATGCCATAAAAGAAAAGATTAAATCTGAACAGACAATGATGTTTGGGACTGACGGAAGATTATTAAATTAACTTTTATTAAGTTATATAAAGTTTTAACTTTTAAAAGTGGATCAATACTATGAAAGAAGGGATTAAAAGACAATAACATTTGGAAACTTATCCTATTACTTGAGACAATAAATTTATTGATTATAAATAAATTTTTAAGATCAAAAGGGATTCAAAGGGTAATATGTAGAGATGCAAGGCATGTCTTATTGCTAAGGACTCTAATATGATTTGTTGTAACAAGTTATTTATGTTGTATCATTGAGAATTAATAAATTATGAAAGCATTCCTGAATCTATATCAATACTCTATTGCTTTGAATCTGTAAAAGAATTGATTCTGTTCTTCCAAATCTAAATTTTTAGGTTATGAGTAGTTTATTGATGGGAAATAGAAAACTCTAATTTTATATTCAACCTTGAGAACTATAACTTAATGATAATTATTTCTATTTGAGGCATTATAAGCCATGGACAATGCCCATTTTATACATTATAAAATTCATATTTAATTAGGTATATAAAAGCCTGTATTATTTAAATAATATTAATCACTTAATTGAATTTAACTAAATTATGATTGCATGTAATATATAATCGTTGACACATATAAATTCATATATTTGAATTAGATCCAACGTAAGTATATAAAATTTTAATTTAATTAAAAAATAACAAAATTTTTTAATTATTGTTCTTTTAAATTAAATTTGTGTTCTTTAAAAGACAACTTGAATTTATATTATTATTTTAAATCTAAAAAACTCACACTATGTTTATACTATTCAAGAGAATAAAAAAATTACTTAGAATTTTTTATTTTTATTTTTAAATTACGAATTAGTCAAAGAGCCGTGGGAGGTGGGCAGCCTGCCTCTATTTACCCGTTGAAAGTCATTCCAGTTGTTGAACCAATAACATTAACCTTTAGTGATTGATTGCAATTTCAATTAAAGTACATGCCGTTGTCCTTCACTTTTGAAGATCCAATTGAGGCCATTAACTGTTTAAGGGCTGCCCGTGATGAATTCAGATAGAAATACTATTATTCCAAATTTTTAATCTTTAATTTTTATTGTATTTCTGTAAATTTTTATAAATTAAAAATTATAAAAAACTTTAAAATTATAATTAAAAAAATTGATATTATAGCATAAACCAAAAAAAAATGAATAGAAGTATAAGTATGTATAATATAATTGAATACATGAAAGCTTGTCCATTGAAAATAAAGAATAATTAACTACCAATTTTTTTTTTTTAATCTTAATGCTTTGATGAATTCATATATTTCGAGTAATTAAAATTATTTTTATCAATTTAATAAAATTTTAAGATATTTTTTACAACCTTTTAAAACTTTTTGTTTAAATCTTATAAATCTGAAAAATTTAAATAAATTTATTTTTAAAAGTATTCACATCTAATTAATTATTTATATATTTAGAACTTATTTTTTTATTTTAATACTTAGTTATCCGAATATATTTATTTTAACTAATTAATTTTTTTTTTTTTACTTGAATGGACATTTTAAAATACTTTTTACTTAAAAAGATATATATACTTTTTTAATTTTAGTCCGAATCATAAAAATTTAAAAATTTAATAAAATATATTGATAAAAATATTCTTTACTCAATTATTTATTTATTTATTTATTTTCATACTTACCCATATAAAAACTTAACACTTTTTTTTTTTCTTATAAAGATATACGTATATTTTTATTAATGAATTGTATAACTTAACAATTTTAATCTAATAAACTATCATAGATGTTTTTTAATTTAAATCGGTCAAGATATCTTACAAATTAAAAATATACATATTTACTTTTATATAATATAAGTAACTATAAAGATACAAAATAAAAAAATTAATTTTTAAATATTTTTTAGTTGAAAAAATTATCAACTTAATATTTATATTGGGAATTCAGATTTTTGAGATATTCAGTAAAAGAACAATTATTATCCTACTCATGTATAAACTCAACACTTTTTTAAGACATAGGTTTGTTTTTATTTAAAAAATTATATAAAACTTTAAAAAATAATATAATAAACAACATAATGATAATAATTTTTTATCTCTTTATTTATTTTAATTTAAATTTATCAAAGTATATTACAAATTGAAAATATATATCATACAACACAAATAACTATAATAAAATTTAAGAATTTATTATTTATTTAACGTTTAATCAGTTTTCAAAACTTTTGTCCATTTAACTTTATTTATTAATATTTTAGCCCCTCTAACTTTGAATTTCTGACTCCATCTCTGATTCACTTTGAATTTAAAACTCGAACAACAACAATGATTTAATGCTAATTAATTAAGTTCTATTTTGTATTTTGATATTTTTAATATATTTTAAAAGTAAATTTATTTTTACATCTTTAATATTATTCTTAAATTAATTTTCAATCCACTACCTAAGAAGTTGTACAGAAATTTAAAATATATATATACATATATATATATTTTAATAAAAATCTAAGCGTATAAAGTATGAATTTTCCAAATGCAATAAAATAAAATAATTAATTGACAGCTCTGTTTCGATCCACTAGTTCATGTCCAACGACTATATAACTACAAGCTTTCCTGTAATCCCCTCCACCTGCGAAAATGCCTAAGGATAATAAAGAAAAACAAGATGAAATAGAAGCTTCAGCTTCTATCCATGGAGATATCTTACAGGCAATATTCTCGCACGTGCCTCTCATCGACCTTGTTCCTTCTTGCCGCGTATCAAAATCATGGAATCACGCCGTTTTTTCGTCCCTTCGTCATCTCAACAAGATCAAACCATGGTTGATGGTTCATACGCAGAGAACAAGATCCCCGTACAGGACCACCACACACGCATACGATCCACGATCACACATGTGGATTCAGATCGAACAACCTTCCATCAATTACGTCTCAGCACTCCGATCATCTCATTCGACGCTTCTATACATGTTGTCTCCGTCCAAGTTTTCTTTCTCGTTTGACCCACTCCATCTCACGTGGCACGAAGTCAACGCACCGGAGGTGTGGAGGACCGACCCGATTGTCGTGGTGGTTGGACATAAAGTCGTCGTGGCTGGTGGTGCGTGCGACTTCGAAGACGATCCACTTGCCGTCGACATTTACGATCTTGAAATTGGCAGGTGGGAGAGTTGCCAGAGCATGCCGGTGATTCTGAAAGGATCTGCAGCTTCTTGTTGGCTGTCAATAGCAGTCAATTCCAAGTGTAATAGACTCTATATGAGCGAGAAATATTCGGGTCTAACCTACTTATTCGATCCACAGAGTAAAACTTGGCATGGACCGTACAATTTACGTCCTGATCAGAACATATTCTTCTCAGTCATAACATTTTCTGACAATCGTCTGATTCTGGTTGGGTTAACCGGTGTTCCTGAGGATGTAAAAAGCTTAAAACTGTGGGAAGTAAACGACGAGTCGTTGAATGAGTTTGAAGAGATGGGAGAGTTACCGAAATGTTTACTGGATAAATTGATCAGGAGTTGTGTATCGTCGATTGTTGTGACCGCGATGGGAGATTTGTTGTACATCCATAACCCTGAATATCCTAAATTATTGGTGATGTGCGAGGTGGCGGAAGGTGAGTGTCAATGGAGGAGCATAAAAAACGTAGCGTTGAATGACGATGCTCGGATTCTGGATCGGGTCATTTTGAGTTGTTCGAGAGTTGGTATGGTGGAATTGCAGAGGGCTTTGATGCATGAAAGTCAAAGATTTGTTGTTAAAACCACGGACATGAGTTGAGTTTTTGGATTGATTAATGTTGAAATTTATAAAGATCATTTTTAGTGTTCTATCTTATTCTACTTTTTATGATACAAATGCGAGAGCCATGTGTGTGTAACTTTTGAATTTATTCTCCTTAATTGCTTTCGGTTCCTTTAGTAGAGTTTTTTAAGCAGAGATTTTATAAATAAAAAATTTTGAATTAGAAATTTGAACACAAAAAAGTATTAATTATTTAATTGTTATAAATAAATAATTTTAATCGAAATTACGTAATTATTATATAAATTTTTAAAATAAAAAAAAAAGAACATTTCATGCCATTTAACCTATTAAAAATATTAAGAGAGTTCACTGTCCTTCTAAAAACACAAAATTCTTGCAAAAAAGGATTTTTTTAGTAGCAATTAAATCATATAATTTTTTTTAAAAAAAGATATTATTATTAAAAAAATTTAATCATTAAAAGAAATCAAATCAAACGTGTATTTGATGTACGTCTAAAATTACTCCTTAATTTCTTAAACAAGATCCATCACCAACAAACAGTAAGTCGTACAAATAATTTTATAAAGTATTTACTAGGATAGAAATTTTAAATTTTAATATATATTTTTTATTATTTGGTTTTCCATAGAAGGAAGCAATGGACCCCTGAAGAAAGAAACCATCATTTTGGCTAGCTAATAATGGACATTATGATATAACCACCTCCACTTGTCTTACGAATTTTGAATGAGATTTCTTTCGGTAACCAAACGAACAAAATGTATTCAATTATTGAAGACTAAAAGCTAAGCATTTATAGGTGGGTTCAGCTCAACGAGAAAAAATTATGAAATGGATGATGAGACTTTATTGACCGTTAAAAACAAAGATTTTAGTCTGTAGGATTTCGTTTATATGATTTTAAAAACAATAGCGAGATTAAAATAGAATTTATATTTTTTAAAAATTGATTATTTTTGGAATTTAAGTATGTGGTGGTAATAGAATTAATATATCATTTAATGGAAAAGGGGCATAAAAAGATAATTACAGGGATGTTAGTAGCCCTACTCACCCAAAATATGAAGTGAAAAAATACCAAATTCCTATTCTTTACTCTCTCACATGGGCTACAACCCATGATTCGTTAAAAGGGCCAGGTCTTTCTAATATGATGGACACAGGAAAAACAACCCAAGTCCATCTATAAAATTTCGTTACTTCTCTAAATCTCAAGTTTAAATACTGCTTTATTGTTAATATTTTTTAGCAGCAAGGTTGTATGTACTTTATATGATATAATTATATTATTATTATGTATTTCAAAATTACATATATTATTATTATTATTATAAATTTTCTTTTATTCCCCGTAAAAATAAAGGAGATAATTGAATTTATATACAGAGCATCACTTTTTTTCAGTACTTATTTTATAAATTTAAATTTTACAAAAAAATTTGTCTATATCAACTCATTTTTTACACCATAACCTCCTAAAAAAGAATTAACTTGCGGTAAAATAATTCAATAACTTGTAAAAGTTCTATAATTGATACGTGTGATTTACAAATGGTATTGTATTTCAATAATTTAAGTAAATTGTATTAAAAATATATCTTTTATAAATAAAAAAAAACAACGTTTCTCTAACATAATTGTAAAACATAGGAAGAGAGTTCAAAGTATGTGACAAGTGACACGAACCTTATGGTATGTTGTCTTATTCATAGATTTTATAAATTATAATAGACTTGTAAATAAATTACAAAAATACATACCAAAGCAAACACAGGAATGACAAATTGTAGGTCACCATGAGTTTATACTCATTGCAATAATTAAATAAAAAAATAAAATATTGAAATTGGTTTCAGTGGTTGGTCCACAAAAATAAAATTATGAGGGACCACATTTTTATTTTATTATTTTTATTAAAAAAGAGAGAGCTACTGTTGCCAATCATGGACCCACTTTGTATAATCTCCACAACCTAAACTCCCTCCACCCCCCCCTCCCCCCCAAAAAAAAGAAAAGAAAAAGAAAAAGAAAATAAAAATAACTGTACTTACTTTCGCTTTACTATTCAACGGGTTCACCTAAAACTGAAATACACATACATTCCCTGCCCTCTTATCAAAAATGAAAAGTTCTATTTATTTTTATTATAATCATAACGAAAAGGCCAAGGGTGTCTTTTCATTATCCTGTAGATGCAATGCAGAAAAGGTAAATTTTCAAAAGGGCCGATGGACTGATGAAAAATGTAAGTTAATTAGTTAGATATTGGTCCAATTACGATGGGACGTGTCAGCAATTGGACAAGTGCTAATAGACTTGTCGAAGAAGTATGATTTTGTAAATAGAATTTTTAATAAAAATATCAATTATTATTACAAATTTTTAATAAAAATTATATGGATTATTTTAATAGATAATTTTTTTAAATTAAGCTAAAATATAAAATAAAAATATTTTAAATAATTTAATCATTTTAAAATTTTGAAAAAGTTTAATTCTTAAAAATTTATACCTTTTTAATGAAAGGAAATAGTTTTTTAATAATAATTAAATAATATCAAAAATTTTATTTTTTTATATTTAATGAAAAAATTGACACTCACACTAGTGTAAATTTGTAGGTCACATCAATCAATCCCATTAAGACTCATCTCCCACGGGTTGGCATTCGCGTTGCTGGGTCTAGTCTGGACTGAACTGGACCGGCCCCATCGACTTTCTGTCTTTCTGCCTAGTCTTTGATTGCGTAAAATCTTTGAATGGAAGAGTAAAGCTCTAAAAAGCATACCTGTGGGACGACAATTAGATGAAAAATACTTATTTCCTATTGCCTAGTTTAATTTAAAAATTATTACAATTTTTTTTATAGATAATATAATTGATAAAATAAAAAAAATATTTTACCTTATGAAATAAGTTTCAATTATATTAGCTTAATTCCAACAATTTTACGATTGACTTTGGTATTATTACTGTTATTTTCAAATTCAAAAGAAAAAAAAAATCTATCACAATCCAACTATACAATTCGGACTTGACTGAAAAATTATTTTAAAATGACAAATAAAATTAATTTTAACCTTTTTGATGGAGCCTAGAGTAAATATAAAAACGTTAAGGGTTGGCTTGGGGTAGGATGTTAAGAGGCTTTTTCATTTTTCCAAAAGCGACCAAAATACCCATTGAGAATAGGGAAAGTCTCGAGCATGGGAATTGGAATTTCTCTGCCTTTAAATGGAAAAAGAGTTGAGTGAATATAAGCATTAAACATAATACTGCAGAAACAAGTTGCAAGCTACAGAATATTCAGTTTTCCTAAAATGACAGAAATACCATTGGTTTGGGTTTCCATCATGCCATTAGTTTATTGTTAATAAATCATTATTAAAGATCAACTTTGTGTTGCCCATTGGGTCCCTAGAATTAGGGACAAATATTCTCGGTAGATGCCCAGTCCAAAGGACACAAAGGTAATAAGAATATGTGCTAAGCTCATCCGAAACGACACAACGCAGCTTAATTGTTATTTGCTCCCAATACAATTTTTTTTAAAGGATAAACACAAATCAAAAAATATTTTCTTTAAAATTGGGGTGGAGGAAAATAAATTATTTAACCTCTTACTATTGTATCCCACTATATATATAAATTATAAATTAAAAAATCAATTATTTAATTTCTTACTTTTATAATTTATTATAACTTAAAAAACAATTATTTAATTTCTTACTTTTATAATTTATTATAACTTAAACATGCAATTTTTACACACTTAATGAGACAGATAGAGCCTTACCCGCTAGCTGCAAGGTTTGGTGGCAGGCTACGCAAACTCTTCTTTTTACCTAATAATGATAGTACATTTAGATCCTCTGGCTCTTCTTGAAATCACTGCGGCGTTCAACCGTGTAATTCTTCGGTTTTGAACAGAGAGACTGAATAGTGAAAGGGTAATTTAATAATTTCAACGAAGGCTAGTGAACTATTTTTTATACGTAGACAAATGATAACGTTATTTATGGAAAATATAATAACAATGGACCTAATAGTATTTTACTCTCAAAGTCAATTGTTAATTAATTTGTAATAAACAACCAATTAGCATATTTCAAGATTTCAATTTTTTTTAAGAAAAAAAGAAACGAAAAATGAAATACCGGGATTGTCCATGTGGGCAGGACACGCGGCGTGTGTCCCGGTGGGCGCATTTTAGAGATTCTTGCTCACAATATCCAATAAAGAATAACAAAGGGACAATCCGAGCGCGCACCTACATGAAGCTCTCTTCTCCTCTCCTGCCTTTCTTTTTCTTATTAATGTATTAAATAAATAAATTATTTTTCAATTCATCAAATAAAGAGGAAAATGGCCAATAGAAATATACCCTCCCACCTGCCCACGCCCTATCAAATATAATACTAAATATATCCATCCCACTATACCTTCGTTGAAAATTGGGTCAATATTCACTTCAATTAGTACCAAATCAATAAAATATTATTTAAAATAATTAATCATAACAAAATAATAAATAAATATATTAATGTTAATTAATATTTATTAATTTATTAATAATTAATACAAGTTAGATATGGCCATCATTTGATCACTATTTGATAGTCAATAGAAAGAATTTAAAGATGACAATTCGAATAATCGGATTAAATTTAAATCAATTTAAATATAATATAATAAATATTTATTTAACATAAATATAATATAATTATTATTCGTATCAAAAAATTTAAATACGAATACGATATAAATATTATATAATTATTTATTTAAATATAATTATTCATTTAGACATGATTATTTATTTATAAATAATTATTCGTTTAAATACGATTATTTGTCTAAACACGATTACGACACGACTATTTATTTAATTTATTTAAATTATGATAAAAAAAATAAAAATAAATCATATAATTAATTAAATTATAAATAAATTTAATTATTAAAATAAAATTTAGTCTATTTTATTTTATTATTTTTAAATTTATTAAAATATTAATATCTATTTAAGCATTATTCATTTAAATACGATTATTTATTTAGACACAATTAGTCGTTTAAACACGATTATCTATTTAAATATGATTATTCATTTAGACGCTATTATCCGTTTAAACACGATTATTCAATTAGACACAATTATTTGATTAGATATGATTATTCGTTTAAACACGATTATTCATTTAACTAATTGTGTCTTAAATAGATAAACAGGTTCAAAGGATTAAACGCAAATCCAACGCAATTATTATTTATTTTATACAAATAAGACTCGTTTATTATTCGTGTAAAATTTTTTAAACTTGAATTCATTTAATCACTCGTATTTGTGTCGAATAATTATGTCATAACTCAAATTACTATTTCTAAAAACGATTGCTTAATTCTACGCTTCTTAGCATAATATTTTGGTCTAACTAACTAAGCTAACCGGTACTCTAGTGACCAATAGTGGCCTTTTCTTTGTTTTGGTAATCCAATCATATATTACAAATATCATTATTTATATATAGGAGCTATGAAGATTCAATCGATCCATGCCTTCAAACGAAAGAAAGCAAAAAAGATTTAAATTCTATAATTTCAGACAATCACATAGGAATAAACACAATAGCATAAGAAATATGATGTGAATTTGATATAACTCAAAAATAAAAATTATATCATAAATTTGAAACGGGTGTTTTATTAATTAATTTGCAAGGATAACAAAATTACTAATTTGTATTAAATATTTAGTATTTGACTATTTATTAATACATTTGTACTCATAATTAATATTTTTTAAAAATATAACTTCTTGTATATAAAATAACGTAATTTACTTTTATTAATTGCATAATTTTATATTTATTAATATTATTATATCACACTAATTTATCTACAAAATATTTTATTTTTAATAATAATAATAATTGTTATTATTATACTAATACATAAAAATATGAATTTTAAACATACTCCTAATTTATTAAGAATTTATTTTAATTATTTTAAATAATTCATAATAAATTATCTACATCCTGTAATATTATGTATTATTTTAATAAAATACTATATGAATTTCTATCATGCAAATTGGAAAAGAATATAAAATTAATGTTATGCCAACAACATTACCTTAAGAATTTATGTTAATAAAAATTAATAAATAATAACCATGGCTTTTTTTTTTTTTTTTTAAAATGAAAACCATAATACAATTTTAATTTGAACTAAATGATTGGAAGCTTGAAATTAGAGTAATGCTTCGATATCCTCTACCTGAAGATAACAAACCGTGACGTGGCTTATATATTTTATAATGGACATGAAACATGTTTTAAAGTATCCAGCGCATTTTAGCTTAGCAGGGCATTTATTTGCAAAAACTTTATCAGTATGTAATAATTTGTTTATTTATAATTTATAGAAATATGAAAATCGAGGGCAAAAGCTAACAAAGAGTAAGACAATCCAAGAACGTGACCTGCCAAACAAACAACTTACTGCAACTGCAAATTTATTTTGAAAATCGACAACAGACATCCAATTCTTCCTTCTGATAAATCACGCACGTCCCTTCAGTCCAATCACTCATTTTTAAAATTAATTCCCTAAAGTTTAATCATTAATCAATTAATTTAAAAAAAAAAAGATTAGCCAAAGCTTTCGGTTTTCAGTGCTGGTTTTTTCTTTTTGGTTTCTTGTAAAACATTTTCATAATTTTATTAGTTACTCAGTCTGAAATTGCGTCTGCATCCGTGTTCCTTTGGCATTTTGTCTTCGCCTTTGCTTGTGTTGGTTCTTAGCTTTCTGCACTAGAGTGAATTTCATTTACTCTTTTCCTCTTTTTCTTCTTTAAAACGTTTCTGGGGGTGTTTAAAAGAATATAATGATAGTGGTAGAATTAACAGCAGAGAAAGAATAATAACAAAGATGGAAAGCATGGAATTCGAGGGGATCACCCCAAACCATTTGGAAAATCAAACTTTCCGTTCTCAGATCTCTAGGATCTGAGAATTTCGGGCCTGATGGTGGTTGCTTTCTCAAAAAAATTCACCTCTTTTTCCTACTGTTTGTCTCAGCTCATATGGTGGTCATTCTACTTTCTTTGATTCAAGCCCTCTCCTTTGTCTCCACTGGGCGCTTTTAAGACAGTTTCTATCAGTTGGACAGTTTGATTTCTTCAACTTTTAGTGAGAGGTGATAGAAAGGTTCAGTTTTTCATCGCTTTAATTGGGTTCTAATTCTGAGAGTGCGACGAACCTTTTATTTGGATAAGGCGAAGATAAACTTCATGTGGGAATGGCTAATGGGCTAGTTAGGTTTTCTGGTTACTATGGTGTTTATCGGTCAATAGAAGTCGCGTACAGAAAGTGAAAGTTACTTAATTGAGAATAGCGCATGGAAGAGAAGAGTTACGTGTTCAGGAAGGTGGGGTTGCTGGTTTTAGCTTTGATAGAGATTTCTTATGCCACTCTTTCTCCTGCTGGTATTAACTATGAAGGTTAGTTTCTTGCGCCACTTTTCATCTCTCACTGTTTCTTTATTTCTCCTCCTCTTTTATACTTTTTTTTTTTCTTTTTCTTTTTTTAGTTGAATTTTGTTTTGTTTTTTATGAATAAATGATTTGATGGCCAGTAAGAATATCTAGACAACTGACATGGCCGCATAATTATGTTATATAATTACTCTTGTTCGCTGCCGACATTCTCTTCATTTTCTCTAACATTGTTTCGGCTTCAGCCTCTTGGTTTTGAGCTTTTTCACTGTAATTTTGAATGATAAAATAACTTGATGTTATGGTGAAGAATTTTGCTGCAATCATTCTTTGTTATTAATGTTTTTTGTTGAATTGGATCAGTAGTAGCTTTAATGGTCATAAAAAACAATCTGCATGACCCATACAATGTTCTGGAGAATTGGGATATCACTTCTGTTGATCCATGTAGCTGGAGAATGGTTACTTGTTCTCCCGAGGGCTATGTTTCTGCTCTGTAAGTTGTTTGAATTTACCTGTGTCGTAAATTTCTTGATTAAAATTTTTACCGAAAATCCATTACAATTCATCTGTTTTTTTATGAGCTCATGGCATGTGCCCTTGCTTTGAGCAGGGGACTTCCTAGTCAGAGCTTATCTGGGACCTTATCGCCATGGATTGGGAACCTCACTAACTTGCAATCAGTGTAAGTAATTACCTCCATGTTTCATGTGTTGGTTTAAAATTCATCCCTCTTATGTTTTTACTTCTTATAATTGCCTTGTGAAATTTCACTTTGCTTGTCTACTGCAAAAGTAATTGCTGCTGATTTTCAGCCTGTTCTTTGCATAAATTTGTAGGCTGCTGCAGAATAATGCCATTTCAGGTCCCATTCCTGCTGCGGTTGGGAAGTTGGAGAAACTCCAGACTCTTGATCTCTCCAACAATGCGTTTACCGGCGAAGTACCTGATTCACTAGGAGGCCTAAGAAGTCTAAATTATTTGTAAGTTTCAAGAACTTTAACTGCTTTCCCATCTTGCATTCCTTAATTTGCATCAAACCTTGTATTGGGTTGTGCGTGCTGAGCATACTTGGGGTTGATTCCAATTCTTACATCCTTTATGTTGGCTGAGCAAGTCAGGCGGTTAAACAACAATAGCCTTACAGGACCCTGCCCCAAGACTTTGTCCAAGATTGAAGGTCTAACTCTCGTGTATGTATTAACTTCTGCTTTTGATTATTTGCTTGTTTTGCCTAAACTGAAGATATTAAATTTATTATCATTTCTGTATTTTTAACTCACTGAACACTGAAAGTAAAACCTGCTTGTAGGGATCTTTCGTATAACAATATAAGTGGTTCTTTGCCAAAAATATCAGCAAGAACATTCAAGTAAGCCATTGTTACCCATTTATAGAGTTTCTTTGTTCTGTAAACAAGTTGTATTTGTAATATATGGAATTCTGATGCTCTTCTTTTACTTCAGAGTTACAGGGAATCCTTTAATTTGTGGAACCAAGGCCAACAATTGTTCCGCTGTCTTTCCAGAACCTCTTTCCCTGCCACCAAATGGTCTAAAAGGTTTCTGCCATCTAGCCATTCATGATTATGTGCTTTTTACAAAATATATTCTACCCTTTGCTGACCTAGTTGGTTTGTTGCGTCCTATGATTTCTTAGATCAATCAGACTATGGAGGGAAAAGCCACCGCATGGCTCTTGCTCTTGGTGCAAGCTTTGGTGCTGCTTTTTTTATCATAATCATCATCGGGTTTCTTGTTTGGTTGCGATATCGACATAACCAGCAGATTTTTTTTGATGTAAATGGTTAGTTTTTTATGCTTTCTTATTCATCATTTGAAATTTGAATAATGCACACATTCTCACGACATTTTTATGCTCACACATGTATGAGAGAGAATTACTATCTATGATTATTCTTACTTATAGTCTATAAGAACTGCAAACTAGACATCCTAATTCTCTCATTCTGCATGGAGTAGCCAATACGCTATAGTGTTTATTCAACTTTTGATGGTTTGTATCTGGAAGCACGCACTTGAGTTTGAGGGTTGGTTTGCTTGGACAATTGTGCAGCTTGTTAGAACCTTGAAGCTCAAATTTTTAGAAAAACTTAAAGCATTCTGATACCATGGACCCTTCCTCATAAAGATGTTTCCATGTCTGTTTGCACAAGTGTGCAAACAAATCATTAATCATTATTTTCATGTTTGCTGCATTCTAGATAAATTTATAAGGCACTAGGAATATTTTGTTATGCTAGCAATGTTGGCCTCACACCCAGTGTCATATCCCACTTGGAGTGGCCAAACTTGCTGTTGGGTAGGGAGCTGGAAACATTATAAGCAAAATATATTTCACGATCGTTGAAATTATAAAACAAACTAGGATCATGCTGTTAGCTCCTGACACTGGATGATGTTCAAGTAGTTATCTTCTGTAAAAAAAATAATTATATTATAATCCGTGAATGACTTTTCTTGAAGACAGACGATTAAAGGGTAGTTTGTTATGATGTTCTTTCAATGCACATCAGTTAAAGTGTTTGGCAAACAGACGCAACAAATGATTTTATTTTGCAGCAGTTTTAGCTTCAAAGCCACTGCATAGCCTTAGCAATTGAGCCTAAGTAATGGTTGTTCGAGAAATGTCTACATAGTTGCTAAAATGAGTGAAGAATCATTAATTGTTTACTTGCAGAAAGACATTGGAGTCAAATTTGATTCCTAAAACGTGGATTTTGAGACAATCTCGACGTCATTTGTTTTTTGAAGGATAACATTGTAATATAATTAATGTGGCTGTATATGACAGCTATCCAAAAATTCGCGTCTTAAATTGCAGTTCATATAATTCACTGCAGCAACGAAAATTTCTTTCATTTCACCCAATTTAGTGATGCATGCTTGCTAATTCATCTTATACTGTGTGGCAGATCAATATGATCCAGAAGTGTGTTTAGGCCATTTGAAAAGATATACATTTAAGGAGCTTCGAGCTGCAACTGATCATTTCAACTCCAAAAACATTTTAGGAAGAGGTGGATTTGGGATTGTATACAAGGGAAGCTTGGGTGATGGAACTCTGGTAGCTGTTAAACGGCTGAAAGACTATAATATAGCGGGTGGTGAAGTCCAATTTCAAACAGAAGTAGGGACAATCAGTTTAGCTGTCCATCGGAATCTTCTCAGGCTCTGTGGGTTCTGTACGACTGAGAATGAAAGGCTTCTTGTTTATCCCTATATGCCAAATGGAAGCGTAGCATCTCGACTAAGAGGTTAGCTAGCTGAACTTTCTAATAAAATTTAACTTAGCTGGGTTGATGATCATTTTGATATGAAAACTACCCTTGAACATGTTTAAGATAACTAGTTATCATAAGCTCACATAGGAATCACACTTCTTAAATTACCTGACGTGGCCTTTGCTTATTGCTTCTGTGAAGTTCAACAGTGTAATTTGGATTAATAACTGTCGGTTTATCTTGATTAGCTTGTCAAGTACAAAGTCTTTATACAACATTTTTTTTCATCTTCTTCCTTGGGTGAAAGATTTTTCCCAGTATCTGGTCTGTCCTTTATAATTTTATGTTGTGGGTTTCAGATCATATTCACGGTCGGCCAGCTTTAGGCTGGGCTAGACGAAAAAGGATAGCCTTGGGTACAGCCAGAGGTCTACTTTATTTACATGAACAGTGTGACCCCAAAATTATCCATCGTGATGTCAAAGCAGCCAACATTTTGCTGGATGAAGATTTTGAGGCTGTGGTTGGAGATTTTGGATTAGCAAAGCTTTTGGATCACAGAGATTCTCATGTGACCACTGCCGTGCGTGGCACTGTAGGCCACATTGCTCCAGAGTATCTGTCAACTGGTCAGTCTTCCGAAAAGACTGATGTATTTGGCTTTGGGATCTTGCTTCTTGAGCTAATCACAGGTCAGAGGGCTTTGGATTTTGGACGAGCAGCAAACCAGAGAGGAGTAATGCTTGACTGGGTACGTTCTCATTCTCTCTCTACCATGGTTGGTAAATGGTACAAACGATCCAACTTTAAATGGCAAAATGTTGTAAGCCTCTAAACTTGTGTGTTTCTGTGTGGATTTTGCTTGTTAAGTGGCATATGATTAAAATTCCTCCAATAGCTCATTTTGTGATCTATTGCCATTCTCTTTCTCTTTCTCCAATCAGTGAGTTTGGTCTTGCTTTAAATAATTGCAATAGTGTTTGAGCAACTTGATTTGCTCTGAGCATTGGTGAATCTCCTAAAATTCCTTACACTACCAGGGAAGTGTATAGGGGAAGTGTATATAATTCTTAGTCCAAAGAGTTCTGTAATTCTTCCTTTAGTTTGTAGATAAAAGTCATATCTTGTCCTACATTGTGTTTTCATTAATTTTTCAGGTAAAGAAGCTCCGACACGAAGGAAAACTTAACCAAATGGTCGATAAAGATCTAAAGGGAAATTTTGATAGGATTGAGTTGGAAGAAATGGTTCAGGTGGCCCTCCTATGTACTCAATTTAATCCTTCTCACCGCCCCAAAATGTCTGAAGTCTTAAAGATGTTGGAAGGTGATGGCTTGGCTGAGAAATGGGAGGCCTCTCAGAAGATCGAAACTCCAAGATTCCGAACTAGTGAAAAAAGATACTCAGATTTTATAGAAGAGTCTTCCCTTGTTGTGGAGGCAATGGAGCTTTCTGGGCCTAGGTGACCCACTGCTCCCAGTCCCCGAATCAAAATTGCGAGCTTCCATGCGAAATTATGTGATTCCTGTTGATAGCTGTAGCATGAGAATATGCATTGTATTCATCTGTAAAAAGCGGGAAAAAAGGAAAAGGGAAATTCATGTATAAGCTTCTGGTTCTTTGCTGGAAAATCCACGTAGTTGATTAAGCTTGTCAAAAAAATTTTGGAATGCATATATGTATTGTAGTTTGTGTGGTCTTGTATTGTATGATTTCGCGATTCTTTACATATGGTAAGAATCAAGAAATTTTAAATAGAAAACATTAGCTCGCGTAAGGACTTGTTCTCCATCAACAGCAAACTGTAAAAGGTAAATGGAACTGAACAAAGGCTTCCCCTAATGCCTACTGGCGAAGCATCATAATTTCATCTGATTTTATGAAAATGGTCGTCGTACTCTTTTATTAGCCGGGAAGGGTGCATTACATAACAGTGGCCCTGCAGAAGTATGGGCAAATTCGGGTGTTATGAGAACAGTTTGCTCCCATAACGACGAAATCATAACTGTCGATAAAGATGTCTCACAACTGACCAGATATCTCCACGTTTCATTGTATCAACGGACCCAAACTAACGGTGCAACCACGCTCGTGTTTTAACGAAAAACATCAGCACGTGCAGCGTGCGCGTCGAAACATTGGAATCGTATTATGTAACGCCACTGGGGACTCCACGTGTCCCATTCTGGGCTCCATTAGCTTTTTGACAGTTGATCAGAGCCGCGTGTTGGTTTCTCTGCGGCGACGAATCTGCCCTTAATAGACGCAGCGTTGATAATCAAAATAGTGGCGCACAATCATTAGATACCTAAAATTGAATTTAATGCTAATTAACAAAAATAGACCAATCACTTCTACTCGCATCTTTTTTCCTACAGAAAAGCCCGACAAATTAACAAACAATTGGAGAGCAATATTTCCCGCAAGATCCAAGAACAATCAACTTTTACAAACAATAATGAGAAGTTAAGTTTCATTTTGGCCTTACATTAACGATGATTTTTTCCCTTTTTTAACAAATGATTCGAAGCGGTTACTCATAAGGATTCAAAGATACAGTATCAGTTACCAGTTTTAAAATAACCCTCAGCTAATGACTTAGTACATTTGCGTTTCAGGGTGTGAAAGCGACAAATCCAAGCTTGAAAATGGCGATTACGTATGTAAAATTGATGGATTGGAAGGTTATTTCTTCTATATAAGTACATTGGACATCGGCCTCTTTTGTAATTTAAATCTGTAGTTCGCTTTCTCTTTATGAACCATTACTGTTTCCCCCGCTGGCCATTGGGACCAAAACCTAATTGTGCATATGTAGATCCTATTTCCAACGCTGTTAACTTTTTTTTCACTTGTTTTTAATACAACAAGAAGCACACAAAGATGTCACTCTCATTCTCACTCCATTTTCTCTCTTGGTAATAATCACAGAAACAAAGCACTTTTTTATCTTTTTCTTCTTCAAAAAAAGAGTTCAAACAACAAAATATAGTTCACATTTTGTACGCCGCTTAGATCCCAATTCCTTCACAGTTTCCTCACCTCATTGTGTCTGTCTGTTTGTGGTATCAAGTGTGGCTGCTCAAAAGGGTATGCCTGCATTTTAGCAAGCAATGGAGTCGAGAAAAGTTGGGTTTCCTGAGCAGTTTCTTTCTCCCAGAAGAAAGGTAGTTGCCGGCTTTGGTTTGGGTATTGCTGCTACCCTTATTGTATTTGTTGTGCTTTTCCTTAACAACTCTTTGAAGGCACCTGCGGGTTTGTTTCAAGGATTTAATATTGTTAATGTTAATTCTTCTCGTGCGGTTGGTTGGCCTTTTTACTTTTCAACTTCTGTATCAAATGGTTGTAGCAATACTAATAATAAGCAAGTGAATAGTTCTATGGGTTTGAAGAGCAAATCCCAAGAAGCAAATGTAAAAAGGAATCCAAAGCAAATGGAGAATTTGACAGAGAAGGTTGGAGATCAAACATTTGCTGTTAAAAGAGGAATTATTCAACAGATAACCCATGAAGCAAATGAATCCGTTGTTGCTAAAAGTGGAAACATTTCGGATTCTATTGTCAAAAAACCAGCTCGGCAGAATACCCGTTTGGCAAATTTTTCTGCGATACCAAGCAATGGAAACTTGCTTAGTGAAAAAGGACAGATTTGTCGGAATTGTAGCGTTGCTGTCAAGGAAGATTTGAATTCAAAGGAAACTATTGACAGTGAATCTGTAAATAATACTAGTGATGTGAATGGTAAGGTATCAGAAAATAGCACTGTTAACAATTTGTCAGGAGACGGAGGAAATTCAACTGAGAAAAACTATATCACTGTCTCTTATTACGATTCTCAACAGACGAAGATGCACGGCAGTTCTTTTGACAAATGTGATATTTTTGACGGTAGATGGGTGAAGGATATCTCGAAGCCATACTATCCTGCTGGTTCATGTCCTTATATTGATAGGGATTTTGATTGTCACCTTAATGGGAGACCAGACGATGGATTTATAAAATGGAAATGGAAGCCAAATGGGTGTGATATCCCCAGGTTAAATCTCTGTCCGATCTTTCTCGTGTTCTCTCTCGTTTTTTCAGTATATAGATTCCTTATGAAATTAGAAAATTTTGCATAGAGGTTTGGACTATTTAATTCTTGTTGAGTGCACTCATTGTTTCATCTCTCACTACTATTCCGTTGTCAATGAAAGTGGTTCAAAGGGCTTAATTGATAACAGCCTGCTGATATTGGTTATAATCTAATTTAATTGTTGATCATTTGTTTAAGTAGAGAAGAGCATAAAATAGGTTTCACTTTCTTTTTGCTTAAGTGGTATATCTAAACGCTTCTTAGGCTTTGTTTGGTATTAAGGCAGTTGTGTGATGAAAATTGATGTTACCACAAGGTTGATTTCAGAGCATAGCAGAATCATTACAATCCAAATAAAGCCTTAATTAAATTTGTTTAACTATAATCTCTTTGAACTGGATAAAAAGGCCAGGTATTTAAGTTGTTGATCAATGTTTGACTGAGATTGAATTTGTGACACTGGTAATGGGGGCTTTATTCCCGTGTTTAATTCTCAATAATGGGTTAGTAGACAAAGTTCATTGATGATTCTGTAATGGGACAGCCTCCATTTTTTATGCTGTGGTTTGAGTAAAAATATAGATGTTTCTCATGACTCTTTGTCCATTATTGATCTCATCCAGTTTGAATGCAACTGATTTTCTGGAGAGATTGAGAGGCAAGAAACTGGTATTTGTGGGAGATTCACTGAATAGGAACATGTGGGAGTCTCTCGTGTGCATCCTCCGTAATAGCATCAGAAACAAGAAAAGAGTCTATGAGATTTCTGGAAGGAGAGAATTCAAAAAGAAAGGTTTTTATGCTTTTAGATTTGAGGCAAGTTTCAGCAGAATCCTTCACTTACAATTATAAAAACTTTGTTTCACTGGCTAACAGGCAATTTTCCTGTCATTGTAGGACTACAATTGTACTGTAGATTTTGTTGGTTCTCCATTTCTTGTCAGAGAATCATTTTTTGTGACAAAAAATGGATCGTTTGAGACACTAAGATTGGATTTGATGGACCGTACAACCTCAATGTATCACGATGCCAATGTCATTGTCTTCAACACAGGTCATTGGTGGACCCATGAAAAAACTTCTAGAGGGTGAGTGCCATCAGTCTGTTTTTCATATTGTTGTCTGGCTTTCATGTATCACATTGTGTTCACCCCAAGAATTGGGATAGATAATGTCATTATTTGACAGAGATTTAGATGGAGAGCAAAGTCATGTACTACCCTGCTTCTCAAAGTTTTACATGACATTATACGTCGTTTCATTGAACAGTTTGCACTGCCGATTAAGTTACTGAATCATTTTTCTTTTTCCTTTTTGGCATTTTGTGGCTTCACAGAGAATATTATTACCAAGAAGGTAATCATGTGCACCCAAGACTGAAAGTATTAGAAGCATATAAAAGGGCACTTACCACCTGGGCCAGATGGGTTGACAAGAACATTGATAGTAATCGAACACAGGTGTTCTTCCGAGGATATTCGGTCAGCCATTTCAGGTATAACACTTTCTGCAGCTTCTTCTGTTTGCCTCACTTGTGATTGAACGCCCTGTGTGCTTTCCATTGTTTTGTTCTTTCAAATTTTATTCTTACTACTTTGCATGTTTGACGCTCTTTGATCTTCTTTGTGGACTGCATGCCTTATCTTACTTCTGAATAAACAATATTCATGTAATTTCCTGGATCTTTTGGGGTTGGGGTTAGGGGTGGCGGTGGGGGGTAGGTGGGGGATGAGGGATGATGTTGTATGTCGATGATAATTTAGTATATCATTCTCAGAGTATAAATTATTCATACGAGGATCATGGATATGGTAAATAGTATAATATAGGCTCCTTGATCATCTACTATGCGATGGCAAAAACGTAGCTGAAGCATTTTATGTTATCACAGAGGCGGCCAATGGAACTCGGGAGGACAGTGCCACCAAGAAACTGAGCCAATCTTCAATGAAACTTACTTAGTTAAGTACCCTTCAAAAATGAGAGCTTTGGAGTATGTGCTTAAAGGAATGAAAACTCCAATAGTGTATCTGAACATCAGTAGGCTTACGGATTACAGGAAAGATGGACACCCTTCCATATACAGGATGCAATACAGAACTGAAATAGAGCGAACGGCTGCTGAACATGCTCAAGATTGCAGTCATTGGTGCTTACCTGGAGTACCAGACACTTGGAATGAATTGTTATATGCTTCACTTTTGAAGGCTAGAAGGTGATCTTGGAAAACTTGAACTGACTTGTACACAAATTAGAGTCGCCTAATTTTTTGTGGTGGTATTGTGAATTTCAGATTTTTCAATTAAGCTCGTAATGGTATGTTGAGTTTGGGCAAAAAGGCAGATGTAGAGTTACAAATCAAATATGTATATATACGCTTCAATTTACAGATAATAAACGTGAAATTTCCCGTTTATTTGAATAGTGACGGAAAATGTGGCTCCGTTTTCGAATCGCCATTCTAGTTTGAGCTAGAAATTGCCAGGTTGGAGGCTGAAGATAACGTTAGCGGTTTTTTTTTTTTAAATAGATTTAAACTGACTTGGGTTTTAAATTACAGTTTGATACTACTTTTTGAAAACCTTGGTTGCATTATTTGCATATTGAGGTAACAGGAGGCTTCCCTGGGGAAAAATATAAGGAAATTAGTATGATAATATATTACTGCATTTGCACATGTACTGTAATAAAAGATTACTGCTATTTTCTCTCAAAAAAATATTGTTTACTCCCAAACCCAGTCCGATAACTGGAGCAAGAAAATGGATTTCTAGGTGTGTTATTGCTTGCTCCTCGCAAATTGGATATGGGAAAATGAAGAGCAAAATTTAAGTAAAAAATAGTATTATTAAATATTTTTAAAATTGAGCGAAACCTTCGTCTGCCTGGTCAAGGGGATGCGAGCTTATGTCCCGACAGTCTGTTAATACCGTATTAATGAAACCCGCTCAACCTTCAATTATTTCATGACAGAACACAAGTGGAAATGTCTACACAACACGAGAGAGAGAGAACGACGGGGAAACGATTATCCCATCACCATATTATTACAAACTGATCAGCAAACAAATCGTACTTGGCCGGTTTCCGCCTTCATATGTATACCGAGAGAGACTGAGAGAACACTAAATATTTTTAGTTTTATTTCATTTCCATGCAAGAAACAACATTCCTATTACAAGGAGTTTAGAAGAAAGCCATAACAAGACTCCATAACGGAGCCCATTGCCGTTTCGTGACTTGCCGGTTTGCCATGCATTAGCCAAAACCTCTGCCAGATTTCAAGGCTGATTCTTTCCGTGATCGATTTACTTAGCTGCTGACTAACAAAGGTAAAGGCTAAAGCACAAACAAACTGTAATTAGAATTTTGGAGGAGTGTGAGGAAGAGGATATGAGAATATCCCTTCTCTCCCTTCAAACCTCCATGCTTTGTTATCTAAGAGCCATGAAATGATTCTTGCCAGAAGACTTTCATGTCTATCACCTTCTAGAAACTGATAGATTGGCTTCTATGATATCCGATATCTAATGATGCTCTTATTAAAGCGAAGTGGAGAAGTTAGTGTCTAGCTATTCGCTTTAAATAGCTAATGAACAAATGGTGACTGGTGAATCGATATTACAACAGACATGAACTTCTCCTTTAATAAAAAAATCTCCATCAAAAGTTGCTCAAATGGGTATGATTGAAAAGCTTCCAATAATTTACATTTGTTCCCATTCAATGACTATCTTGCCCTTTGCCTAATAACCAGCCATTTTGAGAAATTAAACTTGATTATTTAATATACTTACGTCTGACTTGAGAGTTTGTAATACACAAAACTAGCCGCTGCATTGACTTATGAACTTGTGTTTGTAATAGATTAGAAAGTAATCTTGATCCATTACTAAAAGCTTTATTAATCGATCCATCAACCACTCTTCATTCAATAATCTACAACGATGAAAGGATATTAATGTAAATATATATAACCCAAAGGATAGGCAGCCAGGCAACCGAAGTTTGGATTGTTGGACTTTTGTATTTCGTCAGTGGATCCACTAACTCATGATCATCTGCAACTTTTATTCAACTCCAAATCTTTGTGATTTGTCCACTAATCCCGACTTTTGTGGGAGCCAACTGTCACAGTTTATAGGTTCAAGGTGAAAATTGTTAGAAATTAAGCTTGTTAGCCATTGACGTTTTTTGTCTTATTTATTTTGCTTAGAATATAGGATTCAAATCATTCTACAACACAACACAAAACTTCTTTCAAATATGTGATCATAACGAAATGGAAAAAATTCAAACAAGCATAGCTTAATTAGCCGAAGCCAAAGCCTTGTTGAACAACTACAATCTCCTTTCTTTGTTTTCTTCATCAATAGGATATTAAAGGCAATTTTATACTGTTCCCATTATCTAGAGGAAATGAATCGTGTCATCACACCTATGACCATCCGTTTTTAAGTCGAAAAAGTGAAGTTTATGGCTGGCTTTAATAACTTACAAATCATGCACCGTCAATATTTTCTTTTTCTGTCCTTTCTCTCTTTTTCAAGTATCTTCTAATATATTTCTTTGCCAAGTCTTCATCTTGATATATTTTACGAAAAAGGGAGGTGGTTCTCCCCCTCAGAAATGCACCCAATTGTAACTGTTAGACCATCCACTCCTTCCTGTATGCTTTTCAATTTTCATTTTAATTATTTGCTCGCATTTGCATGCCTTCACATTTGAGGAAACAAACAACGAAACATCACTTTAATGGCTTCCTTTTTTTTTTTTTTCCTTTCTTTGGAGAACATGAACACTAATAATCTAATATGCTGAATCATTTCTCCTTTACTCTCTCATAGTTGTTGATCCTCACATCATCATCATCTTCATCATATATATATATATATATACACACACATAAGCTAGGCCTTCCCGAAGTGACATATATAGTTGAATGATGAACTCTAGCCAACCCATTATTCTAAAAGAAGAATCCACTTATGGTAAGTAAGTTATATTTGGAGTCGGTGGAATGATGATATCATTCATTCCTATTCCTATTTGTTGAAGGACTGAAGAGACAAACAATAAAACAACTTGGTGTAATTGGAGTTGGAGACACCATATATATATATTCAGAATGAAAGATTCTAACGCCGGGAAATTTTCACTTTGTTTCACTTTCCCAGCTTGATTAACTGCAGAAACTAATGGCTAAATAAATATTATTCCTCTGTGAAAAAAAAAAAAAAAAAAATTGCACTTCTATATCTGTATCTCGAGCTTTCAACTCTGTGAAAATCTTATTATTATTTTTTATATTTAGATCATTTTAAATTTTGTTGTTTGCCTTTAAATCAGTTTATGTACGTAGTCCACGATTTGTTAAGTTACTCATTCAAATTTAAGGTAAGTTCTAATAATAATAATAATAATTGGTGGTCGATGTACCAATTACATAATCCAAAAAGAGTCAATTCTATTTTAATTTGTTTGTTTTGATGAATTGCTCAATAATTTGAGTTGGGTTAGATTGAAGTATGATCAATCTAAATCTAAATATTTTTTATTTGGTTGAAGTTAGTCCTAATCCAAGGCAAACTTAAAACAACCTGCACCATCCTATACTTTCAAATACAAATACAAATTCAATGTAAATCAACAAACTCTTTTTTTTTTCATAATAAATAACATTCGGCTGTGTTACATGTGATATAACTTTATTTACAATCTAAAATTTGAAATATTGATAATAATAACATAAAGAATAGAATATAGAACAATAAAATCAAACATAAAAGGTGAAATATAAAATTTAAAATTTGAAACGTAAACAAAATGGCAAATCTTTTAGATTCATATAGCAATGAGTCCAATGTATTGTGGCCTATAAATGTCGGAATCATAGTTGTTGATCTTCTACAGAACTCAATGACCTGACATTTGTTGTAAAACACCCGCATGGACTTAAGCTTCAGGGCCGAGGACTAAGTCCTAGGCCTTCGTTGTCTAACTTACTTTCACCTTCATTCCTTTATTATGAAGGGTAGATTTCGGAAAAGGTGGGTCTTCGTTAGATAATGTGGTTCCAAGAATACATAGGATGCGATGTATTTAGAAATTGGGCTCCATTAAACAAAAGGAGGTAGCAAATGGAGTCACTCTTTTGGATAGTGAGTCTAGTTCCAATTGTAAATACATCTCTTGCTTTGGTGCATGAGATAGTATTGCTACTATAATCGAAAAAAAAATATCTTATCTTATTTTATTTTGAATTAATAAAGAACAAAAAACAAAGCTCCTCGTTAAAATATAAGCTTATACTCTTTAGAAATTATTTAATTATATCTTGAATTAGGTCAAAAGATATATGGAATAGGAATGGGAATGAGAATGCCGTTCCTTCACACAATTAATAGATTAACAAATATAATAATCAATAATATTATTTGTGAGAGATAGACATGCACCAACTATATACTCCATCTACAAGTATGATGATATTCGTATTTTTTTTTCTCCCAGATTGCTATAGAAAAAGTTATCTTTGTCCAAAAATGTCGAAGAGAATCTTTTTTTTTTTTTCTTTTTTTTTTTCTCCTTTAGACCCGGAAGAAAATGCTTCATTTCTTCCTTCTCCCAGGATTCAGCGGCCGAAGAGCTGCTGCTGCTGGTTTTGGTTTGGTTTGGTTGGTAATTAATAAATAATTGAATTTATATTTTATAATCAAATATGAGGATAGCCGTTTAGATGTATCCCTGAAAATTAGTAATGCATGTATGATATCAAATAGTAAATGCTTAATTTGATATAAATTCTTGTACATACTATTCATACAAATTGTTATAATAATATTATGTTATTAGTACATATTTAATATGCATATTTTTTTCTCTCCCTCCTCCCAAATCGACCCCCCAACCAAAAAATATGTCATGATAATATAAAATTATTGCATGAATATATAGAAATAAGTTTGTATATATAATAATATTTAATATCTAAGATTAGAAAATTAAAGAAGGTCAAACTTTTTATAGAAAGAAAGCTAGTGCCTTTTTATCTTGCTTAAAAAATAAAAAGATTTCCGTCCTCCTTGTGATGCTAAAAATGTAAACAAAAACAACTTAAGCATTAGACCTTTGACCATTCTGGATCCAAGTTAAAGTTATCTCATCCAATGATCAGCTTCAGAATCAACCAAAACAATCTTGAATCCGATTGCATTGCTGGGCAAAAGTCAAGAAAAACGAACAGAAGATCAGCCATTAACTTTACTGATTCCTTGCTTTCTTACAAAAATTCTAAAATAAGTTTAAAAGACTCAGCACTCAAAAACAATTGCAGAACTTTGGTATTAAGCTATGATGATAGATATGGTCGGGTATTCCAAGCATTTTGTACGTGGCCTCAATGAGCCAATACCTTCAAAACGTGTAAAATTTTTAAAACGAAAAGCACAAACATTTTGTCTGGTTGAGGTATCTTTAATCTCATCTCATCATGATAAGAAGAAAAAATTTTGAACTTTCTAGGGTTTTTACTTTTCTTCAATCAAACGTGGCTTAAGATGAATCGTAATATGTGCTTAATTAATCAATAAAAGAAGTCAATTAGTATAAAAATTTAGTTAATTACTTCTATCTTCACATGGGTATCTCTCGAAAATGTTATTAAATAAATGGTTCGGTGCAACGTATGTGTGTTTGACTTTGTAAAAAAATGCCCATTTAAGGTTGTGGTGGGGTGAACTTTTTCTTTGCCTTACAAGAACTCAACTCAATTTGACTAATTGATGACCAAATTTGTCCTCATAATTAGGGTGTTTTAAATAAACACGTGTTAATATTTCATTCCTTAGGTAAATAAACTTACTTTCCATTGTCTAACGTTTAGTTAATTAAATGAGTAGACCAATGAATTCGCTTTAGGTTTAGCCAATAATACAAATCACATCCATAATGAAATTTGTATGGCTAGCGATGCCAGAGAGTTTCGACATGTTGAAATAAGAGCCCGATTCCGTGGAAAAAGGGAAAGGAATTCGTTGAAGTTTGATGGAAAAGGAAACCAAGTTGAGTGCAAGGAAATTCGTGCATGCTGGGACTTTTCTGTGATGAAGAAAAACAAGTAACATGGACTACATGATCATGGCTTTCATATGCACACACAAGATGCAAACTTTCAGATATTTGGAGCAATGTTAATTCTGATTGTAATTTCAATATAATAAACATAGTATCGCAGTCAGCAGACGATTTCCATGGCGCCATTTCTGGACCATACTTTGGAGGAAAGTATGATTTTATACATCGAGAATGACAAATTCTATTAATTATTTTTTTAAATAACATTTATTCCTATCAAAAAATTTGTAATAAAATTTTTTTATAATTTTTTAAAATTTCACTGATCATTTTATTATAATATTTATGATAAATATTTTCTATATTTAAAAAAATTTGAGATAAATACCCTATAATTTAAGAAAAAGACAAGAATCTTTTTTTAAAAATAAAAATATATATTTTTATTATATAAATCTTTAACTTTTATTATATGAATTTCTAAACTAAAATAATTAATTTTTTTAAAAAAATTAAGTTTAATTTATAATTTTAATACTTTAATTTATAATATTTTATAATAAAAAATTTATAAATTAATTTTTAAAATTAAATTTAAAATATTTTTATCATATATTTATAAAAATTTATGAATTTATTTTTATTTCATAATTAAATTTATAAATATTTTTTTATTTTTAAAAATTAAATAAAAGTAATTTAAATATTTTATATGAATTATTGAATGATTATAATACTTTATATTATAAACAATTTAATTTATAATTTTATATTCATAAGCACTTATCAAAAATTTATTAACTATAAATATAAAATTATAAATTATAATTTTTTATTTTATCATATTTTATACTGATAAAATTTATAAATAAATTTTAAAAATTAAATATAAAATATTTTTATTTATAATTATAAAATTTTATGAATTTATTTTTATTTTCTAATTTATATTTTTAGAGAATTTATTTATTTTTATTTTTAAAAATTAAGTAAAAATAATTTATATAATTTATTTAAATTATTGAACAATTATAATAATTTATACTATAAAAAATAAATCTATAATTTTATATTTATAAACACTTAAAATTTTATCAAATATAAATATAAATTTATAAATTTAATTTTTTATTTTATAATATTTCACACAAAAGTAATTTATAATTTAATTTTTAAAAGTTAAATTTAAATTATTTTTATTCTATATTCATAAAAATTTATAAATTTATTTTAATTTTATAATTTAAATTTTTTTAAATTTTATTTTGTTTTCATTTCTAATAATTAACCAAAAGTAATTTAAATATTTTTATTTAAATCATTGAATAACTATAATATTTTATACTTTAAAAAGATTAATTTATAATTTTATATTTATAAATATTATTAAATAAATTTATTAAATTTAAATTTAAAATTATAAAATAAATTCATAAATGTTTATGAATATAAAATGAAGATATTTTAAATTTAATTTTTAAAAATTAAATTATAAATTTTTACTATAAAGTATTATAAAATAAAAAATTAATTTATAATTTTATATTTATATTTAATAAATTTTTTCAAAAGTATTAATGAATATAAAATTATAAATTAAATTTTTTATAGTATAAAATATTATAGTTATTTAATACTTTAAATAAAATATTTAAATTATTTTTATTTAATTTTTTAAAAAATAAAATTTTTATGAATTTAAATTATAAAATAAAAATAAATTCATACATTTTTATGAATATAAAATAAAAATATTTTAAATTTAATTTTTAAAAATTAATTTATAAATTTTTTCAGTATAAAATATTATAAATTAAAGTATTAAAATATCTTTAAAAAATTAATTATTTCTGTTTAAAAATTTATAGGCTAAAAATATATTTTTTTATATTTTTCTTATTTTATAAATATTATAATAAAAAATAAATAATATTTAAAAAATTATTAAAAAATATTTATCATAAATTTTCTAACAAAAATATAGCATTATTTCAAAAACTACGAGAACTCTCTCGTATTATTTATTACGTAATAGCAAAGTTGACAAACAAATACAAACACGTGCACATGGAACGAGAAACTTTCAACACTCACATACAGATTAACTAATTAAGAAATTGATCTACTGTTTTTCATTTGACATTGCACCGCATAATAGATATGGATTCTTCTTGATAACATAATTAATTATAGAACAAGGTCAAGGCAGATTGACTGAGCTCCATCCGGGGTTGGTGTCTTTTGGGAAATGTGTGTTGCCAATTCATCACAGCTAATCATGAATAACTTTTAAATTTATTTTCAAAGTTATAGAAGAGCAAATAGAAAGCTAGTCATTGGTGGGCGCTGCCGGTCCTTGACTCTTGAGAAATGAATATCTATATAACGTAGCAGAAGAGGAGCTTCGTCTGAGCGCCATATGACCATGTTCTATAGTTTTGTTTTGCCAATTTTCATTTACAATTTTTCCCGTTTCTATTTGCTTGCGCCATTTTTCTCTATTCGATTTTGCTGATGATACAACAGATACCACAGTAGATGCTGCAGTCCTGATAAATTTGGTTTCATTAGTTGGCGGGTTATCAAGCTGTTTTCCCTGGTACGTTTAAACTTTCAATTTAAGTGTCGGAAATTTTATTTTATGGTATTTGCCCGTCTGCTTGGTTGTTTAATCGTGAAACCAGAGATGTTAGGGTACCTCGTATGTGTATGATAAACTTAAATTCTCGAATGTTTCGTCCGTCTGATTGTTCTGATAAAGTGCACTGTGCGCTTTGATGATCATTTAAGAGTACATATTAAATTTAAAAGTAAAATGAAAGAGTATTGTCAGAGGTCAAAAGCTATTGTTGTTTTCTATGTGAAAAGGGGTTTGAGGGGGTTTTGCTTTTTGACAGTTTGATTATCCACCAACAATTGATGAGTCAATCAATCAATCAAATCAAATCAAATCAACTAGACACAAGCATAACAGTTGCTTGCAAGCAAGCTCAAGCAATAGATATGATATCATATCTGATATATCTGATAATGCATACGAAGGCCAAAAATTGTTCAAAGCTGAGATGAAGATGATAATGCATTCGCCACTTCCGTCTATGGTTGTATATGTGATGTCGTTACACTGAAAGTTCTAGGCTACTTTCAATTGGAGAATCCTGGCCTTGACCGGATTGGAATTTAGTCGACTTCTCTTGCACAGATAAATTAATTAAGTTTTTAGATTGTGCTTAATTTGATGGATCGAGAAATCACAAATAATATGATATAAGCTATAATATGCTTCTTGAATTGAAAATTTATTAGTGTTTTAGTAAACAATCCAATTGATTTCCTTTCCAATTATAGTATGATTGAAACATTCTTCTGTAGTCATTGATCCACTAATATTTTAAGGGACTTGCTTCAATGATTTTGCTCCCTTGCGTGCTGGGTTTGAATAATTAATAAACTAAGAATTTATGTATAACAGCATATTGTAACATAAACATAAGTTGGGTATAATATAATAAGAATGTGTTATGGATTGTAAATTCAGATGACCAGATCACGTGTAAAATAGATTGTATAGCTTATATACATAGGATGTTCTTATAACGTGATAGGTGATTTATATGGTATTATTATAAATAAATTAGATTCTTAACGCAACTTGAATATCATAAATACAATTTGATTGAATAATTTATAGGATTTGGTTGTGTAGGTCGTCGTATACATGTTTTTTTAAAATATTTGGTATACTTAATTACATATTAAAAATTAAATAAAAAATAACATAAGTAAAATATATATAAATAAAATTATTTATTTTATAAATTTGTATAAAATATAGGTAAAAAAATAAATAAAAAATTATATACTATTATTAGAAAAACCAAACATTTGCTTCAATACAAAAGTGGTTTCTTGTCTTAATGAATTTGTTGGCCGAATCTTATAATCTATTGAGTTGGCAATGCATATGGATCCGCCCAACTCCTTTTAGTTTATTTCCCACATCTAGAATTCTAGAGAACCCCCAAGCCACAAAGCATGTGGTTTGAACATTATGTTTATGTACTATTATTATATCACCAACATCTTCTTTTCTAACTTTACAACCTAGAAGGTATCATACGTTCTATTACAAAATACATGTGACAAGGACTAGTGATCAACTTATCAATTGGTTCAATTAATGATAGACGCAAGTTTAATTTAATAAGGAGCATTACCATTTAGGTTGAAAAGAATGACAGATTATAATAATTATTATTATTAATAAAATTATATGTTTGTTGTGTTATATAGCTTAATATTAGGGAAAATTAAATACAATCCAACTTAATTTTCGTTCACGGACATCTCTGTAAATGTAAAACTTAATTAAAGAAACTTTACAACGAAAGTGAAAAACATTAAATTTTTGTCTTAAACATTGATTGCAAAAGCCAAATCAAATTATATGATTAGATAAAAATGTCAAATCTATTTATTGTCTTTATTCCAAGAATTTCTTTTTATATTCTAACAGTAATAGTATGCACTAAACCTCATATTCTTATTAACTATTTATAAATGTTATTAGAATCTTTTTATAAAAGAAGATTGGATTTGATGATGGACGGTTCAGATTAGGTAATCCCAGTTGGGCATACATTGTTTTGGCATCTTCTAGAACTACTTACATGCGAGTTCCGCATGTGATAATGTCATGTCCACCAATCCTGTTTTATTTTGAAGAGAAACAGCGAAGAGTCCGGGGCCCACATGGTATCAAACAAATTCTTCTTCACCGTTTGATCTCGGTAAAATTCAAGTAATCTACGGCTCAAAATGCCTTTCGACCTAGCACTCGCGTAGAAAGTTCTAGCTTTAAATATGCATATGCCTAGAATTACCAGACGGGGTAGTTCATGAATTGTGATTTATGACAGGGTAAAATATCTCGAAAAATCTTTTTTTTTTTTAATTATTTATTTACGTTATTTTCTTTATTTTCCATTATAATTATTATTAATACTCATTTAATTAAAAATATTTAAAAATTAAATATATTAAATTATTTTTATTTTTAGTGAAATTTGCAAATTAAACTAGTTGATAGGATACGCGATTAGTTTCAACGCGCACTCTTACAACAAGTGGCGCATTTTTGGTGTTTTAATTTATTTCAAGTTTTTTAGTAATTAATTTAACAAATAAAAAATACTTTTAAACATCGAATTTCTTAAAAAATAAAAAAATATAGCACCAAAATATTACGAGTTTATTGGAGTAGCTAACAGTTATATTTTAATACACAAAATTATCGAATCGTCTCAAATTTATAAAATTCTATACTACGTACTGTTACTAAACATTTTAACCATGGTAATTAAATTATTAAAATACATATTAAAAATAAAATGAATTATTAAATTTAAAAATATAAAAATTATCTTAAAAAGACATAAATAACCCAAGAAGAACCAGTAGTAAATATATTGACTTGCTTAAATTTATCTATAATTTATTATTTTTTACTTTTTAAAAAATATTATTTATTAAAAAAATTATAATATTTATAAAAATTACTTGATTTTATTTTTAAAAAAGTCACTTTTTACTAAAATTATTTTATTTAATTTTTAACCTTTTACGTATTTACGATATATTTAAGTAATTACTCTTAAATATTTTCAAAATTTTATAAATTTAATAAGAATATAATTAAAATAATTTATTATAAAAGTTTAATAATATTAAGCATATTTTAAGAAAGCTAAAAAAGTAACCTTTTCCTTATTTCTGATTTTTGACTTATTTTAAGATAAAAGTTATTTTTTTTAAAGTCAAATCAAGTAAATTTTAATATAACTTTTAAATTATTAGAAGAAGTAACTCATTTTTAGGTGAATTCAAATAAGGCCAAAGTAATGTCATCAAATTATATTATTGTTATACATGAGTGATTAATAAGTAATAAATTAAAAAAATAAAATACATGCACATTTTTATAATTTAATCAATTTTATATATTTATTCTATTATTATTGAAAGTTTTCACAAATTTTGTAAGTCATTATTTTAATTGATAAATTTTGATAAAAATAAAAGTAATTTGATACACTTTGACTTTAATAATTATAATTAAAAATTACTCAAATTAATAATTTTTTAATAAATTAGACTGTGTATAAGTATTTTTAATACTAGTGAGAGTAAATTATATATTTAATTAAATATCATATATTTATATGTTTTTTTAAATAAAATTATAATAACAAATAAATCTTAATTTCACGTATACAAAATTTATTTGTGAAAAAAATTTTTAAAAATTAGATAAACTTTGATTGATACAGTACACTAAATTTTAGAAGATGGTAGAATCTAATATCATTATATGTTAATCAGAAAATAAGTGAAATATACTATATTTATAATTTTATTTTTAAAAATTAAGTGAAAACTAATAATTTTTTTTTTTAATTGCACACATTTAATTTTCACTCTATTTTACATACATTATCAAATTTGAATACAGTAAAAGTTAGGAGCGAATATTTTCAAATTAATTTAATCTAAATTAATACGAAACGCTTTGCATCAAGCTAAAATATTTTTGAATCAATTTACGTATTAATATTTTTTAAATTATTATTTGCAATTTGTATTTTGAATTAAATTAATTATAAATTATAAAATTATAAATTAAATCGCTTAACATTATTTTATAAAAATTATTATTATTATTATTATTATTATTATTTGTCATCTTAAGTTATGTAATACTCACTTCGTCTCATTTTTTCCTAAGCGTTGATAAAAAAATTATAAATTAATGGTAATAAATTATTACATCACTAACATTATATAAAGTGCAAACTACGAGTATAAATTATTTCAAACCTCAATTTATAATTTAAATTAGATTAATTTATGATATTTTAATGAATTAAGTGAAATTAATTTAAAATTTTATTTTAAATTAATACAAATTTTACATTGTCACGCCTAACAAAAAGTATTCAATAAGCACTAAACTTTAGGCGTAACCTAAAATAAAAGAAAAGAAAAAAAGAAAAACAATATGAAACATGTAGAATCTCGTCCCTTTACCAAATGACATATTTTATTCTCTCTTTAGGGAAAGAAGAATCAATGTTTCGGTTTAGCCAAAACTAAAACAGCACGTATCACTTCACGATATCCAGATTCTAGTTCTCTTTCTGTCTATACCAATTTCTTAGATTGTTTGATGTATGAATTCAATGACTTTCGAGAGTGGTTCGTAGATACAACCGAAAAGCAGCGTATCTCAGCTTTCAATTAAATCCAATAAATATGATATCGATAAAGAGTAGGGCGTTCGGACCTATCACCTATCCGACAGCCAGAATCGTGTCGGCCATCGTTAAAAGGCGTGTGATTGTGAGTGTTAGATTGTTATGGAGAATAGAACATGCAATATACCAGCCTTTTAATACTTCTAAATTTTTTTTAGATTCATCGCCTTAATTAACTGCTGACTAGGATCATATGAGTCATGGTACAATCAAGGGATTGCACCGTGGAATGGAAACGTGGGTACTATACTTTTTCTAATGTCAATAGTTAAATGGCATTTGACTATTGTATTTTACATTTAATTACTCGAATCAAATATATATACTGACTTGTAAAACTTGCTTTGTAGTAAGGTAATATTTTTTTTACTGGTTTGATAGAAATATTTTAAGTCGTTGAAGATTCAAATAAAAATTATATGAATGTGATGGGATTAAAAATTAATAAAGATGAAATTAAAACCTTGTATTATACTAAATATTAGATTTTAAAGTCAAATAAATTCACTTAAAATAGATTGACATAGATTTAACTGCCAAATTATACAGATTTGATTGTTGGGATGGGAATATTATAGTTGATTGTTGTTTAAATTAATCATATAAAAGAATATATAAGACTTTTAATATATAATTTTAACTATGATATCATGTAGCTAAAAGTATATGTTATTAGGTATTATTAGGTTAAGTTTAATAATTGCTACTTGGCAAAATAAGAAATGTTTTAACAATTAAAAATAAATACTCATTGAAAATTTGGAATTATGCAAGATGTTAAACGGGCCCTTAACCAATTTTAATTTTGATGGTTGTTTTTTTCTTTTCCTCTCTTCTTCTTCTTCTTCTTCTTATTACCTTTAATCATAATTCGAAAAATAAAAAATAAAAATAAAAAACGATGGTCTCGAGGAAATTAAAGTTGTCAAACAATCTTAACAAGCACTTTTAGCCACATGATTTTTCTTTTTAAGAAAAACGTAAAAATTTATGCATAAAGTTGACTTAAAAAACATAAACAAAAGTAAATGTGATTGGTGAGGGGGGAACATTAACCTATAGCGTTATTAGACAGAGGAGACATAACTTAACCTTCGTCTCATTCCCGAAACCGTATTTTCAAGTTAAATGAATTCTTTCATAATAGATAACAAGAATTAAATATTCGACTCAAACAAAATTCAAGAAAATTTGTCCGAAAATGTGGGCGTGCCCATGTAGGCATTTGTAGATGTACGACTTTTATGAATTCCGTACTGAAGGGTTCTTCTTTTTTTTTTTTTTTTGAGATAGAGTTTGTACCTCTCTCCCTGTTTTTCCCTTCGTGTTTGTCGTTATCATTGTCATTTTTCCGGAGAGAAGAAATGCATTAAGCATATTCAATTAAGAACAACCATTTGCTGTTAATAATTTATAAAAAAAATTAATAACGGAAGGTTAATTGACGGAATTAAGCTATAATTTTAAATGAAAATAATGTAGGGTTCTAGGAACTGAGAGCTTACTGTTTAGGTCATAGTTTGATGATGCAATGGCTATACCCTTATTATTTAGCGTGCACAGTCAACGTCTATGCGAAAATAGATCTCCTAGGAGATCCGATAATTTCGATGCTAATGAAGTTCGCTGGTTCTTACTAGAGCTAGGTTAAGTTAAAAAGAAAAAAAAAAAAAAAATTTGACTCTATATAAATTTTAATTTAAAAATAAGAATAATAAAAAAAAAATTACGTATGAGTTTAAAAATTATTATAAAATTATTACATCACATTTAAATTTATTGTGTACAAATTATAATCTAAATAATTATTATATAAACTTAAATTTATAGACAATTATTATATAATAACTTATTATTTAATATTAATATATAAGATAAATATTAATTTTTTATTTTTTAATAATTATATGTATAAAAATTTTAAAAAATATATCATCAACTATTACAAATACTAACACCCTTCTGTTATAAAAGGGATCAGACATAATATTTATTAATATATTTATTTCACATCGGTATTTATATATTTTCTCTATTTTTCACCTACAATTCATTTCTTTTTCATTTAGATCATCACATTTAACTTTTGAATAGTAATTTATAAGCTGAAAGTCGACATTACTCTTAACTTAGTTTTCTATGTTTTCAGGCAACCAACAAATAATTATCATTGAAACTTTATCAACTCGAAACAAATTTTTTTAGTGTTGCAATACCCAAAACAAGATAATATTTGTGCAGTAATTGAAATTTTTTTTTTAAAAAGTTTTAGGTATAATAATTCATGTCATGAAAATAAACAAAATCTTCTAATTAACTTATCAATGATATCTCATCAAAGCACTTGATGAGTTAAATATAATAGATAACAATCGTAATCGCCACTCTCAAAGATTTCGGATAAACAGGAAGAGGAGTCTTATTGTCGCTGTAAACTTGACCTAAGCGGTTGAGTCACCTAGTAAAAATAACTTGTAAACTAATATAGTTGCTTATCTAATAAATAAAATAACTACAAGAATCGATAAATTGGAGTGTCATTCAGGTGTTGGCTACATCAAAAACATTTGGGATGCTGCCCTAACAACTAAATCCCATTCACCTCCACAAAGAATCACATGTTCTTTTATTTAAATAATTTTCTTTCACTATACTTGGTATATTGAGTTAGACTTGTAGATAATACCACCTAGGTAATTTTTTCTCAATGTGTAGATATACTATCTCATTCACTAAAGGTTTATCGTCAAAATAAAGTTGCCATAACAAGTATATCTTAACCAAAATAGATAAGCCATTGAGAATGAGCTGATGTAGTGGAATCTTAAAGTACTCCAAAAGTTGAACGGAGAATGGTTGGAGTAAAAGTTTGACTATAGCCAAAAGTAATTCTTTATTAAAAGTCATCTTTTAGGGTGGGGGATTTGAAATTCAAACGATCTCGATGGCGTGCAAAAGCATGAAGCAAGTGCTAATTATCGATCGAGAAAAAGTTGTAAATTTTTACGAAAATTTAATTTTTGTAAAAATTTGAGGGACTTGTATTGAAAATAAAAATTAGGGTTACTATTTTAATCAAAGTTTAACGATATAGTAGCTAAACACTTAGCATTCGGAGTGCGAAGTTGACCTTCGATGAGGACAAACCCCTTAGATGACTTGATAATCTCGACATCAATAGAATCGCTCCACACTTATTAGAATTAGTAGTAGGTTAAAAAAAAGAACATCAATCTTGAGAAGACTTCAACTTAGAGATGGAGGCAATAAGAAAGGGCTATATATGAATTTTGAAATTATTATAAAATTATTTTATGACATTAAAAGTTATTGTGTATAAGTCATAACTTAAGTAATTATTAAATTAATTTAAATCTATAAATAATAATTACACAATAATTTATTATTTGTTGTCAACACGCAATTTGTTTAATAAATATTGACTCATTATTCTTCGATAATCATAAGTGCAAAAATTTAAAAAGACACGTGATTAATTACTATAAATATTTATAACTTTTTATTATAAAAAGCATAAGACATAATATTTATTAATATATTTATCTTTTTCTGTCTTTATATATTTTTTCCCTCTAAGTTATAGTTTATCTCATCCTTTTTGAAACTCCTATGCCTGATTTGGACATATCAAAATATCAATATTATTTATGATATATTTTTATGTATTTTTAGGTGATTGATAAATAATTATTATTGAAAATTTATTGTTTTGAGGCGCATTTTGCCGATCCCATTAATAGTTAAGTTGAGACAAAATTTGTACGGTATTCAAACTGTTCTTTTCGAAAAATTTTTGATATCAACTATTGATTATTTGCTGTCAATAATTGATAAAAAAATTAATAACATGAAGTTAATTAAAGGAATTAAAATATAACTTTAAAAGAAAATCCATAAAAATAAAATATTTAAATTACAAAAATTTATAGGTCTGTATTTTAATAAATGGATAAAGAAAAAAAATTATTCCCGTCAATTCAAAATGGATCCCGTACTGTTAGGAAATGAGTGATTTGACCTTGTAGAGAAAAATGGTGGTTATGAATTGAAAGGCCAAATGCTTTTCGTTTGCTGTTTATTGTGGATGTGGATGGCATTTGGGTGGAAAATAGGGTAAAATATTATTTTTGTTCCGTTTTTTTTCGGTTTAATATTTTATTATTTTTTGAAATTATTTAAAAATTTTGCTTTTTAATTTTTCTTTAAAAAAGGTTAAAATTAAAATAAATTAAATTTTATAATAATTTATGAAAGTAAAACTGATAAGTGGTCGAGTATTGAATAATTTTTAAAAGGAAATGAAATAATAGAGCAAATTAAACACCCAGAGACAAAAAAATTAGGATTTTCAACTTAATACTAAATTTTTTTATTTATTATTTATTTTGTTTAGAGGTTATCATTTCTAATTTAAATTAATTTAAAATAAAATTTTAAATTAAATCAAATATTATAATTTAAATTTTAAATACTTTAATTTAATTAAATAATATATCATAAATCACAACTAATTCAAATCACTTAAAGTGGTTTGAAGGGTTCGAATTTATGATTTGAACTTTGAATTTAAATTAAAATAATTTATTAATTTAAACTAAATTCAAAAAAAATAAAATTTTAAGCATTAGTTTACTTTATGATCTAATTTCAAATTGTTAAATTTATTATTTTATTATACAATACTAATAAAATAATTAATATATTTTTTTATCATATAATGTAAATATTATCATACAATAATAACAAGCAAATATAATATTCATTTAAATAGTTTAGTTTGGATATTTGTCATTTGAAATTAACCTAATTTATAATTTAAGCCGATAATAATAATTTATAAAATATAAATATAGTGATTGGTCTTATATTTTTTCAAACTAGTTTAAACTCGTCTAATTACTTTAATTGGGTTAATTTAGATTTGCCCCCTAATTATATATGGCATAAACTAACATCATTTGATTTTACAATGGCAAAATAATTGAATTGTCAAAGACTTTTCAAGAAATAAAATTAAAATATTGTTAAGAATATAAATTAATTATAAAAATAAATAAAACAAAATTCTGTTACTGTTATATATTTTATTTTTGTGAACATTTTTTTATTTTTTTAAAAATATAAATATACAATAACATATTATTATTATTATTATTATTATTATTATTATTATTATTATTATTATATCAATTTATAAATTTTTTTTATGTATCTAACTTTATATAATAATCAAATATTTTATATTTTTAATAAAATAAAAAATCATAGGAAATAAAATATAAAAAATAGAGAAAAACAAATACACTTACTATTTCTCGAAATGACAAAATACCTCTTACTCTATTTTTTATAACAAAATTTACTTTAAAATTTAAAAATTATGATAAATACTCTTAAAATATTATTATTATCTTATTTTAAGATAAAATTATTATTATACATCTATTTTAAATGTGAAAAGTGCTAATTTTAGGATGAAATTATTATTATACTCTTATTTTAAGCATAAAAAATATTTTAATTTTTATAAAAAAATATTAAAATTATATTATTATCCTTAATTCTTTAATATTTTTGATGCAAGATTGAATTTGAAGAAAGTATTTGTCGCAGTATTTAAATTTAAAAGCTTTTTTTTTTTTTTATCATAACTTTCAATTTTATTAGAAAGAATATTTGTTATTTTACGAGTATATATCATTTCTTTTAATGTATATATATACACACACACACACACACACAGAGACAGAATATGCTGTAATAATTTAATATTATTATTAATTGATTTGTTTGAATAAAGTGTGTCCAGAGTTTTTGTATGATTTTTCTTCTAATATTAATAGTATTATTAGTTAAAATAAGTGTATCGAATACTTCAATGATCATAGCATTCTTAAAATTAAGCAAAAATATAATAATTACGAATCCATCGTAAGGCTTCCACAAGACTGCTCCATGTTTTTGGTCTCTTTATGCGTATACTTTATCCAAAAAGCGGTGGAAAAAAGAAATTAATATTTGTGAAAATACTACCAGCAAGCGGGTAATGGCACCTGTTTCTATAAATGAGACATCCATTTCAAAATGGTCAACTCGTGTGGTAGGGGTAACATAACTTAGCGTAAATAATTAGTTCTATTATGTTTTAAAACCAATAATAAATTTCAAATAAAAAAAAATCAATAATAAAACAATTAATTATTAAATTAAAAAAAGAAAAAAAATGATTAACATAAGTACAGAACAAAAGAGCCTCTACAGCAACACAACATAGCACAGCGTTTCCATCTTTTGTTTTTCGCCAGAAATCACACTCCCCAAGACCACTACCAGTTCATCTCTGTCACTCCAATTCCAGCAAATCCAATCTTCCAGTTAAAACGAAAATTTATTTAAAATATCATGATCTTCTTACAATAAATAGAAAAAAGAAAAAAAAAAAAAAGAAAAGGAAAGAGCAGCTGCTATTACCCAGCCAGATCATTTTTGTAGCTGTTGCTTGTTTGCTTGCGTTAATCATTTGGTTTTTGTTTTTTCACAAGGCAAGGGCAGAGAAAATCTTTATTTTCATGGATGAAATGTGTGGATTTAACTCAAATGGAGAGTACCCGGATAAGTCATGGATGTCACCGGAGAATCTCATATTTCCTTCTCATGACTATTCGACTCTTCTTTGCCCGGGTCGGATGCCCACGTTGGGATCCGACGAGTTGTTATCAGCTGCCTCTGCTATATCGGAAGCGGCTCCAATGAATACGCCGGAGATTCAACCAGAAGAGGATATGTCTAGTGTCATCAAAGCAAAAATCGCTTCTCACCCTTGTTATCCAAGGCTTCTCGAAGCTTATATAGATTGCCAAAAGGTGAAATCATTAGTAGAACTCTCTTAATTTCTTACCATAGAGTCTGGCGCCGGTGAAAACAAGCTAGTAAATAGGCGATATGGAAGATTTGTTTTTTCTTTTTCTGAGGGAGAGTTTGAATTGGAGGTCTTTTTCTCGTTTTCCTTCTTTTCTCGTCATAAATTTGATTTGTTTCGCCTCTGCTGTAAAGTTATTCATGTGTCAGTCTTGGTCATGTACGCAGGAGCCAGAAGAGGAAAATTGAAGTACTCTTCATTTCCTTCGTGCTTTAAATTCCTTCCAACCTAATGACCGTTTCATTATATTTCTGATGCTTGACAGAAACTCTCTTTTTCACAGTTTGCTTGGAGTTTGAGCTTTAACCTGCGTGCTTTGTGGAGGATTTCTCTTTTTTCTTTCCCCGTCTTGATCTCTAAGATCTAGGATTTCAAATCTATTTTTTTCTCTGGAAAAAGTCGAACATATTTTTTTAGCTTCGTTCAGAAAACTGTCCGATAGAAAAGGCTTTAGGTGAAAACAAAGGGTTGATCACCTTGTTGAATCGTACATGATACATGAAAACTTTCATTCTCTGGGTCGAAAACCTTTAAAAAGTTTTTAATTAACAGCCACAACTCCGTAATTTATGTAAAATAAGTTTGTTGTTGCGTTCTATTTTTATATATTATTCCTCCTCCCTCTTCGCTTCAGCTCTCAGCTTTCCAATTTGATGGATTTCTAGGTTGGAGCACCTCCAGAAATAGCATATTTGTTGGATGAAATCCGGCGAGAAAGCGATTTCAAGCGAGAGATTGTGCCCTTGTGCTGGGGAGATGATCCTGAACTTGACGAGTTCATGGTTTTTACTTGACAACTCTTTCTTTTTCTTGTCTCTTGCAGTAGCTGTACATCTCATTAAATTTTCCTTGTTTTTCTACATATATAGGAAACCTACTGTGACATGTTGGTCAAGCATAAATCTGATCTCGCAAGGCCTTTTGATGAAGCAACAACCTTTTTGAACAAAGTTGAAATGCAGCTTCGCAATCTCTGCACTAGTGCCTCCGTTAGAAGCCTTTCTGGTCAGTCTCTCTTTCTCTCTCTGATGTTTTAATGGTGTTTTTAAAATAAATCGTTTCTTTTCTTCTTATGAAGATCCATTGATTTCTGCGCTAGATACAGTGTTATTTAAACTATTTTAATATGCGTGATTCCATTATCTGCACCAGCTACATGAACATGCCTAAAAGCAAAAGAAACAAAATCATCTCTAGCAAGGGAACCACCAAAATATCATCAAAGAGAGCAGCAGGCAAATTTTCCTTTTGTTGTTCATGGTGTACGATAGCGTGAATAATGGCTCACGATAGCGTATGAATATACAAGACGTGACAACCATTGCTGTCCTAGTCTTAGTTTCTAGCTCTATCCATCTTTTTTTTTCCCCGTATGTTCAAAGTACCCACTAATTGAGAACAGTAGTAATACTCAAAAGAATAATCAACGGTTTCAGGTATGACACATAAAAACAACCAAAACCCTAGAGACGAAAGAGACCCTTGTCTTAGATTAGCGACTGTTTCTCTCTCCACTGTCACTCGCGTGGTTTTATAGTCTGAAAAATGGTTTATTTTGTGCATAGTAGGTGCGGTTATCATTGAGTGTTTTCATCTCTCCTTGTTTATTCATGAAAGGTTAAGCATAAAAGGTCAAGGTTTCTGCAGTAATGGACATTGCAACAGTGTTCTTATTTCCTTCGTTTCTATTGTCTTCAGTTCATTTTATTTTTAACCTGAGTTTTGCCACTCCTCTTTTTTCTTTTATTTATTTCTTTTAATACCCTTTTCTGCTTGCATCAAAGTGAAACCTTTAGGCGTTAGGGATTCTGATTTTGACGTTTAGGAGGTTCAGTGATGACATACTAAATAGTGTTTGCGATTGTTCGATTACCATGATCTTGCAATTTATTTCTGAAAACTACCAAAACGCTGGAGAAATCTAGGCAATGCTTGTTACTCCAATGGTTTCTATTCTCAATTTCCCTAGTTTGCTTATCATAAATCAACTTGGAGTAGGATAATTTTCTTTCCCTTTGATATTTTGAACATAAAATATATATGTAATGCTTTAACATGATACTGGGTATGGAAGTCCTACCATGAACTACTACCATCATCATGACTGTAGATCCTTTTTATCGTTCTGCCTTTGATGTGGATAATATCTGGAGGCCTATCTGAGATTGTTGATCGACACAAAGATAATCAATTTTCCTTTGTTGGTAATATGTTTAACTTGGTTGTTGCACTAGCTTTGGAGCTGATGAGTTCCTGCTTGAAGCACAATACGTAGGACTAATAATTGGAATTGTGTTTGAATTTGAAATAACAAGTTAATATTGACACAGGAGTTGATAATGACAAAATTGAGGGACTTGGAATAGAAGTGATATAATGTAGCAGGCTCAAATTTGTTAGGATCATGCTTCTTTAGTATGTTAAGACTTGATTATAAATTTATGAGTTATATACCTTACACTTCATTAGGTAGGAAAATTGTCCACTCTGATGTTGGAAACTGTTTTCGGATTTATTAAAATCATGTTGTCATATATGATTAAGCATTCTGATTATCTGCCTAGTTTCAGTAGAATGCTGCTTTAATCTTATTCTCAAATCCAATTAAAGTTTTAATTGAAATATACAAATATTTTCTCGTATTTTGTTTCATCGTCAGCTTATAAAGTCATTTCTTTCTTCGTATACATATTATTCAAGTTCAATAAACTGACTTTCTTCTAATTTTTCTTTCTAGTGCACAAACTAGAAGGAAATATTTGTTTGCCTTTTCAACCTTGCCCCTCGTAGAATTTTCTAGTGCACAAACTAGAAGGAAATATTTGTTTGCCTTTTCAACCTTGCCCCTCGTAGAATCACTAGGAGTTGGCTGTCAATTTCAAGGGGGTGACGACGGCCTGTAATGATATCTGATCCATTAAAGGATTCAAGTTCCAACGTATAAGTGGTGCATTTGTGTTGTGTATATATTTTTTGTGGTAGATGAATAATGGGCATTGGGAATTGTCTTAGGCTGACTGTTATGTCTGCTGCTAAAGTAATATTTTATCTGAGACTTATTATCTTCTTGAAAGTTGCTTTGGGCGAATTTAGAATATTAAATAGTCCAACTTATTCTAAATATGGAGAGAGAGATACAGATAGATAGATATGTATAGTTCAGTTTACAGTCAACATTCTTATCATCAAACGATTTAGATTCGCATGGTAACATGAACATTAAAAATAGCTTTATGAAAGAACTCATTTTGGGGTTTAATGGTATGCTACTGAGTGCTGCCTTTGATATCTTAAAATCTGAATCTTTTTTCTCCTACAAGATATAGTTGTTGAAATCTTATATTCTTTTTTCAAGTTAATCTAGCTCTCCATCCTTTAATATAATAGCCTAAACCAAGATTGTCCTAAAACAAATCGCATTTATTGATTGTGCTTGTACTTTAGTAGTTGCTTTACTTTGTAGGAATAATTAAATTTAATCTCTCAAAATAGTATGGATTTGTTCTTTTTTAAAATGTTAATAACATGTAAGAGAGAAGTTGAAGTTGTTTCCATTTGGAATGGGTATAGCAACCTTATATATTTTAAGGAAGATAATTCATTATAATGGTACTTGTTTTTATAAACAATCTGCTCTGGCAGGTAATGCTTGGTAACTATAGTTGTTTAAATTTTGAAAGTACAGATTACCTTTTTGGTGATAGATACGTACTATATTCTTTATGTTCTCTTTGTTTTCTCCTATATGCTTCAGTGGGTTCTCCTTAATATTATCTGTTGAGCAACCGAGTTTTTTTAAACTTAATTAAAAAGGGAAATGACTTCTGTGATTCTTTAAGCATGCCACCATTGCAGATATCCACTTGGTACATCTACATTATACTAGCATAAATTCACATGGATGGGTTGGGTTAAGTTGTCTGTCAGGCTTACATACGATTTATCTGTAGTTGTAAGCCTTTGTCATGTTTGTTGGTCTGATCATGTTTGTTTATTTGTATAATAGCCATAATTCTTGGATAATTTTAGCGATTCTTGCTCCTTTTAGTATACTCTTCTCATTTTAATTCCATTATAGGTGGGTTGGTCGTATCTTAATTGTAGAAAGAGTATACTGTTTATTGCATTTTGCTTAGTAATCCCACAAAAGCAATAGTAGATTTGGATATCTGGGTTTCAGTTATCTCCTCTTTTGAGTTTTATTTTGTCATAGAATCTTAGTGTTATTTTAAGCAATGTCATAATTGAATTCTTTTTCATACATTAAACCTTTTAATATTATTCTGTTGTCTTCATTTGGACAATTGAAACATAACAGACTAAAAATAAATGATTGGGACTTGTCGTCGTACATTTGTTTCATTTAGTGATTTTAACTCTTTTTTAGCTCTTGAAATGATATGTTGTTAAATACTTGTGCTTGAGCTTAAAAGGATTACTTTAGGCCGTGCCATATAAATTGGATTTGAATTTTGGGATATTTTTGGGGCTATGGCCAACTAATAAACAAAAATGTTGCTATTCATAACTTTGGATGAATTGTTCTGCCTCGCCTGATTTCTTGCTCTTCCATTTATTTTTATTGTAATCGGTGCGTTGTTGCTGCACACTCTTGTTTCATGTAGATCATGGATTAGTGACTCTACATGATCACCGAAACCATGCAAAAACGTTCATAACATGGGATATAATTTAAATTTTTTTCCAATGCTTTTGTTTGTAGAGCATTTTGAATAATTTATTCATATCTATAAGACAGTTTTCTTTCCCACATTTGTGAATCTCCAAGTTATTAATTAATTTTACTTCGATAAAAAAGGATCGTGGATTGGACTGATGGATCAAAGGTCATTGGCTTTGATGTTTTTAGAGTTAACAGGCCATGTGGGATTTTGATTGAACAAGTTTCAGACGCAAAGTCTGGATTTTGGCTGACTGTTTGACCAGAGAGAAAGAAGAAGAGCCAGATTTATAAGAGGACCTTATATTATATTTGAGAGACAATCCCGGGTAGAACATGTGGTCGGAGTTCACATGGACTCCTGCAGTTCTCGCTGTAAAACAATCAGCTTTCTAGACAAATGATTTAAAAATAGGTCGATCCTTGATTCTGATTCATTCAACGCGATCTTTAATATTTGTGTGTATTTTTTCAGCCTTACTGCCAATCTCCTTCCTCTCTCCAGTCTTCAGACGAATTAGGTGCTTAGTGGTGCCCGTCATTTCTACAGACATTTGTTCCCTGTTGACTGTTGTTGGCGGGTCTTTTTGGATCTTGATTTATGGCCTTCACTCTCTCATTCACACGTGTCTGATTACACTTTTAGATTCCGAAAGCCTTCATTTTTGTCATTGGTTCCAGTTGGTCTCGTTTTGGTACACGTAACCGGGCCTCTTCTTTGGCCCACTTGTATTTAGCTTATTGCTTCAGCCATATTGGTCGAGCCAATAAATTTTCCTATTCATACCCTACGTCTACAGACCATTCTCATCATCAATCTCTGCTCTTTCAAATTCGTAAATCTCGATACCCACCTCGTTATTGAATTACATCACTATGTCTGAACTTTCTGGTGAAAATAATTGCATCTTTAATAATTTTAAAATTTGTGACTTATGTTTTTTCAAATTTTGAAGTTTTGTAAAGTAATAAGATATTTCCAGAAGCCCACATTGAGATTTATGTTTTCGGGTTCTAACCATATTCTCTGCCTGGCCGACATGGGTATGGGCTGACATAGAAAAACCAAAGGTAAAGAGGGGGAAAAAGGCTTATTATATGTTTTGCTGGGAACTAAATCCGAGTGTGTGTGGGCCTGGATTGCGTGAATTATTAATTCTTTTGAGAATAAACTTTTTTTTTTATCATATGTGATTTGATAGCCGTGCTGTCATGTCCCTACGCCCTGAACTTTCTGCGCCCTATTTGCTACATCGGCTTCTGCTCCTTAACTTAAGCAAAGGTCTATGTGGACAGTGCTCGTAGACATTTTTTCTGGGTCATTCCACTTTTATTACCCCTTTGCCAAGACGTCCCTACGTTCACTTTCCTTTATGTCCCTTTAATATAATGATTTAACTCGTTCAAATTGGGGTCTTTTATTCTTTTGTCGACAGAAAATGCATTACTATTATTGCCTTTATTTGGACACAAGCACAGGTTACTTGGCTAAAAATTTTGTATCATCTGGGCTTGCATTGTCCCCTTTGTTGATGCTCTTGTGCTCTTCAACTGTTAATTCTGAATATGTGTGTTATTTACCATATTTTCTGTGACTTATTCTGTAAAATTTTTGGAATTGATTTATGACATTGATATTTTGTTTCTTCACCTTTTGTGGTCATAGTGTCTGCATGATATTGAAATGATTGTACACCATTTGTCTTGGATTTAAATGGCCAAATTTTCATTTTGAATTTCATTATTATTTCAAAGACGATTTATGGATGCTAATAGCTGTAGTTTGTTGCAATATAGAACTAACTTCTTGTAATAACTCTTTTCAATGGTCGTCTGGACACAGAGGATGGGGCCTCAACAGATGAAGACCATAGCGGAGGGGAGATCGATCCACAAGAAGTTCAAGCGAGAGATGAAGATCGAGATCTCAAAGATAGGCTTTTCCGTAAGTTTGGCAGTCACATTGGTTCATTGAAGTTGGAGTTCTCAAGGAAGAAGAAGAAGGGAAAGCTGCCCAAAGAAGCACGACAAACACTACTTGACTGGTGGAATTCTCACTACAAATGGCCATACCCCACGGTGATTCTCTGTTCCCATCAGCAGTTGAATGACACTTGAATTAATTTCAGATATTGAATGGAATTAATCCAGTTTTTCTTGACTATTCAGGAAGCCGATAAGCTTACGCTGGCTGAGTCAACGGGTTTAGATCAGAAGCAAATTAATAATTGGTTTATTAATCAAAGAAAGCGTCACTGGAAACCATCGGACAACATACAGTTTGCTGTAATGGATAACCTCTCTGATCCATTGTTTACAGATGACTGAATTGAAATCTGCATGTAAATTCTCAAAATGTATCCTCTGATAATTTAATACTTGTGTTGTCCGTTTTGTAAGTTTCTAATATTGGAACGTTTGCTGACGCTGAAACGCCCATTATCTTTTGAAGGGGACATAATCTTATTTTGCTTAATGTAGATTTTCATTGGATCAGTAGTTAATTATGAAATTGAAATCCTAACATAATTTAGATAATTAATACATAATCGTCTTTTCAGAGTATAATTTAGATTGAAAACTTACATTTGCCCAAGAGAAAAAAGGGTAGGTACAGGCACAGCTTAATATATAATAAATAAATGTATTATAAACTATAACGATCACACTTTTTTTTTTTTAATTATTTTATTATTATTATTTTTATTATATATGAAGACAATAAAATAATTGACTTTTAATAAATTTGGAGTGCCTCTCCTCAGGATATTTGTAGAGAAGTCCTCAATTTTAGGGTACTTTTTTTTAATATTTTGTAGCTCGTTTGAGCTCCTTACTTTGTATTCATTCCCTTATTAAAATAATGCTCTAAGTAAAAATTTAATAGTATATGCTATGAATGATAATTAATTTTTTTTTTTATAAAAAAATATTAAAAAAATCCTTCTTATAATAATTTATATTATTTATGTATGAAATGGGATATAACTTAATAAAATCTTCGTTACAATTGAAATTATATTTTATATGTCGTGACAGTCAATAAGACGGGAGCCATGTGATCTGTGGATACGTATCTTAAAAAATAGGTGTTTGGTCCCGTCTATGGTTGGACACCGTATTAATGATTGAGTACAAAAATTTTATCGTCATCTAAAAAAATAAAAGGTAGTGATAGTCAGGACAGAATTTGCTAGTAACGAGTTAGGATAGAAATCTCTGTGAAAAAGAAAAAAAAATCAGTTATTTTGCTCAAAAATTATTGTTAAATGTCAAAAAATTATTTCTTAACCCTTATGAATTATTGTTAAGGTATCAAATGAAGTTGAGGTGGCAGGCAAGCAGGGTGTTTTCACGTGCGGAATGCTAGCTCTATCACAACAGAATTTCCTTCCTGATAATTTCTGATGTCTTCTAGAGAGCTATTGTACTTGAAGACTTTTCTTTCATTGTTATTAAGTTAAGCTATTTGTAAAACTGATTCAAGTTAATAAAATTTTCTTTTAGCTGAGAATTTTTTCTTAGTAAACAAATAGCGACTTTCTTGATTGCCAAACACTTTGAATAGATCCTAAGCTTGATGATAGGCTGTATGTAATTCATCATTTCAGGTCTGAAATGCATTTGAAAAACAGTTCGGTTCACAATCAAAGGCCAAAGCTATTCAGCTTAGATGTCAATTGCAATCTGTTAAGAAAAAGATTTAATAATTGTTGAATATTTCATGAATATGAAAAACATAGCAGATAGCCAGATAACTTGGCTCTAGCTGGTTGTCCTGTTTCAAATGATGACTTTTTGATTTATTTGATCGGAGGCTTAGAACAAGAATATATGCTGTTTCTGTTAGCATAACTAGAAGAAATGATGTTGCCCTGCATGATGCATATTCGATGTTGATTACACATTAGCGTAGATTAGAACAACAAAGGTGATTTCGTTGCAAAAGAAACAATAGGACATTATACTGCCAATTTTGCTCAGGCAAAACATTATATCCTTCTCAATATCAGTGAGTTTTTCAGAATCCAAATGTGGTTAATCAACCTGCTAAGGCTGCTTTCATTGCAAATGCTGAAGAGGCCTCTGAAGATGGTTAGTACTTGGACAGCTGTGCCATTCATCATCTTACTAATGATCTCAGCAACATGTCTGTGAGTGGAGAATTTTCAGGTATTGGAAAACTAATAATTGGTAATGGTGTTGATTTATCAATTGCTTATATTGGGTATGCTGTTTTTAAAAGCATGATTCAGATCTGGTACATAGTATTATTCTAAAAAACATGCTGCATGTACCAAATATCACAATGAATCTGATTAGTGTTTCGAAATTAACAGCTGGTAATGACTTAATTGTTGAATTTGTTTCGCAATATGTGTCTGATTAAGGACCAAATGAAGAAGGTGTTGCTGAGAGGTATTGCTGTGAGATATAAGCTGCTGCTTCATCACTCTTCTAAGCCTTCTTCTTCATATTCTTCAAGAACAAATGAGTCACCGGTTTCAATACTGTCTGCAGTGTCTTTTGCTAGTAATAAAGTCAGTTTTTTTTCAAAAAATTACATTCAAATTCAGAACCAAGGTTGTGTGTTCCAACCTTATTATACAAAGCCAACAAGAACTGAACGTTTTGGTGTTGAAAATTCTGGTCACAAGCATTTGTATAATCTGGATGTACATCATAGAAGTCTTGGTCATCCAAGTCTGAAAGTTCTGCAAAAGTCACTCAAATCTTGTAACCAGTTCTCTAAATTCAATAAATCCAAAGTCTAGACTTCTGGGATGCATGATAGTGTGGAAAGTCACACAGACTACATTTTCCTTCTTCAATTCAAAACTCAAAACCTTTAGAACTACTATATGCTGACTCGTGAGGACCTTCTTCCATTATATCTCCTTCTGATTACAAATATTACGTTAGCTTTGCGTAGATTACACCAGGTTTTGCTGGATCTTTCCTTTAAAATTAAAATCAGAAGCTTTGCAAGTCTTTATTAACTTCAAGTTACAGTTGAAAAACACTTGGATACTTGTATTAAGTTTCTTGGAACTGACGATGCAGGTGAGTCTCAAATATTCATTCCTTTTCTTGGCAAAATGGAATTGGTTTCAGATTTTCTTTTCCTTACACACAATCAAAATGGGGTGCTAGAAAGAAAGCATAGACATATTATTAAACTTGGTTTAACATAACTTTCCCAAGCATTCATGCCTTTGAAATCCTGGTGGGATGCTTTTCTCACAGCTTCTTTTCTTATCAATAGATTACCATCATCTTCACTTAATTTTGTTTCTTCTTTTCAGAAATTATTCCATAAACATCCAAATTATAATTTCTTTAAGGTGTTTGGTTGCTCTTGCTTTCCTTTTATAAGATATTGCAATAAATAAACACTTGATTTCAGGTCTGTCAAATGTCATCACTCCTCAGGAAAAACATACATTGCCGGACTTCATAAAGTTTACAAGTGTCATCACTCATCAGGGAAAACATATATTGCTATACATGTGATCTTTGATGAGTCATCTTTTCCTTTCTCAGCACAAACACAATCTGATAAAACTTCCTCTACAGTCTCTCAATCCTCATTTGTTTCTGCTACAATTCCTTCTTTTGTTCCTCTTAAACTTCATGATGCACCTGCTCCAAGTTACAGCAATCCTCAAAGCAGAACATCATCATCGAGTCACACATATACATGTTTATCTAATCCACCCGTAAGGCAGAGCAAAATGCAATTAGGTCTGATTCTGAATTAGTATCTTCACAAGAGCCTGCAACGAATGTTTCTCAAAATATCATAACGCTTTCTCGGTCTTTTATACCTGCAGTTAATCAAAATACTCATGCAATGACTATTCGATCCAACAGTGGTATTTTTAAGCCTAAAGTGTTTCTTAGTACTAGAGATTTGTCAATTTCAGAACGTTATACAGTAAAAGAAGCAATAAGTGATGACAGGTGGAAGAGAGCAATGCACGATGAATATGATGCATCACAAACCAATCATAAATGGGATCTAGAGCCTTTTCTTCTGATTATATGTTGGTTGGTATAAATGGATGTTTAGAATAAAGTATAACTCAGATGGATCTATATCAAATTACAAAGCAAGATTGGTATGATTTCTTTGAAACTTATAATCCAGTAGTTAAGTGTTCTACTGCAAGAGTTATTTTTAGATTGGCAATCATTTTTGGTGTTGTTACAAGTAAATTAGGCTTATTTCATATTTAAATTGGATGATTCTACACTAATTATAAGTGTCAGATACGTTAAACAAATTACGGATAATGAGTTGGGATGATTAGCAAGTGGAGGAGAAGCTCGAAGGTAGAACAAATCCGATCCTAGAAAGTAGTGCAGGTTATGAGACCGAATGTGGGTTGGAGAAAGAAATTTAGAAGAACTGAGGAAGTCTGGCAAAAGAGCAACTAAGGTAGGCGCCAGTTGTGGTGCCCGTTCTACCCAGGAGAGGTGTCCGGTGCGGAAGCTTAATGACCGGCACCGGATGTGTACCAGAGTCCTAAAACAGATTTTTTTTTTTTTTATTTTTTATTATTATATACTTGGAGCAGAATTCTTCTTGAATTAGAGAAAAATTATGAAGAGAGAATTTCCTCTAAAATTAAGGAGGGCGACAGACTGAAAAAATTAAGAACAAATTCTTTTCATTTTTTTTTCAGAAATTTAATTACTTTGAATTTTGGTATGGATTGCTAAATTCTTAATTAGGGCGAAAGGTCCAAACTAGAGATTGAATTTTCTACTATTTTTAAATAAGCTTTAATTTAAATAAATTTGTTCCTTTTTTTACCCCCACTTTCTTAGTAGTCAAGATTATGTTTTCTAGAATTTAAATTAAATAAATCAGCCAATTAACAAGTATTTTACAATTTAAAATCACTTATCATAAATGAACTAAAATTAATCCAAGTAAGATTGAGTATGGATACGTTCAATAAATTTTCACACATTTACTCTTCACTCAAGTACATAAGATTTAACTATATCACTCAAATTCAATTTATGCAAATGCCTTACCACAAACTTGCTAGTATACCAAGTTTCATGACTCAGACATTTGCAAATAAGAGTTATAAGATTTTTAATTAGATTGTAAGAGGGCTATGGGACACAGGTTGATAAAAAAAGAATATGAATAGTTCAAATGCCCGAAACTTTTTAGAGCCCAGTGATCGTTTTTTTCAAATTGGATATTTATACATTTTTCTCATTCTTTTATCACATTTCTTTGGTAACATGTGGCCAAAATATTTTTTTTCTTTTTTTCCTTTTTTTCATACATATTGATCACAATATCATTCGTGATTCTACGTTCTATCAACCACACTAAGAATATCATTCCCACACTATCTTTTTCTCCATTTTCCTTTTAAGAATAAGAATCAATCTAGTTATTCTAGTAGTTTCAAGCCTAGGTCAATTTGTGAATTCAAATAAAGGCTAAAGGTTTCTTTTCCTAAGCGAGTTATGAAGAAAATAAGAGAGTAGAAGAAGAGCAAAACTTCCCTTAAATGAGCCTCTAATGCACAACGTTAATCAAGGGGCGGAAATCCCAGGACATAGTTCATGGTTCTTAAAACAAAAACAACTGCAGAAGAGAAGATAACATTTAAACCAATTAAAATAAAGATAAAAATAACACAAATAAACATAACTAAGGTTGGATTGCCTCCTAATAAATGCTGTGTTCAACATCTTCATTTAGATGATGCTGGTAATGGTTTGAAGCAAGCTCGTCGAGTTTGGTGTGATCAAGTAAAAGCTACTTTACTTCAACGAAAATTCTTCAACTCAAAGGCTGATTTATCCTTGTTCATACAAGCTTCATCAGGTGCATTACTTCTAGTTCTCATCTATGTAGATGATATTTTGAAAACAGGCACAAATTCTTTAAACATTGAAAAACTTATCATCAAACTAGGCGAAAAGATCTTGGAAATTTTAACTATTTTTTGGGTTTGGACTTAACAACTACACCATCTGGTTTGCAATTATGTCAGCAGAAATATATGACAGATCTTTTACTTAGAGCTAATATGTCAAGGTGCAAAGGATGTGATATACCTAGGAATTCAAGTCAGAAGTTGCACAAGCATAACGGAGAGCTTTCCATAGAATCCACACAGTATAGAAGCATCATTGGAGGATTGCAATACCTGACCAAAAATTGTCTTTGCCATCGATGATCTCAGCCTTTCGCTAGGGTTGTTATCTTTATGACAGAAAATCAGTTGGTGCTTACTGCATTTACTTGGTCTTCCAAGGAATAGCAAGTGGTGTCCAGGTCTGGCACTGAGTCTGAACATAGGGCACTTGCTTCCACTGCTGGTGAATTACTTTGGCTGCAATGTTTGCTTGGAGAATTATAAATTGCATTGACATTTGTTCCTGTTGTTTGGTGTGATAATTTAAGTGTATCAGCATTTTAAAATGCTGTATTCCATACACGCAAAAAGCATATTGAACTTGATGTTCATTTTATGGTGATCTTGTTCTTGCCAATAGGTTAGGTGTCCGATATATTCCCTCTCATGAATAGACAACGGAGGTATTCATAAAACCTTTGCCTTAACTTTCAGTATTTCGGAACCAACCTTAATTTTCATCCTCGAACCTTAAGCTTTGGGATGGATGATAAAGTATCAAATGAAGCTGAGATAGCCATCTAATGTGGCAGTCAAGCAGGTGTTTTTACGTGAGGAATGCCAGTTGTATCACAACGGAATTTCCCGCTCATTATAAAGATATTTTTCTGATAATTTCTGGTGTCTTGTAGAGAGCTCTTTTACCAGTATAAATAAAAGACTTCTTTCGTTGTTATTAAGTTCAGCTGCTTGTAAAACTAATCCAAGTCAATAAAATTTTCCTTCAGAAATTTTTCTCAGTAAAAGAATAGCAACTTTCTAGTTTGCCAGACACTTTGAATCATTAGATCTACTGATCTTAACTATTATGACTTAACCCCCACTAATTTTATTATAAACCAATAACCCCTTTTCAACTTCGTTTCTTCCTCCGTCTCTGTTGGTACCTAATGATTTTTTTATAACCGCAAGGAAACAAGGTAACTGGCCAGTTATTTTCTTCCCATCAGCACTAGATTGCATTGGTATGGTATCGGTATGTACTTATTCTCCAGTAACAAGTATATAAATATAACATATGCGTTTCTAGGGCACTAATCTCGTCATTAAAAAGAGATTCTGTAATTCATTCTGTATTGTTTGGTTTGCTCATCAAGATTGGATTAGAATGTGAACCAGATCTCATAGCTTACTTAAAAAATGCAGGTAAATAACTTCATTGACGAAACAAATCTCTCTCTCTCTCTCTCTCTCTATGCCATTACCAACTCTTAAATTCTTATCTCCATATATCCCATGCTTACTAACTAGTGCAAGTTTTGATTTGTGAATTAATAATGTAATATAATTCAAGTGATCTGATCTGCATTAATTGGAAATTGGAATCGATCCAGTTATATATAAATAATTAAATTGTGTGATGACCCATCAATAACTTTAAAATCTAATCTAAATTGAGTTAATTATTCCTGGTTTAGTACTGCTTGTTGAAACTTTGCTTCTGTCACCGTGAAGTTGGAACGGGATACAACTTTGCAACCATATATTCCAATACAATCAAATCATCCTCATGCATGGTCTACAAATTGCAATTTGCTTACTTAGTTCTCCCCCAATTACGTAGTTGAACCCTTTCTTCACATCAACTTTACGTAACTAAAACAAAAACAAAGCGAATTGCACATGGATGATTTACAAACCCATTCAGCTTGGAATTAACACTACATTCTACCGTATGTTTATGTGCGTTAAATGCATCCCAATCTAAGGAAAGTATTAGAAACGGGAATTAGGATTTATCCCCGTTCGCATTACGTTTTTTGATTGAGCCAAAATTTAGCTTCGATCTCTGTTCGAACGGGGCAGATCCCGATCCACGAAAATTTTTATCATTCTTATCCTATCACATCGGTTTATATGTATTAAGAAAAATGGGTAACAGTTTATGTATTTAATTTTACATTAGTAGACCGACTAAATAATTATGTACAATGAATGAAGGGAAGTTCACATGTTGTAACGTGGGTGTAACTAGAACATTTTTGAGTCTGTTTAACAACACTGTTTTATTGTTGGGTCTAACAAGCTATGCTCCTGGGCTATGCCCAAAATAACGGCTAGGCTGCAAATGGGCCTGTCAAAGTGCGCAAACAACTGCGTCCGCCACATGTCAGCTCTGTTTACTTGGTTCCCGCAAGCATAGAAATAGTAGACAGAAGAAGATAAAGTGAGCTGACAATGGATGGCTTCTGTTCAGTTCCGTCCTCCTTTTCCATCGGCGATCCGGTTGAGAAGCTGCCGGTTCACTGTGCTGGCGAGCACCAGCAGCTCTTTAGCCGCATTGCTTCTGTCTACGATAACGTGAGCCAACCCCACTCGCGCTTTCTTCCCCCCCTTCTACTTGTATTATTACTTTTTCAGCTACCGACGTCTGTGATTTTCTTTCTCTTTTTCCTGTTATCTATGGAAATTATAGCTTAATGATTTCTTGAGTTTGGGCCAGCATCGAATTTGGAAACGAATGGCTGTATCCCGGAGTGAGTATATTATCTAATGAATATGTGCAATACATAGTTTTCTTGTACTTTGTTTTCTTTTTCTTGTTTTAGTTTATACTAAACGTTGGGATTTTCTGATAGAGCAAGAACTGGAGACAATGTGTTGGACGTATGTTGTGGAAGTGGGGATTTAGCATTTCTTTTGTCTGAGAAAGTTGGGGTTGATGGCAAGGTTGTTTTTATATTTTTCTCTGGTAATCCTTTAGTGTTTAAGTCAGAATTGTATACTCAAGTATGTTTATGCTTTTTTAAAATAGTGTCAAATACTTGAGTTCATATTTTTATATTCTAATTAAAGCGGTGCATGCACTGTATTTATTACTTTTTATCTTTCTTTTGTTCTTTTGGTGGATGCATTATCTGGAACATTTGTTCTCCCATTTAATATTTTTTCTTGATGATGAGAGTATGAATGACAAGCATTTTCTTGTTTAGTGTAAAATCTTTATACTAATCATTTAGAAACTGTTGTATCAAACTTTGATCTTATAAAATATTTTCATGAATGAGCATTATCATTATGTGAAAAGAATAGTTCCTTGTCCTTCAATTTTGATTCTCATATTCCATCATTGTGTGAATGGCTTGGTTGTGTGCCTTGTACATTCTTTATATGGATTTGATATACATTTTAGGTTGATTTTGAATGGTATTTTCTTCAAAGCATGATTTAACAAAATTCTTTTGCTTGTATTTTGAATTATTTTAATTAGAACTCAACTCATAACACCTAATCTATGTCATTGTTAATGTTTGGCAGAAAGAGTGTTCTGTAATGTGTTAATATTTGGCATCTGTAATTCTGTCTATGCTACACTTATGATGCTTGCAATTAACATAGCAGAAATTGGTTGTCTGATTTTCTTTTTCTAATCATGATTTGCAGGTGATAGGTCTTGATTTTTCCAAGGACCAATTGTCTATGGCTTCATCTTGGCAGGACTTGCTTTTAAAAGCTTGCTACTAGAATATAGAGCGAGCATTGGTAAATCTAGTTGTCAAAGCATTCAATCACCCTCATACAATAATTTAAAATAGGAAATTGTATTTTGGGCTGTTGATTATTAAAGGTCTAATTGCATCTTCAACTATTAAATTTTATTTCGTGTAGTAGTATCAGTTAAAAGCAATTCTCCTGAGGAATTAATGCTCTGGTTGCATCTTGGTGGGTTGAAGGGGACATTAATCTGCCATTTCGTGATTGCATCTATGATGTTATTACCATGGGCTATGGCCTACGCAATGTGGTGGACATATGTAAAGCTTTGAAGGAGATGCTCTGAGTTTTAAAGCCAGGTGTTGTCTTGTCTCCCTCATACACAAACAAAAAAATAAACAAAATTAAAACAGTAACGTGATCAAAAATTTAGTTTCTTTCTTGAATTTTCAGGATCTAGTATCTCTGTCCTTGATTTCAATAAAAGTACTCGGCTATTAACTGCCACGATTCAGGTTCTTAATAAACAGCATTGGTAACAGGTTCCCTTCTAATGCCCTTTTTTTGTTACTTTCTTTCTAGTTCAAGATAGAAATTTGTAGTCTGGCATGTACTGATATTGTTGAGCATTATTCTAGTTGTCACATTTGATGTAATGGTTGTGGGATATAGATCTGTATTAATTTCTGTAAGTTGTGAACATGTCAGATTATTTATTAATTTATTTCCTTTTCCCCTTCAAGGAATGGGTGATCAACAATGTTGTAGTGCCCGTGGCAACTGGTTATGGTCTTCCTAAATAGTACCAATATTTGATAGGTTGTGGAATAATCTGTCTTAATATGCAACATAATCTCAATCTTCTTGTTAGTAATCAACTCACTTAGAAATCCATTTCTCTCTCTATTTTTTTTTTTCTCTTCCTATAGCTTTCCTTTTGTTGGATTATGGTAGGTAGATGGTGCCCTTATGAAAAGTTTCCCATCCTAAAGCATGTGTCGGCATTGGGATAAAACACAGAAATGATGTTTAATTTCATTTGAAAATTGTTGCTGTAAATTTATCAATTGCATATTGTTTTCTTAGAGGATGAATAAGTATTCCATTGGTTAGCACCTATAATTTTCCTTCTGATCTGCTGCTGGTGGCGTTTCCTCTTACACAGGGAAGGAGTTGGAGGAACTTGCTCTGAGGTTGGATTTGCTAGCTAAACATTATGGGATCAGTGGAGGTCTCTTGGAAAACTTAGTAGCTACACGGTAGATATATGTCCTTGTTCTTCAGCAAGTTTTGAAAATTTTCTTGAACTTTTCAATCGTTTATGTTTTACTACTTGTGCAATTTAGATGTGCACTTTTATGCTTCTGCTATTCATACAATAGTTTTTTCCCAAAATTTGGAACAATTTTATCAATAGATTAGTGGTTCTGTTGTTTCATCTCTGAATATTAGATGAAACTCATTAGGAACACAACTAAGAACCATGAGTTTTTTTGAAAACTAATGGTCTGGTAATATTCCCTAAAAATCAAATTAATATCAAACTTTCATGGTAAATCATCGTGTCATTATTGTCCTATATAAGATCAAAAAATGATTAGTAACAGAACCAGAATGTAATAGGTGGCGTTAAGAAGTAATTGATTTTTCCTTCAACTCATTTCAAAATGGATGGCATGTCATTCATTGTTTGCAATGGTAGGACGGGAAGATTGATAAATAATTTGACATGATACAACTTTGGTTTTTGGTGTGCCTGAAATGGGTTTCCATTCACTCGCTATGTTTTAGTTGATCTGATTTGTCTGAGGTTCTTCCCTTCATATTCATTGCTGTTTTGGGTTTCTCTCAAATTTGTTTAAGAAAGTGATATCTAACTGCCAATCATGTGTGGTACTTTTATTCACGAAGAGCAGCTATCCAGTGCATGAAGTGTTGGATGGATCAGCCGAGATTTATTTGGAAAAAAAAAAACGATTATCAATAACAATTCAAATTTACAATGGTAGTATGGACTTTACTTTTGTGATTAATTGGAGAAGTTTGCAAAACCCTCAGTACAATAGCTACATATCCGCTGTTGCCAAACTTTACTTCTTTGCCAAATCAGGGTGCGCTCAAATCAGCATTACCTTCGCTACGCACGCGGATACTGATTGCCAGCACAAGGCCGCCAAGATGTCTACATAACATCTGCTTATTAACTGCGATTGTTTGGGGCTTCGGTTTATAACATATCCAAAGCGTTTGAAGTTCTTTTTTTATTATCTTTCTTTAGATCATCTAGGATAGAACGAACTGTCTGAGATGTTGGCTATGGATGCTAAAGCGCCAGAACCCATGAGACAATATGGATCCTTGCAATTGTCATTAAGTTCCATGGTTTTTTCATCAATAAATGGGGGATTGGTTGGTGCAGGAAGTAGTTCTTCCTTTGTCAGCATCTGCAGCACTTTGGACATTGTCGGTCGTAATGATGAAATTTCTTGAGTGCATAAAAGTCCTATATGCACCACCCTTAACGCTTCATTCTTAACATTGTTGTTATGATAGTTGTGTAACATGAGATTTTTGTCGCATAGTTCCTCCACTGTCCCAGCTTGAAAATGCTTCCATGTCTGTTTTGCCATTTCAAAGTCAAGGGAACGGGATATTGTTAATTTAATGATTGGTGAGTAGTGAAAATAAAAATATAAAACGTTTTGGGTTATATGAAGTCTTTTTGACTTACAATTGTGAGTAGACTGTCTGTGTATTCTGAGGTTTTGCTCCGGTTGTTTTGTCTTCCCGTAACAATCTCCAGTAAGAGCACCCCAAAGCTATAGACATCTGCCTTTTCGGTCAACTGGCCATGGGCTAGGTACTCGGGAGCCATGTATCCTCTGAAATCATGAAAGAAAATTATAAATGGCTTTTAACATTTGGATTTGTAGAAAATTCTTTTTGGTTAGTGACTTAATGCTCACAAAGTCCCCGCTATTGCTGTGCTAATGTGGCTCTTATCTTCCTGGAAAGACCTAGCCAACCCGAAATCGGCAATTTTTGCACGTACTCTTGAATCCAATAAAATATTGCTTGCTTTTATATCTCTGTGAATGATTCTGATCTTGGACTGCTCATGAAGGTAGACTAAACCTTCTACGGTCCCCACAATAATTTCATATCTCTTCTCCCAGTTCAGTGTTCTACCTTTGTCCGAATCTGTCATATCATTAGGAAAACAAGATATGATTATAAATAATCCGCAGCTTATCATATTATACCTGATATATTATTTCTGTCATATTCAGAGTTGTGCTAGTAAAAACTTAAATGAACCAGGGTGGAAGAATAGTTTTTCATGGCAATGGCCTTTTGCAGAATCATCTTTGCACTCTCAAAATTGACGGTAACGTTTTAGCAATTACCGAAGATGAAGCGATCAAGGCTCTGGTTAGGCAAGAATTCATACACAAGAAGGCTTTCAGGTCCTGAACAACTGCATCCCAGCAACCTGACCAAATTTTTGTGTTCCACACTGCTTATAATGTTAACTTCATTGTAGAAATTTGCTGCTCTATGTCTGTTGTTAAAGAATAGCCTCTTGACGGCAATTTCCCTTCCATCGGGCAGAACTCCCTGTAAAGAAGGAAATAGTAAGCCTTTGAAAATACATTCCAGTGACTTTCATAATTTGTTTAAAACTAAACAAAGAAAATGGCAGACAAATCGACATAGGGGACAAACTACCTTATAAACAGTGCCAAATCCCCCCTGGCCAAGCTTGTTTGCTTCGTTAAAAGATCCTGTAGCCTTCTCAAGTGTAGAGTACTTGAAGTTCAAGCTACTATCATTAAGCGTTTTCACCAATTTTTCAGCATCATTTGGTCCTAGAAGGCCAAAACCACGGAAATAAGGAAAGAGGAGGAAAAATTCAGAGACTAATAATTGTCCATTAAAACACTACAGTAACCTCAAACTTGTATTTCTGTAATATTAATAGCCTACAACTTTAGGAATTATTGGAGGTTTTATGAATTATATCCTTTTTGTGTATGTGGAATATGACAATACCACTATGACGTCAATCTTTGCAGACTTGCATATAAAACAAGCTTTTTACCTTTTCTTTTCTTCTGTATATGTCTTTGCTTCCAGATATGAGCTCCGACAACTACTCCAACTACCAAAACCACCAAGGAACTGACTACCGAAACTACTATCACGATAATGACCCCTGAAAAATCATTGAATAGAATATGTAATCAGGCCAGATTATCAGAAAGAAGTAATCAGTACCGATAATCTCTATCCATAATAATGAAACATATAATAAATTGTCTAAGTTGACTTTATAATGTACCAAAAGACGTGAAGAAATTCCTTTTACCTCTTGAACTTCCTTTCCCTGGTTCCTTGTTGAGGAAATTTCTGTCAGAGTATCTCATGAAACAACCAGTATTCAGTGCTCGTCCCTCAGACCAAGGCAAGCACCTCAATATAGATGCCGAGGCATTCTCCAAGCATGCCTCGCAAGAACTTGAATTCAAGGTCTTCCAACAATCAGCCAATACATAAACTGACTCGTTTGACATCCCTGAAACTTTTACTTGAGCTCGGGCATAGCCTCCGTTGTTTGGTGCGGAGGCAACTGCGTGCATCACAGCTTGCCTGGCTGATTCTTTAAAATTCAAGTTCTTTTTTGTTGTATTCCCACAAATTGCATGGTCATCAGGTCCCTTGTACTCCCCCAAAAAACTATAATTCTCGGATCTCATGAAGCATCCGTCAAGGAAAATGCGACCCCCGTTGTGAGGGTAGCATTGGGGAAGAACTGTGCGTGCTTCTGCATAGCATAGTACACAGTCTAGTAAAGAGAGGTCCCCATAGCATTGTGCAAGACCATAGTTAATATCTGGTCCTGAACCTGTGACTGCCACTCCAAAGCCGGATATTCGCATTTTTGCACTGATGTTTTCCATGGTAGCAACAAAATTTGGGACAAAAATGGTTCCGTTGTGCTCGAGTTGGTGAGCACATTTAATTTCAACAGTGCGAGTTCTTGGATCACTCTCTACTTTCACTAATAGCAACAGTAATCCCATAAGGAAGGTGCATATATATTGAAATTGAATCAACAGGACTGCTTTTTCCATTTTTCTTTTGGGGTGACTCCGGATTTGTATGACTCTTAGATGTTGATAACAAGTCTGCTCAAGATAAATTTCTACAGAAAAAGGGGGGTCGAAGTACCACCAAATGACAACAATCTATAAAACCCAAAAGAAAAAATAAAATCATGATAGGAGAAAACGGTTTGAACATTGTAGTGCATTGCAATGACGCAACAGAACGAAAGGAAAAAAAAAGGTCGACTATTGTGGGACAATTTAGGAAAAGAAGCCTAATACAACTTTAATCCTGTAAACCTTGACAACTTGTTCTATAAGACTAGACAATGAACCCATCATCACCTCAGCATCTTCGTACCCAAATGGCAAGAAAAGTCAACAAGTCAACCCGCATATAAACAGGATCAAACGCACGTAGAATGTAAAATGAATGACGATGAGATTTTGGCACCACGTTTCCAAGTTCGAAAAAAGTGAACGTTATTTTCTGCTCCCACAAGTCAAAAGGGGAATCCTTAAATTATGCGCTTTGAACTTGGAAGTCTTCTGCTAAACAAATCGCCCATGGCTTATTTTCAGTTTTGATGGCCAAGCCATCAAATATCAATCGATGGTACAAAATAATACACTGAATTATTTTGTTCTAATATTTGCTTTGGTAATGAATGCTATTACCCGCCACATTACAACATAAAGGAAAAGATTAAAATTCTTTTTATTGCACTTCAAATTGACAACACACGCCATAAATGATAAAGGGCCCCATAAATAATGGGGACACAGCTGCAACACTGTACCAATTGGTCGGCCTCAAGATATCAATGGATGAAATCTTGGTAAAAGTAACAGATTTCTAGCACAACACAGCGTCGTCATCGATGATCCAATTTATGGATGCTTCTACGAACTCAGCCGACGTTAATTAATTATCGAAAGAAATTGGGCTCCACGCGGTAACCACCGGAGGCAGACAACCGGAAGATAATTAATTACACCAAACCCAACTGAAAACTTTCGAAATGAAACTCTTCTCTCTGAAACTGCCAGGTTTATCCGAACAGCCATCCAGAATATACGCAATTTCGAACAAGAGGTGTTCTTAGGATTAACAACTAAAAACGTTTTCTGTGTTAATCTTCAGTTTATATCCCACCCCCCCACCCACTCAATTACGATTACCTACTTTTTCTTCACTTTTCTGCTAATGTTCCTAACGAAGCGGATACTGAAACAAACTCTCAATTAATTTCCTATCAATAAATTCAAATGAAAAATCTAAATTCTAGACTCAATCAAATAAATATAAGTTATAAATACACACAGATTTCATTGAGACTAAACTGCGTCGGAGCTGGAACGTATGTGAAGTCCCCGTGTTAAAATCTTATGAAGTTTCAAAGGGAGTGTCGTATAAGCATTTGAGCTTCCTCTTTCTAAGAACCCAGTTCTATATGAGACTCGGCAGAAACTATGCTAACATGCAAATGAAAATACAAGTTGTTGGTATGAAGTTAACGGAGTTGTTACCTTTTCTTTTTTTATCTATGCATGGAGTTGCTGCTGAAAACTCTGAATTCTGAAGGAGAAGGCGAGCCTCTGGATTCCGGAATTTGCAAGTGAATAGAAATTTTGGAAATGAAGAAAATAGTGTAGGTTTGTAGGTGTGGAGATGGAACAGAAGTCAAGGTGATGAACTGATAATTAGATTTTTAGTGGAGTGAAAAGATTTTGAAAATTTTGTAAGCAAAATTCAATCAACTATTTCATAGTTCCTAACTACTACGCGTTATCTATCCGACTTTCCCTCTTTAGGATGTTGTGGGCTCTTTTGACGTTGGGGTGGGGATTATGAATTTATGGAGGAGTAGAAGTATTCCACGGGAACACGCTTTTTATTTTTTATGATTGCTATTAATCTATGATCAAGTCCCCCTTTTTTTTTTTAATTTCTTGAATAATTATATTACTTATTTTACTAAAAATGATTTAATCAATAATTTATTTGTAATTATTAAATACTATGCTGTTACTTAATTTTTTTAATAGATATATATTTATTTATATATTATTGAACTTCTTTAAATGATATCAATTTGTCAATACATTTCTAATCATTAATAAAAATTTTAAATTGTTTTAATAAAGCCCATGTAATGAAATAAAACAGGAGTAAATAGGGTAAAGCAGCTGTCGGCGCAAAAACCAAGTGTGAAATCATAATTCTTAAAACAGGTAAGGAACTCGCAAAAATTAATTTTCTAACATAATCTAACAAAACAATATATTAAAAATCACATTGGACTTCTCCTGTTTCCGTTGTTGACTCATAAACCAAAGTAGCATTATACTATTCATCTTTAAAAAAAAAAAAGGGAAAAAAAAAGAAAAAGAAAAAGACTTTCGTTAACATTAGTCTTCACATTTTAAAGCTTAAGGGACAATGCTATGCTTATTAGTTTAATCCCAAGTGCCCAATCCCAAAACGGACCCTTGTAGAGTGAGCAGTTTTTGCAGTTGTCAATAGAATACTAATTATACTACTGACTTTGCAATGCCACTGGCAGAAAAAATGTTGGTTTGTATATTAATAACTAAATATTGAGGATATATAACAGCATGTTACAAAGGTGTGTTGTGGTGTCAAGAAAAGATTTTTAGTTTAGAAAGAGTTGGTAAAAAGTAAGCAGCATGTTTCAGGTTTTTCGGTTTGCCAATCACCTGTTAGCAGGTGGATACTACCCAGCTAAGCAAGTTGACAAAACAAGCAGCTTTTGTCAAAACAATCAAATTGCTCAAGAAGGAGAAGGTGTTGCTGCAAGTGGCACTGCTGATAAGGATATATTCAATTTTTTAATTATCCAAATCAAGGAATTCTTAATTCGTTTACCTTCTTGGCTGGTTTCCAGCTCCACCGAAACGCATCTCTTTCTACCTTCATTCATGGTTTTTAACAGATGTGGTTTACAAAGCCGAAACCAAGGAATTTGATCGTGGAGACTGATGAATGAATTATCAACCAACTCGAAAGTTTTAAGTATGCACAGTACAGCCCATGACTTATGTTTCTCGTGTTTGGCTAGTAACATTGATTTTAAGCTGTTTCATTGGAACTCTCAAATTAGGCATCCCATCTGCACACATGCAAACACTTTTGATGACAGAAGTCATACATGTACATTTAGATATATCACTGGTTCAATAATATCAGTACATATCAGTACATGCACATTTAGCTCTGACTATATTGTTGAAGATGTATTAGTATATAAACAATCTGGCAGAATTTGAAGAGGTTGGGATTGTACTGCTGAATCATTTCGTTTCCCGTGGTAATTGGTATATATCAAGAAGGTTGTGAAGGGACCATAACAAACGGCTTGCAGCATCAATTGACAGTACCCGGCCTGAAATTCTTCGAGCGTAAGAGGATATCATGGCATTTCAGAGAACAAGTCAGGAGTGGCATAATGTAGTTCTGAATAAGTTTAGAACAAAGCAATGATAACAAGAATATGCTCATCTAGGCTCAACAGAACTCTCTGTCCTTTCATTCCCTGAAGAACGGGAGTGATATTCAGCCTTATAATTGGAAGTTGCAGGAGTTATCACTGGACTAATTTCTGCACTAAAAGGATTCAGAAATAGGGGCTATGTTGCCTGTGGGATTTCGTGATTAGTCGTGAACATTTTCACAACTATTTACATTGATGGTCGGAGATCTGTAAAGGCTTGTACACAAAGTAGGCCAATCTGAAGCAATCGAGATGATTCCTCTTGTTGAAAATTACCCTGTAGGATTGGGTCAACAGCTTTACAGAGTCTTGCCTTACATAAAGGTGCCATACCTTATGACAGGAGGAAAACAGGAGAAAAGAAGAAAATAATTTTGATGAGCATGAAGGCTTGGAACTAGAAAACTTCCATAACAAGAATCTGAACCATTTGATTTCCCGAGGTCAAAGTGAAAAGAATTACTGTTTGTAATATTGAAAATGAAGTCTGAGCGAACGAATTGGTTGTCTTTCCACAGATGACTTAAATAAGAACAACTCCAAAACTATAAATGTCTGCCTTCTCAGTCAGCTTGCCGCGAACAATATACTCCGGAGCCATGTAACCCCTATATAGTCAACTGGTAGGACAATAAATCTCAATATTACAAAAGCATGTGTACTGTGTTTCAATCTATCAAAGCAAGGGGAAGAATAATTATCACGAATTCTAAATCATTTAAACAGAAGGCAGAGCATATGGCCTCTTTTTTTATTTTTATAAAATTGCAAAGCCGGTAACTATCGTTAGAGAGGAAGAAGAAGCTAAAACAATTGCTTTAGTTAAAAAACCATAAGAATTTATTAACTTCGTCCCATGACTCAACACGTGGTAAAAAAAAACCAAAAAACAGGGAATTCAAGAGGTTTTGGTGCCAAAACTAGTAGGTTTCGAGATCATCTCAACGCATAAGGAACTTAGATGTGCGGAATAGTCCAAATTTTCCTGACATGTTTAGCAAGACAATGCAAATATTCCTGTTTTACGTTAAAGAAAACGAAGAAGATATTTTAGAAGACCAATGAAGACAATAAAAAAAGTTTGAAGTTGCAATGTGCCAGCAATGCTAGCAGTGATGTGAGTATTATCTTCTGGACCTAATCTTGCGAGTCCAAAATCAGCAATCTTTGCTGTGAAGTATCCGTCAAGTTGTATATTGCCAGGTTTAATATCTCTATGTATGATTCTTAAATTTGACTCCTCACGAAGATAGGCCAAAGCTTCAGCCACTCCTAATATGATCTGGTATCTCATCTCCCACATTAGAGGCTCAACATCTTTTCTAACTGATGTAAACAAAACAAGCATAATGCCTTTTCTAAATAAGAATTCACAGATGAGATACAAACCAAAGAGATAATCATGAAGGCTTTGATTTGACACAAATTCATAGACAAGAAGGCTTGCAGGGTGCGTAATGCTGCATCCCAACAGCTTCACAAGATTTTTGTGGTCAATGCTGCTGATCAAGTTAACTTCATTGAAGAAATGATCTACCCAGTGCCTTGTATTAAATAAAAGCCTCTTTATGGCTACAGCCTTTCCCCCTGGCAAAGTTCCCTAATTGACACAATGAAATGCATCCAGTGAACTCCAAATGTAAAGGCATGATTTTCTTCAAGGACATAATTAAAGGAGAAATTAGAAGATACTTTATAAACCAAACTAGATCCTCCTCGTCGTGACTTATTCGAATTGTGGAAGTAATTCGTGGCCTTCTACAGTTTCATATGAGAAATTGAGTTTGGATTTATAGATAGTATCCCTTAAAGCTCCTAGTTGCTTCCGCTCTGTGACAAATATTAGATAAAAAAGGATATATTATTATTTCTTAAATTGTGCTATAAAACTTCCGAAATCTTTAATACAAAAAATGTGTACCTTTTCTCTTCTGCAAAAGTTTCCTTTTCCCAAAGAAATAACCAATACAACGGCCAACACATGAGCTACAATAGATGTTGGAAGGATGATAAGTAGCTTGTTGTCATAAAATATTCTAGAAAATATTGACATAATATTCTGTCAACAAATTATCCAACAAAGATACAAGATATTTCGTTTACAGATATGCGGCTTTTAGATAATATAGTAAGATATACTGAATATCTTCGGTGAATATCATAAAATGATATTAGTGTAAGTGATACGATGTCATATTATAAGAATATTAATGTGGAATAATAGTTAGAGAACTATTATTTAAATATGACTAAAATATGGTAAATCATAAGAATATATATTGTTAATAGTTCATCATTAAATTATATGGGTATATTAACTACTCTTCAGACCTTTGACATCATAGTTATCAATCGATATAGATGTACATGATTCATATAGTGTATAAATACAAGAATAATCATGTTTTATATAAAGAAATCAGTTTGGTCATGTGCTGTTTATATCAAGAAGCAAATGACTATTAGAAGAAATTCGTTAACTCGATATAGTAAATTTTGAAGTACCGTTGACTCAATCCAGATTTGAGTTCAAAGTCGAATATTAGTAAAAGACTAAAATTAAAGTCTTTCATCAAAACATAAAATTGAATTTAGGATTTTAACATTCATGAGCTATAATTTGGTTAGAATTAGACGAACGAAAGAAGATTATTCACATAAAATTTATAATTAAGAATAAAAGTTCGATGAAAATTTTCTTCATTATGATTTAGAGACTATAACATATTACTCGATGTCAACCATAGTTGTTGAATATTCGAATGGTTCAAAATAAGATCAATGATATTGATTTTACCTCATGATTAATATTATAGTAAATATGAGAGGTCACAATATAAATTTGAGATTATTCTTACTGTTAGAGAGAGAAAATAACATCTGCAAGAGAGTTAGCACTCTCAGATATATTATTTGGCCAAAAGTCATAAATAATTTATTCGTTAAATAATTTAACAAAAAGAGAGCGTGAAAAATTGACTTTATTGCAATTTAAAGTAAATTACATTATTCTATAAATATTTAAGTATTTAAATAAAATTTAAGATTAATTTATAATTTTTAGAAGTTGAGGGGCCTGAATATATTTTGTAATCAGGAGGCCTCAATGATATTTGCATAAAATTATAAAATTAGAAGCAGAACATTTCTACTTCAGCTAGCTCGTTTAATTTTTAATTTTTAATTTTTAGCTCTTCTTCTGCTTTTTTTCGTTCTCTCTCTCAGATTGGCGAATTAATAGAAAATCAAAGGTGTTTGATTTCTGAAAGACATCACATTATTAGTATTATACTTCATCAGTAAATTACTAAAGATTAGTGATTGTAAATTAAATTTATTTAATTTATAAAAAATATAAATATTTGATTATAATTGCTATTTTTGCTGCATTTTGTGATTTGTATGTGATCAGGCACACAGAACATCATGAACTCCAATCGACCCGCGTTCATACTCTTTATAATGCTCTATATGCAGTGATATAACACAACAACATGTAGTCTAAAAAAGAAGTACAATTTAACGAACATACAACTTTTTTTATTTACAAATGATTTTTCAAATTTAATTTCAAAAATAATGATATACATTTCGTGGTCTCCTTCTAAATGGAGATACTCTTGATGTATAAAATGACACATGAGTGGTGTCATTGTCTGTGCGTACTTCATAATTATACTGGATTAATGGTTGACCAATCATGTTCACTAAATCGGTGAAATATGATTGTCGACGTTTCTTATTTGTTTTTTCAATTAATTGCAATACATCAAGTGCATGTGTGAAAAGGGTATAATTATAAAATTTGTCTTACATAATTTATATAACAATATGATAATGAAAGTATAACGATATTATCGATCGTTGGCTATAAAGGTGATCAATAATATTCATCGATCGGGTATTTTTCCTTAACAACCGCTATTGCAACATACGTGATAGTGGATTACTCGTTCTTCTACAAAAAAAACTCCTTTTATTGTCGGAATGATCTCATAAATCTAAATCTAGTCAAATTACGCACATAATTATAATTATGTATATTGTAATAGTATAAAAGATCAATTGAAAGTAAAAACATTTGTTAAATTAATTTAAGTATGATAAGTGATTCATACCTAGAATGTAATGGAGAATTCATTCTAATTATACGAATTTGTAATTTTTTTGGTAGATACATTGCATAATGATTGTAACGTGTATATCTAAGAAACTATACTCTACGGATATCGATTAAACTTCTTCAAATTATCAATAATCCACCATAGTTATATATTTGATTGATATTATCGATCTCTCCCTAAAATTGTACCCTCAAATAATAAATATAATAATAGCTTCACTGCATCTATATCATCTATCATACTGAAGTTCATCTTAGTGTAAATCTCTTCAATCATCTACAATGTGATTGAAGATCTTTCGCTAAAATACAAGTCTCTAAATTGATCACTCTATAATTCAATTGTTAGAAATGGCCTAAATTTCAATCCTATAATGAGTGCAAAATTTATTTGACTGAATTTCGTAAGATTATCTTTAATTACAAACCGCATCAATTCCTTTAAATCAAAGTCAGTATCTACTTTGTGCATGACCACATTATGTATCAAATTTTTTAAAAATGATAAATTTGATTGTATATCAAAAAAACGTCCCAAGCATATTTGATTGAATAGTATCTGTTATTGATGCGTCAATTTTTTTTGAATTAATTTTACAATGTGCAAGTGAGACAACGACGTCACTTTACCCTCAAAATGCTTTTCCTTCTTTCTCTTCAACGTAAACATAGCTATCTGTATAAAAAATATTGTCAAATAATATTAAGTACCCGTATTTATTAATTTATGAGTAAAATATATATCTTAACTAATATTATTAATTATTTCATAATATACAAACTCATATTACAATTTTTTTGTAAAATATAATCATAATAAATATAACAAAAAATTGAGTAAACAGCTCACTTTATTTGCTATAATTCCATAAAATGAATCATACACATATACAATCGACTCATTTATATTTAAATAATTTTAAATATTTTTTTATATTGTAAAAATATTATTAAATATTTTCACATTAACTAATCTAATATTATTAACTATTATTTATATTCTATATATTATAACATAAATTAAATAGATTTTAAGTAATAATATTATTATTAAATTCTTTTTTAGTTAATAATATATTAATAATAACATTGTAACAAATATTTTTTAAATAACTTATTTTTTTATATATTTATTTTTTAATTAATAATTTTTTCTGTTTTATATTACATAGCCTGTAGTTGATTAATACATTATTACAAATAATGTTTTTCTAAAATATTATTTATTTAAAAAAATTAATAATTAATTTAATATAAGTATGTGTAAATAATTTAATTAAAATAACTAAATATCATCTATAACATTAATTAAATATTTTTTTATAATTAAATAAATTAACAAAGATTATTAAATTTATTTAATTATGTATGGTATAAAAAATTTATCAATTACTCTTAGTTAGTAATTTTTTATTATAAATATTAATTAAATAATTATTTATATTTTAATATTTTTTTAAATTTAAATAATATTGAATAAATCTGTGAATTTATTTATTCATTAATTTACATTTTTATTAAATATTTTGTTTATAATTTTATATTTTTTAAAATAATTTTTTTTTGAATTTTAATTTTTTATTAAAATTAGTTAAATAAATACTAACAATTATTTAATTTTAAATTTAAATAATAAAAAATTATTGGCTTACTTTCAAAGAAAAGTCAACTCTCGGAAGTGTTAACACTTCCGAAAAAAAGCTACGAACTCTTGCAAAAAAATTTCGTCATTTGCCCGCTTTTAAATTTAAAGTTTAAATCATTAATTTTTAACATGTTTTACTTTTTTTTCACGCAACATTTCAACAAAACATTATCATACATCAATATTCCTAAAGCATTAATTAAAAATATTCCAAAATTATAAATTATTTATTCTCAAAAACATTATTCAATTCATATATAACCATCAACAATAATTTATTTATAAAAATAATTTATAAACAATAATAAATTTATTTAATTAAATTAAAAATATATATCAATTTGGTGGTTGAATTTTCGCTTAATGATAGTGTCCACATAAACAATAATCGGTGTTAGTAAAAGATTCAAATGGTAAAATTATTTTAAAATTTTTAAAAGTAACTTTTTTTTATATATATATTTAGGGTTATTTTAATCGGTATATATTTTATATAAGAATAATTTTGTCTAGCAAATAATATTACGGATCAATTTTAATTTAAATTTTGAATGATAACTATTTTTAAATTTGAATTTTGTACTGTAATTATTTTTAGTTAAATCCCTTGTTGGAAAGGCATTTTGGTTCTAGTTTTCTACGTGGTCATGTTTTAATTATCAGAATTGTTACTTATCTAATATTATATTATAATTAAGGGTATATAGGATTTATTACAATTTATGATGAAATTTAAATCAAATCTTCTTATTTAATGATAAGTCAATTTTAATACATAAAAACTTTTGAACATATTTAACTTGAAAAAATATATTATCTATGAAAATGATTGAAACTTGAACTTCAAATTGGATAAATAGGAGTATCTGGGAAATTGTGGTCGGAAAAAACGAAGAAGAAGAAAGGCCGGCCCTCCATAAACTCTCTTGATGGGGTTCACTGGTCCGCTACAAACATAAAATCGTTTGACCGTTGAAATGAACCATTGATTCGGGTTGGCGACTGTGTTTTGAAACTGAATTGGACTCGTTGTTATTTATTACCATCAGATTTCAAAATATAATTCTAATTTTATTTATTGTTATTGTATCATTCAAAGAGTTTGATATCAGTTCCTCCTGAGCGTATCATTGTACGATTGTTGGTATCTGAAATGAAGTTACGATTATTGCATTTATAATTTGATTTCTCATATTCTCACTCTGGCATTTCATATTATAAAACAATAATTACAGGTACAGGCCCAATTTGTAGTAGTAGAATTTTCAGGCTTCTTAAAGGACGGCCATAGGTGTTAGTTACTATAACTAACGGGCTAAATTGGTCGATAGAGAACGGATTTTGATTGGGCCCACATTTGAACCTAGCTTTTCTTGGGCTATGGAAAGTCTCAATCTTAAATTGTCTCAACCCAAGTGATTAAGAACTTTTCTTAGTTAGAGGGTTACTATATGCACCATAATCTTTTAGAATATTCCCAACGTGAATGAATTATATGGCTTAGATTAATTATTGCACGTCGTTAACTTAGATGACATGTGAGTTTATTTATTAGCAACCACAATCAAATTCAAACATTATTGCTTTTTTCTTATGTCAGCGAAATCTGATTTTATAAAATTTGTTACTGCCATACGTGGCCTTAACCCAAATAAAAAAATGTTTTTTCTTTAAATCTATTTTATAAAGTCATAGAATTAATAGTCACCTTCGCCCTAAAAGCAAAAATTATAAATTTTTTCTTAGTTATTTTAACAATGATTCTCTTAACCCAAATTTTACTCTCATAAAAAATTAGAAAAAAAAAAAAAAATTAAGTTTATTAGAGCTAGAATTCTATAGTAAAAGAGGTGAGTTTACCCCTAGGCTAGTGATTGTCTCTTTACTCATTTTGAATCGAAGGGAATGATTAAGATCAAATTATTTGGCCAAATTGCTAATAGATCTAATGGCGACATAATTGAAGGACTTTTGTTATGCCTAGTATAAAACTCATATGATATAGTACTATTTCCTACTCTAAAGGCTAGTATCTAATCAATGGGAGCTATATTGACATGTGTGTAGTTTAGTATTCAATCTTTAAAACGCAATTTAAAAAGTGTTGTGATAATAAAAAAGAACAAAGGTGTTCTCCTTTTCAGGTAAAATAAACAAAGATTCTCATTTCTTTTTCCCTGTTTCGTGGTTGGTGAAAACATATCAACTTTTCAAAATGCTTTGAGAGATGATTAAACAACATGCAGAGACCATAACCATGGTGAACAGCTAGGTTAGGCTCCACAGGATCCATATAGAAATGACCGGCGATCGAAATGGCACCGACAGATACTACGTTTGGCCATCCGCGTGCTTGCTATAGCTAGAAGAAGACAGACAAACTGAGTTGCTTTATGCCCATAAAAAATAAACCAGATATTTTATCAATTAGCAAAAGTCACAAAACAAAAACATCATTTTCAGTAATTTTCACCCCTTTTTTTTTTATCTCTACATTTTCGACAACGTGTTAACCATAATCTTCCACCTTCAAGCTCGGCTTATAGGGGTCCTCATCCTGTAGTAACTACAAATAAAAAACAGCTATTTTATCACTTCACGAAATGGGTCTCCTTTATTTTCTTTTACTTTTGACGGAAGGATTAATTTATATATTTTGGTTGAGTTAGGTTCTGTTATCAGAAAAGCCTAATGGCTACAGACAGATATATTCTCTTGACTCTTTTAGACACTAAACAATGTGTATTGATTACTGAATCATTGAGTGACTACTTGAATGGCCGACTCTCATTTGTCTGAGATTTAAAACCTAGGACATTTTGGGGTTTTCATCTTGGACATTTTTATTAATTAATTAAGGCGACCAGGAATAGCTGAGTCTTTGTGAGGTGTAAATTCTCTTTCGAATTTTTTTTTATTGGCAAAAGAGGATTAAAAAAGTTTTGTATATATAGCTAGTGCGCTGCTTCATCTCATTGAATTAGGACAATTTATAGAGTTAATTGACTTTTCCAGTGCAAGAACATCTTCGTTTTAGAATAATTGAGCACCTAAATCTTCATGCTTAGATTTTGGCGTTTCATTTTACATGGGTTAAGTAAATTATCCAAATCTTATCCTAGTTATAATACAAGCTTTAGCTTCCACTACCATATATAATATTCATAGTTTGCCTGTATGAGCAATATGCGTACTTGTTGGCCTAATAACCAGTTTGATATATAATTGGTGATTGATCAATATCACAATCGTAAAAAAGTCATTCATTCAATATATACATTGTTGATTTATCGATCTTTAATCTGCAACCATAAAATGATTTAAATAACCAACATGACATTGAACACATTCGTATGAAAATTGATTTCAAAATTCATCAAATGATTCAAATAAATGGAAGAGATAGACGATGCTCAATTTTGTGCTGGTGCTCTAGCAAATGGACTCCAAGGGACTTTATATTTATTTATGAATAATAAACACAACACAACAGCCACTTTCTAAAAGGGATGGTCAAATTGGTCATTTGATTCAGAAAAGTATCCACTCAAACCCACAAAGAGTGCTGCACCTAAGATACCGGAGGCATTCGCCTAATTTTTATGTCTATATCCACTACAAAATGAAGGTTGCCCTCTCTATTCTCTATATAACTCTCTATAACTACACTTCTATGCCACAAGCAAAGCACACAGTCATCTGGAAGTTTCTTTAGAATTCTCTCTGCCGGTTGAGAATTTATATCATGAAGAGATCAAACGACAAATCATCTCTTATATTTGTTGCGGTTTTTCTTCTTGTTGTCTCGGTCACGTTTTCTTTATTGTCCGTGGAGGCAAGAAAGCATCACAGCAACAGGAGCAAACCTCGCAAGCATCAGAAAGATAAGGGTGTCCGTGATTCAGTTCCAGGACCTGCGCCAGCCCCTCTTCCTCGTAATGGTTCTTATTCGACCCAGTCGGGAATTTTCAATGTTTTGTCATTTGGAGCTAAAGGGGACGGAGTTTCTGATGACACAAAGGTAAATAAAACGATGCAAATTCAGATTAAGACAAACGTTGTTTCTAGTGTATGTGAGAGAGACTCCAGATACGTAAAATATTCTAACCTTGAGAACTTCAAACGAATAGGCACTTCTAGCAGCGTGGAAAGCAGCCTGCATCGTGCCTGGGGCTACAGTAGAAATTCCATCAGAGTTTAAGCTCCTTGTCAAACCCATAACTCTTCAAGGTCCATGCATGCCTAACCTCGTTCTTCAGGTTTGGTTTCACTTTCTTTTAGATTATCTCATTGATTCTCAAACGATATTCCCATATATAATATACTAATGAAATTAAAAAAAATAAAAAAAAGAAAGGGGGGGCAAGGGGAATGCATAACATACATACATAAAACTGATCCAAGTGGAATTCCAACAGATTAATGGAAACCTTTTAGCACCTCCGAAAGTAGGTTCGTGGCCAAAATCCAGTTTGTTTCAGTGGATAAACTTCAAATGGCTCGACAATTTCACCATTCAAGGTTCTGGAATAGTTGATGGGCAAGGCTCTGAATGGTGGAGGGCCTCGGAAGTCTACTCTATTCAGGTTAGTATTCTTTCCGAGATTAAGTTAAAATAATATATATATATATGAGGGCCTCGGAAGTCTACTCTATTCAGGTTAGTATTCTTTCCGAGATTAAGTTAAAATAATATATATATATATCAGCTAAACTTTATTGCATTATGTGATCACAGAAGAAATCCAAACACATTCCAGATATGAAACCAACGGTAAGATTAATTACTTTCCTTTAGCTTTTAGCCTTAAATTTTAATTATCACATCGTATTTTGATAGAGCGATTCATTTTGTTTTCTCATTTCAGGCTCTAAGATTTTATGCAAGCTATAATGTCACAGTTCGAGATATAAACATCATAAACAGTCCTCAATGCCATCTAAAATTAGACAGCTCTGGTGGGATCAAAGTTAACAATATTCAGATTTTTTCTCCAGAATTAAGCCCAAATACGGATGGCATTCACCTCCAAAACACCAAAGATGTAGAAATTCAGCATTCTGATATTGCATGTGGTAAAATTTAGCTAATTAAGAACCATACCTCATTGTACAATTATATCATACCTAATAGCCTATTAATTGGCTGTGATTACTCTCCAAAATTAAATAGAGTAGATGGTGCATGACACGTTGGTATTGCAGAGAAAAAGTTATCTGTTGAGAGAAAATTTGATTGGTTTTCAAGTATTGTGGATGGCATAACTGTCACTAAACTAACTTTTGAAAACAAGCATGAACGAAAAGTACTAGTGGACCCTGTGGGACAAGTACTACTATTAGTTATTAACTATGATTCCTAGAACCAAAAGAAAAGAAAAAGAAAATGATATGATACCAGCGTGCGCACATCAGCAACATCACTGTTTATTTGGTACTAATTTAAATATTAATTAATATCTGGTTTCTTTTTTTGAATAGGAGATGATTGTGTATCCATACAAACAGGATGCTCAAACGTTCACATTCATCATATTAATTGTGGGCCCGGACATGGAATAAGGTACGCAATGTATATGATAATTATTAATAAGCTAAAGATGGTTATTATTGTATTTCAATTTGGTGGATATATATATATATATATATAATCAATCTTTATTTTCTTATTATAACAGTTTAGGAGGACTTGGGAAAGACAAGAGTGTAGCTTGTGTTTCCGATATTGTTGTGGAGAAAATCTCAATGCTAAATACGCTATATGGAGTTAGAATAAAGACATGGCAGGTACCAAATCCAAGACAAATTAAATTTTGTATTAGTAATATAATATTGTTCTCTTATATTCTAGCTTAGGTGCTTGTGTCATCAGTTTTAGTAAAATATTACATTTCAGGGTGGCATTGGATCGGTCAACAATGTTTCGTTTTCCAACATTCAAGTCTCGGATGTCAAGGTTCCTATAATGATTGATCAATTCTATTGTGACAAGCATTTCTGCAAGAATCAAACAGAAGCTGTGGGGATATCCGGTGTTGAATTCAATCAGATAATAGGAACATATTCAGTGCAACCAATTCATCTAGCGTGTAGTAATAGCATTCCATGCACTGATGTTGACCTAATCGATATTCAGTTGAATCCCTCCTTAAAATATCGAAGTTTTCAACAGGTGTTGTGTTGGAACTCCTACGGAAAATCGCAGGCTCCTCTGGTACCTTCAAGCATAGACTATTGCTTGAGAAGGGATAGCGGTTCAGTCAAGAGAATCGCAATATCTCATGAGCATACGTGTTACGTGTAAATTACGGGTTTTATTAATTTAGGTCTTGACTGTACTGCAGGCTTCCTTTTTCTTTTTCTAGTTTTTTTCTTCATTGTGTGGTTTCGAGCAACTGCTTCGTCCCTTCTGCAAATTTTTGACTGTGGGATGGTGATGGTTTGTTGTAATAGTAATATAATTAAGTTGGCGTTTTGTACTTCACTAGCTAATCTCCTTTATGTACAACATGTAGTTGATACTGCATGGACGATAAAGAGATTGACTTTTTCAGAAGAGGCGCATTAATTCTGTTGGCTGTATTAATGAACTTAACTAATACAAGTTGAACCATTATCCAATGGTTATTAGTATTCGTATAATTAAATAACTAAAAGGTTAATGTAAAACGACATTAGCGATCCACGCAGTTCCATTATCCCAAAGAATCCATCATCCATATATGTTATTGTTCTTGCACTAGATTTCTAATTAAAGTGGTACTAACTCTGAGACCACTGTACCCTGATTACTACATATCATTAATTATTTATAGTCAGGATAAAGATCTCTTTCTCGACCTTCGTAGTTGGTTTGGTTGCCATGCTAACTGTATCAGCTGTCAATATTCTGAGTTTTTGAGAGAGAATGCATTCGTTGTTCCGCAAAAAACTAAACAAAGCAGAAAGTAGGTTAGTGGAGAGCCCAAACTAGGGCTGTGGGAAGCACTGGCATCCATTCCTTTGACAGAAAAGGAATGGCAACACTTTTCCAATTAAGGTTGAACTGGACCAGAAACACTAGCCTTCATCTTCTGCGGTCAACGAAAAGGAAATGCAACAGCGCTAGCATATACGCCCCTTGAATCAGATATCTATTTCAAATAAACAAATAAATAAATAAGTTGAGAGACTACTCTTACTTCCAATGATCAATGGGGATAATTAATGAAATGGACTCCATTCATGACTTTCTGCCAAAATAGAATACAGAGTACACATAACTGTACATTAAAACTATTCCTGGATCCAAAACTCCTCACCAGGCCTACTTGTGGTTACTTCTGATTCTGTAATCTTTTTTTCTTATTATCTTTGTGGAAGGCGTTTGGTGAAAGTTCCGGTAGTGCTTGCTGCTGATGCTGCGTGCACCGTCCAGCATACCCTTTGGAGAATCTCACTGAATGTTCGCGTGCCCTCAACACATTTTCGAAAGCAAACAGAAAGTTATAGACGTGGGTCCTCGAAAACATTCATCCAATACCAGATCTACCTATAAAAAAAAAAAATTATACCTTTTTTTATGCTAGAATTGTTTATATATATAAAAAAGAGTAACATCAAGAATGCAAAATTCGGTAGAAACTAATCTAACAATATCATATTTTTATTTTATTAAATATGATTGTTGATGCCTAAATTTTTTTTGGACAAAAAATTCAATGCACCACATAAATTTTACTATTATAAGTAACGTAAAAGCTGCAATAACTAGTATCCAACTCCGATTAACGACTCCTGAAGGATTACATGAAATCAAAAATAACGAATTAAGAGTGAAGTTAGATCATCGGTATATAAACTTCAAGAATCAAATCAGTGAATCATCAAAAATTAAGTTAAAAAGAGAACGAATTAGAAGTGTTTAATTTATTTATCGACCCAGAATGTTGGGTTCGAAAATATTTATAGTGCGGGCTTGTCCTCACTAGTTGAACCCCGTTTGTCTCTCTAAAGGTTTGAAAAATCATCCTCCTTTTTATGTAGTGATTTTACTATTTATAAGGCCTTTATATGTGTAAGTATCGGAGAACGGGAGCCTGATTAGATAGAATACGGAATGATCATCCAGTAGGTTCTTTCACTACTCCTTTATGTCAGCCTAGAGTGAAGTAATAAATGCCTACAGTTTGTACGACAAGACGCCTCTTAATGTGATGGGACATCCAGACTGTTCTTTGAAAAATGTGCTTACTTCTCTCATCCAATTTTTTCGTTTTTTAGAATATTAAAATTAAATCACTTCGATAATTAAAATGATGATTGGTGTACCAAGGCAACTGAATTTAGGTCAAATCATCCACTTTAGAGACTAAAATATAGAATCAGTAAAAGTTTTCATCAGTAATGTAAATTTTTATTGGACTTGTTAAGTTTCCGTAACTTATAATTAATCATTTATTTTTTGGTTTTGAGTTTCTAAATTGTTGTAATATAAGATAACTTGTTTCTTATATTTTTATATGATTGTAAAAGCTAAGCCTTCTGTGGAAGTATAGCCCATGGTTATTCAATTATTACTAGCACTTAGATTTATATTTTCATTTTACATAGATGGTAATTTCAAGAATGAAGACCAATTTTAACTATCATTTTAATCACGTCAGTTTTGTCAAATTTAAATCTTAACAAGGCAGATTTGTTCTTGTGATAATACACATCTGTGACGTTGTTTCATAATATATTTAATTTTTATCAGAAATAATGTAACTTTGGTATAACTTACCGAATTTCAACGCTTTTTGCTGCTATTTATTTTTTTAAAGGTCTTAATCAAAATTTACAATCGTTTGTAGTTTGGTTTGTCAAACTAAAGTTTGACTATTTCATTATTAATAAATTGAGAGAAAATAAAGTCTAAAAATGAATTGAATCGATTTGAATTGGTTGTATATAAGTTTCGCTTAAATTCATTGAGTGCATGTGATTTTGATTTATTTTATTTTATTTTTTCTATAGTATTGATTTATCAAAAGTGAAAAATAATATTTTATATTTTCAATATATCCAATTGAATTATAATAAATGTCCATTAACTAGATTTGAATTTTAAATCGATTCTATAATGATACCACACCCGCATAAATATAATTTCAAATAAAATGATTGTCATTTAAGATTAAACTAAGCTGAATTGATTTAGTTATTTTCATTCTTTTTTATAGAATTTTTCAGTGTGCGTTTTAAAAATCAATCGGTTTGATTTAAGTTTTAGTTCCATGAAAAAATAAAAAAAAAAAAAAGTAGATCAAATTATATTCAAAAGATGTTAAAAATTAAAAATAACTAAATCGACGAAATTAATTTGGTTTAATTAATAATATTTTAAACAATAATTTAAATTCAATTATTACATATATAAATAAATTTTAATTTATAATTATTGTTTAATTAATAACATAAATAAATAATAATTTAATAAATTAAAAATATTCTTGTAAATAATAAATCAAATTATATTTATTATTTATAAAAATATTTTTAATATTTTAAAATATAATATATAATTTTATTTTATTTTATTGTTAGAATTATTAATTAATTAAAAATTTTAATTTAAAAGATGAAGATACCTTATCCCCTTACTAGCTATGGGATAAGCTATGAAAAAAATGATGTGGGATCCAACTCTACTCTTATAATTTAATAAAAGTTAATCTCAATTTTTTGTGGTCATTATCATTTTTTTGAAAAGTACCTTATATGCACAAACATTATCTCCATTGATTAGATGATTATTAGGCAAGATCATTTGATGATGAATTTTTACCACCTTGGAAATCTTTGATTACTCCAAAAGTTTATTCTTTTTCAGATTAAGTTTTAGCATGTGCAAATAATTCATATGAAAATCACAAAAATTAAACTTATACAAATAGTTAAAATATATAAAATAAAGAGAAAACAAATCTCAATTTAGATTACAACTTCTTTTAAAAGAATATTATTTATGTATTGCTAAAAAACATAGAGTATAATTTATTAAATTTGTTTAGTATATTGATATTTTAATAAAATTTTGACATATTTATATAATTAAATTTTAATTCATGAAGATACATATGCCTCTATCAATCAACAATCATAATTTTATTTAAATTTTTATGCAGTAATTTATAAATAACAAATACTTTTTCTTGATAACATTATGAAGCCGGACTTTGTAGGAAAGTTATTTTTTGCCATATTTTATCAAGTTGGTTTCATTTAGTTTGGTTTGGTTTAACCAAAACCGAATCCGAACCAAATCAAACCAAACCAAAATTTTTGTTTTCTATATATTAAGTACAAAAAGAATAGAATGTTATACGTATAATAAAACAAAATTAAGTTTGATTATTTAAGGAAAACTAACGCAATTAATAAATATAATGTTGATCTTAGTGATTTAGAAAATATCACACTTTAAATTTAAATTTTAAAATTAAAAATGTTTATTTTTAAGTAAACTTTTTTGACGCTTGAATAATTTATTATTATTTTACTTTGAAAATAAACGAGTAGAATGTTATGTTCTATTTGGGATAAAATTTTAATATTAAGCATTATTTCAGTAGTTACCAATGGATACATAGTAATATAGAGATATTGAACTGATTTATTGACGCTTACCTTATCTATTTTTAAACTAATTCATGAGCACCAAGATCAAATCCTGAGAAGCTAATTTGGGTATAGCCCTTTGCCTTTAGGCACTTTTTTTCCACTTATAATATCATAAGTAGATGAATTTAATAACCTAACTCTTATATATATTATCAGAAAAAGAAAATCAAGAATGCTTATTACTCGATCCCAGATAAGAGCTCCTAATAAACTGTCTGACTACGGTCCAAATAGAGAGACTGAACTATTTGATCTTCCCCTTTCTCCTCTGCTGTTATCAGCAAATTTCAAGCTTGCCTGATGCAAATCTTTCTCCTTCTCTTTGGAATTCCATTCAGACAAGTAATAGTCTTCTTCTGTGGCAATCTCTTTAGATGGACCACAAAACATCCCTCCCCATTGTGGGAAGTAAATTAACATAATTGGGAATGTGCAACAAATGATCATCACACCCATGAGAGTTATCCCGGTTTCTTTCGAGTATTTGGATCCTTTGAAGAAAATTAGTTGAGTCAGAACGGCTCCTACATTTCCACCACCTCCTGTCATTCCGGATATTACCCCCAGGGACCTGAAAATATATGCATTCTGTCCACATCAACATAAAACTGCTATTGCTTCAATGTATAATTAGTCAATTATTGTGTGTTTGTGTGAAACAAGAAAAAAAAAAATGCTCTAGTATGAAATAGTTCTCGAGTTTTCGGGATGTTTATCCTATATATTATCGAACCTAAATATTTTCTAATTCATCGATTACAAACCTTGGGTAATCATCCATTAATTTCAATTTGGCTACCCTTCTTCTATTTGATTGGCGATCCATTAATTCATTGATAGTTATAGCCTGATTAAGAAATGACAGACAACATTACCAGAATCATTAATTATTAATAGACACTACATAGTATTTGAATAAAAAACGACAGACTACAGTACCAGAATCATTAATTATTAATAAACACTGCATAATATTTGAATAAAAAACGACAGATTACATTACCACAATCATTAATTATTAATAAACACTACATAGTATTTGAATAAAAAATTTTCAATGGAAGACTTTTAATACCTCTACTAAAAGTTTTTGAATAATATTCACCGGTTCATTAAGTTGTCCGGTATTCATCCAACTAAGTTTATTATATTGATCATTTAGTAAACAATTGACTGCAGGCTGTTTGAAAACACTCGAAGGCGTAGAATTTGTTACCTCCGGGACACGAAAGGGACTACCCCAAAAGTAAGCCCACAAGCAGCTTGGACAAACACAGAGAAGATGATCATGACGATTACGGAGGCAGTCAAAGAATCAACCTTCCCCAAAACGATGCAGAAAACACCTCCCAGCGTCTGCACCACCCATAAAGCCCAAAGCCTTCCTCTCATCCCAAACCTCTTTGCCATTATATCAGATATCATTCCTCCGCCTGGACGAGAAATGACATTTGCTAATCCGAAACTTGCTGCGATAATTCCTGCAGTATGGAGTTTAAGATTGAATCTATCATAAAAGTACTCTGCTATTATATTGTCCACTGTTAGCTCTACCCCAAAACAATACCCGTAAGTCAATGCCAAAATCCATCCTCTGTAATTTGAAATCCCGTAAAAGAACACACGGGAGAATTCATCTTTCTGTTTGTCTCCTGATTTCTTCAGCTTCGCGAAGTTTCCATCTGGCAAATCTTTCCCAAAGATCAAGATGGCAAATGCTGACAGAGTTTGCAACAGTGCAGGTATAAAAAATGCGATTCGCCAAGCTGTAAATTTGATTACACCAATATCACGGATGAGCCCAAATAGAACGGGCATGATAAGCTGCGTTGCACCGCCTCCGAGATTGCCCCAGCCACCTGCAACACCATTAGCGGTGCCTACTACTGGACTGGAAAACATAGAGCTCATCCAGAATTGCGTAGAGACAAAAGTGGCAAGAGAAAAGCCTGTGAAAAATCGTAGAAGGAGGAAGGAGATAGGGGACGAGGCAATCGAAGTAAAATACACTGCTGGTGCTGTGAGCAGAATCAGTGAGGCAGAGGCAAGACGTGGTCCGATCAAGTCGCAAGCAGTTCCCATAGTAATACGGGCAAAGACTGCACCAGAGACCGATGCAATTCCTGCATTTCCGATGTCCGTCGCTGTGAGGTTAAGGTTGTCTCGTATAATGGGAAGTAGTGGTGGAGCAGCAAAAGTGGACACAAAACAAGAAAAGAATGAAACCCAGGACAGATGAAACGCCCTCATGTGGGGTGCTGCCAATGAGAATAGCCGGAATTCGGTGGCTTTATGTTCCGAGTCCACAGGCAGAGCAAAATTTGGTGGTTCAGAGTCTATTCTAGTGCCCTGCACTTCCATGTTGTATTCTTTGGATAGGAAGGAGTGATTGAATAAGAAATATATTTTATATGTGTTTGGAGAGATTTTAGTTAAAAGGCGGTGGCTCTGCTAGGTAACTGCTAAGTTTTTCTTGTTTGTTGGACTTTTCTCTCTCGGTTTGCTGAGTGGCGTTCTTGGCAGAACTTATATACTGCCAAAGTTTCTGGGTCCGTGCTTTTCTTTTCCTGAGAATATCTGATATTTATAGAACCTTTTAAGGGAATATTGAAGAAGACGGAGGGCTTGTTGAAAATACTTCAATGGTAATTTTTTTCTTGTCTTTTGAAACTCACGGCGTGGTGATGGTTTGACAATCCAATCTGCGACTTGGAGAATTGTGTTTTGAGGACAAATAGCCTTCTATTTAGCGAAAAAGGCAAGTTAGAATTTGAGAACTCTTCCACTGCGCCGAGTCTCATAGATGTACAACTACAATAATTCTTGGTTTGTGCTAAAAAGAAAAATGAAAAAGGCTTGTGAATTGAGAAAGAGGCTGGCTGGCGGTTAGGTGTGTTCCAAGATTGATTTTTAATGTGTAGTTCAGGAAGATGCTAATACTTAATAGTCGTCCGAGGCATGCATTGACTTTGGAGTTGAATTGGTAGAATTGGTAGTGTAATTAAACCAATTGATTCGTTGAAACTTCTTCTGTGGCCCCTGATGATCTTTTGTTCACAAACTTTATTTTCGCGGAGAATTGAGGTTTAACATGAATGGAAGCAAAATAATATCCATAGATCGAAGGGTGATGTCAGATGTGATGTCTGCCGCGGGATAAACAAGTAAGGCAACTATTTGTTCACATGAATTCTGCTTACCCAACGATGGCTGCTTGAGAAATTTGCTACAATTATGAAGGCTAGACTGGTCATTTCATATGACGAATTTTTTACGATTATCAAATAAATGATAGTAAATTCTTTTTATGATTCTCGGGATATTCAGCACCGATTATAGAAATGTTTTGATTCCAAATTCTGATAACTATTATATTCACATCTTCGACGGTGGGGCAGCCCATATAGATCAGAATTTGGAATCAAAACAATTTATAATCAGCGCTGAATATCTAACTTAAAGAAAATTGGATTACGAAATCTTGGCTTCTATCGTCCAATCAAAACTCTGCCTTTTAGCTAGCAAGTTGTCCTAAATATTTAAAAATCAGATTTTACCTTAAGAGTGTGAAGGGGAATCCCACCGACAGGCGACAGAGGGAGTTGAATCAGTTGAGGTGATTCCTCATCAATAGTATCTTCAAAGTAGAAAGACCACTGTGTCCCCCATCTTCTACGTTAATATGGGAGGATACTTTGGTCATTTAATTATATAATCATTCATGCTAGGTGGGTTGTCAAGAACGGCAACTTCATTGACCGAGGGTGAGCCTGATTGATGCTAAAAGTCAAGCTGCACCCAATGCCCCCAAACGAACGTTAAATTCATTTCCATTTTTTGCCTGGAACTTCAGAAAAAAAAAAATTGCTAACGGTGAAGAAATGAATACTAAAATTTTTTTGTAATTGTAAGAATCTAATTAATGAAAGATTTTGCCAACCAGCTGACACAGCCAAGTTAGATGGAAAGTTTTGATCTCCGACGTAAGGTTCTCACTTCAAATTCTTTTGACCTTATATATATATACTATGATGATATCATATATGAATTTTTATTTAGTTATAATAAACTAGTGGACTAAAAAAAAAGATGGAGTATTCTTCTCCATCTCGTCTCAAGGTTACACCCCTCTTATATAATATGATGTTATATGTCAATTTTTATCGGACTGTAATCTATTAGTGTACTAAAAGAACAAATTGATGAAATTCTTTGTCTCATTTCGAGGCTCGATTTGTTTCATTTTTCTTGTGAAAGTCAACGGCATTCATGTGTTTTCAAGCTGTCTTTTCCTGCATTGTTTGTAGGGCTGTTATCCGTAACATGCGTTGGTTGACCATACATTTTTTGTTGAATAGCAATACATGTAGCCATAATTGTTAGTTTGAACCCATAGGACATTGGGGCTGCTTCTATACGCTTCTATACAAGTGCCTTTATTAAATTTTTGGCAAATTAAATTATTGGAAGTTGCCAAAAACTCAAAGATAGGAGTGGCCATACAATTACAAAATGAGGGTACCAAGTATGTCAAAATAAGATATAATATTGTTGACTCAAAAATATGGCCAACTATATAATTACATTATTTGACTTACCCAATTGCAAATATGATTTTCTAGTCAGTCATTTAATAAGAAAAGTAAAGTTCGATTCCTATTGCATGGTGAATTTTGAATTCAAAGAAATTATTTGGATGTTTAAAAATCGAGTACTTTAAAAAAAGTTCGATTTTCTTTTTGTTTAGTTTCTCTTTTGAAACGAAAGCATCGGTTAGTATGTCAATTCCTTCTCGTGAAATAGGTATGGAGCGCTCAACAGCCGATGTAAATGAGACTGGTGCTTCCGTATATTTTAAAAATAATTGTATGATGTGTATAATTATTCCATTGAAAGTTTATAATAATAAAAATAAAAGAATATACAATTATATTAGGGACCCTTAAAATTGTGGACAGCTTAAAATTTAGTTTTGGTAAGTATTTTTTTTTTTTTTTTTTTGGTATAGAACCCCAGATAATATTTCGATTCTAGTTTAAAGAACATGCTGCAGTACTGATCTGGTCATTTTAATGGATTAATTCACTCCACTTTTTGCCTGATTAGTTTCATTTCAGTGAATAATATCTCGATTAAAAATGAGTGGGAAACTACTGTAAATAAAAGCGGGATGGACTTCTGAACCGCTTCTTTTTATTTTGATATAAATATATCATTCGGTTTAAAAATGGGGTAGCAATAAATAAATACTTAATTTTTGGAAAAAAAAAAAATATAAATAAATACACTGTTAGTATGTATGCATAATAAGTTAATAGATGGTGAATACAATTATTTTTTATGATAGGTAAATACGTTTGAGAATTTAAAATTGTTTGACCCTTTGTTCAAAAAGTTCATCATAATTTTAGAACTTGTTGAATTTTGTAAAATTATGAGGTTATATATTAATGGGTAAGTATATTTGTACCTTACTTCTTTTTTAGAATATTCTTTTACTTTGCATACTTATTGAAAAAAATTTAAAAATAATTTTTATTTTATACACTATTGATAATATCTAAAACGCCCTTAGTTAATTTTTTTTAGTACGTATGCTAATATTTTTTTGATACTCATAGAAATATTTATTTTTATGTTACATTAATAAAGTACTTCTTTTTAGTTGGCATATTTTTCCTTTATTTTAAGTGTAATTATCAAAAATAAAATATTAGACACATAAAAAAAAAAAAAAAGTCAACGAATTGCTCTTAGGGCGGATAGCCTGGCTGATGATTTAACCGCATTTTTCTTTAGGCTGACCATTAGGTTCAAATCGAGAGTAATATAAAAAAATAATATTAAAGAAGCATAGTATTTTTATTAATTTTATAATATTTTAATTTTTTGTGAGATTATATAAATTTTCTGAGATAGTTGTATGTATTTGTTTTATGCTTTTACAATTTTATTTGAAATCTGTAATGTTATTATTTTAATAGATTTTTCATCCAATTACAAGGCTAGGTTGTATAGATTGATTTTTCTCTTATTAAAACACTGGATTTAAGTTAATAATTAACTTAAAATAATTACTTTTTACTTTAGGGTAGAATGGGGTGCGGTGGAGTGGAGTATAAATTACTTGGAAGAAGTACAATGAAATTAATAGGATATTTTGTGCCTTTTAATATTCAATTTAATAATTATGAGATTATATTTAATTTTATATCAGACTCATTAATTCTTGAATAAAAATTATCTACTGATATCTGATATCTCTCCAAATGTTATTCGTATCATAATCTTATAAAATGTTATTCTGAGTACAGATACAGACACGGAAACCTCCACGCAAATTGAAGCCCGGAAAGTGTTATTCCCAGCAGAAAAATTTTAGTAGAAATTCACGATTCAGGCCCATAAATAAAAAGTTTAGTACATTACTTTAAGCGCCACATTTAGCCACAACCTCTTATTATTTCATTATAAAGTGAGTAGGCAGAAATAGAAGAGTTGTATTTATCACTGAAAGGCCCCAATTATGAGCAAAGAACCAAACTAATTAAAGAAGTCAAAATCACATGTGATTCAAAGCCTTTGAGAAATGGAGTACAAATCGAGTCTGTTCTACAATCATTAATCTTTATTTAAAAGGAAAATAACCTTCTAACCATACTAATAACAATTATATATAACATATTGATACAGTGATAAAATAGAAATCATTAGATTAGATTACCAAGCTTAATTCATTTTGATGACTAAGATACAGAATTCATCTTTTCAAATGATTATGTGATGATCAAATTTGAATAATTATACTCTTAAGAAAAAAATAAGATTTATAATTTTTGTTAGCTCATTTAGTTGATAATAATGTGATCATATATATAATTGCATATTGGTCGACCAGAAACCCAATTAATATACCACCAAGCATCATTCTGGCAACTGGCAACGACCTTATGAATGCCTAAAAAATCTTGACAACTTCTCCTTCAACCCATATTGCATCTTCCAGCAAGGTAGTATGGGAATTAGGAGGCTACATTTACAAACGTGCATTTTAATTAATTAATGACTTTGGTTAGATATTCTCATTTATTGTTCTGAATACATTGTATTCCTATATACATAGCCCCTAATTCGGTTGTATTATATACCTTTATCTATCATCATAATGGAAAATTTTATTTTCTAGTTCCTTTATGTTTTCATGATATGGAAATATGGACCATCGTTCAACAGTTGTGCCTTAATAAAATAATCAACTGATTTTTTTATTAAGGATTTGAAATGGGAGGGAAACCGATTATTTTAATGTTTTCACAAATTTGTTTCATCGTAGACTGAGAGAGGGTTATGAAAATTAAAACATCCATAGATCATTTAAGAGGAGCATATCACAAGACGTCTACTGTGGTACGTTGGATAACAAACAAAACATATCACGAGCTTAAATTAATTAAGGCATCACAGAGAAAATAGAAGAACAACAACAACAACAAAAAAAAAAAACGACGAAGACCTATCTATGGCTATCAAGAACTGCAACGTTTCTCAACCCATGCCATTTGTTGCAGCAGCGGCAGCGGCCTGTAGCATCCTCCTCAACGCTGTGGTCTCCATCTCACCACTTGACTAATGCAATGACATGGACTGCCCGCTACATTGCAGGTCCATTGGGAAGGGAATTACGAATCCATTACACGCAACAAAAGTCGCAATGATCTCCGAAACATTACGCTTAAAGGAGGTGACAAAAGGCTTGGCAAAGCAATCGAACTCGATGCCTGCCGCGATAGCTTAGTTTATGCTATTTCTGTTGGATCTTAATTAAACTATACGACCTACTATATCTCAATAATTATGCCTTACAAATTATTATAATTAAGTTAAAATGATCTAAGTAATTTGGTATTGTTTAAATAATTTGAAATTTTATATATCTAATTAAGTATTTAATATATATAAAAACTGGTCTTTGTTTTTATTTTATGATAAATTAAATAGAAACAAGTAGTATAAACTACTAGTAATTTAGAGTTTATTGGACCCATCAGAATTATAATTCTTAAGATTAATATAAAAATACTATTTTATCGCCTTATTAATAAGATAGAGCTCTGATTTTTGTATTCAATTTTGAAAAATTTTAAATTAAAATTTTACAAATTCAAGAATTAAATGTAAGTTCTATGTATGTTCAATTAACTCTTTATCTTGATGATGATTTTTTGAGATATGATGAATTTAATTTGTTAATTAAAAATATTTAATAGTGGTATTTTCGTATTAAATTATTGAGAAATTCAATTTTTTTTTTTTTAATAGATTATGCATATATGTATATGTATTATTTAATACATACATATATACACACACACACATATATAAGTTACTTTGATAAAATTTGGGTAATACACATATTTACATATATGTATTATCTGATTTAATATATATATATATATATATATATATATTAAATCAGATAATACATATATGTA